>CARXXK010000003.1:53473385-53770197 GCA_949089665.1 Macrosiphum euphorbiae
TTTCGGCGGCTAGAAACTTCGGTGTTGTCTTCATAGAGCGAACTCCAAACAGCGTGACGATCGAGATCATGGGCGAAATCAAAGTGTACGAACTCCTATGTATTTTGGATTTCAACAACACCAGGCGCCGCATGTCCGTGGTGTTCAGGGAAAACAGTAAAATACGTCTCTACTGCAAAGGGGCCGATAGTGTGATATTCAACCGCCTGGAGCCGGGAAACGACGAATACAAAGCTACGGCTTTGCAACATTTGAATGTGAGTAGTACGATCATTGTAATACGATGGCTTTTGCAAACGTCCTCACGGCAACGACAGCGTGTTGGTAGGAATTTGCAGGTGACGGACTACGTACGCTTTGCTGCGCGGTCAGGGATATTGACGATGAGTTTTTCGATTCGTGGAAACATAAGTACATGGATGCTGCCGCGGCCCGGACTGACAGAGAAGAGAAGCTCGACAACGTCTACGACGAAATAGAAACCCATCTGAGTTTAATCGGTAAAAAACAACAACAAATCTAAGACTTATGCGTCGGCCGAGCATCTTTTTGAAACGTATCTAACCAGTTTATCGTCAACTGTAGGTATAACCGCTATCGAAGACAAATTACAGGATGCCGTCCCTAAGACTATATCTAACTTGCTCATGGCGGGAATGTATATTTGGATGCTCACTGGAGACAAACAAGGTACGTACACTAACGCACGAAAACACATGATTCAAAAAATGTGCAAAATAAAGTAATCTTAATTATTATCAACGGTTTACTTTATCGGTCATCTACTTATCGTAAGTCAAGCATGAGTTTGAAGTAGAGAGTTAAAGTATGTTATATTAAAATAAATTATAATAAATCAAATTAGGTGTACCTAACTTCATTTTATCAAATATTGTTATAATTATAAAAAGTTAATTAAATTAACGCATAATATATTATTAAAAACACGGATGATATACAAATGAGTATAAATTCAAATGTTATTTGAAATTATTCGTTTAAAAATTATGTGTCATTTGTTTCAGAAACTGCCATAAATATTGGATACTCTTGTCAACTACTAAACGATGAGATGGAACTATGGATAGTTGACGGAAACACTCAGGACCAAGTAGAATATCAGCTCGACCAGTGTAACAATTCGCTTTTGGGCGTTTCGGAACAACATCGATCGGAAAGAAATAGTATGGCTGCGAGTGTCGTACGATTTAGGTTTGTAGAATTATAATATGTAGTAATATTATTCGTGGAACAGATCAATATCTTGTGATTTAAAAACAATATCCATTATAGCGAACCCGATGACGTTGAAATGCAAGATAGTGAAGAGCGTATGTACGCTTTAGTCATCAATGGCCATTCATTGGTGCACGCGTTGCACACTGAGCTTGAGTATAAATTTGTGGAATTGTGCACAAAGTGTGAGTTCCTATAAAGGGCAAAAATTATTTTAATTACCACCAGGCGATGACCGAAAATTTAATAATTTGAAACACGTATTTCATAGGTAAAGCGGTAATTTGCTGTCGAGTAACACCTCTTCAAAAAGCAATGGTGGTGCAGCTCATTAAAAAGTACAAGAAAGCTGTGACGTTGGCAATCGGCGATGGTGCTAACGACGTGTCAATGATAAAAGAAGCTCACATAGGTGTGGGAATCACTGGCCAGGAGGGAAATCAGGCGACACTGGCATCCGACTATTCTCTAGGACAGTTTCGATTCTTGGAAAGATTGCTTCTGGTCCATGGCAGGTGGTCGTACTATAGAATGTGCAAATTCTTGCGTTATTTCTTCTACAAAAACTTGGCGTTTACTCTTTGTCATATTTGGTTCGGATTCTTTTGTGGTTTCAGCGCTCAGGTATTTTTTATTGAAAAAAAAATAAACTGTATTTGCAATCGTTGCTTATTATTTTATGTTTTCTTGCAGACGATTTTCGATCCTTTTTACATATCCGTTTATAATATGTTTTACACCGCACTGCCAGTACTGGCAATCGGGGCTCTGGACCAGGACGTTAATGATTCAAAAAGTATCATGTACCCAAAACTCTACACGCCAGGAATCCAAAATATGTTTTTCAACACTAAAGAGTTTTTTAAGTGCGCGGCTTTGGGAACGTACGCTTCGCTAGTGATATTTTTTGTACCTTATGGTATTTACATTGTCTTCTTAAGAATGATTCATAGGTAGTGATTTAATTTTAACAAAAATTTTTTTCTCAGGTGCCTATTTTTATGGTATGACCTCGAGTGGATTGAACGTTTTAGATCATATGTACATGGCAGAAGTCGTTGCAATGATTCTGGTCACTGTCATGACCGTACAGGTAAATCGTTTTAACAATATTTGAATAAAAACGGTCGGTGGTGTGTGGTGGTGTAGAATTATTGATTACATACGAGAATTAATATACTATTATGTAGGTAGCTTTTGATACGTCATACTGGACTGTAATTAACCATATTGTTATCTGGGGATCTTTGGCACTATTCTTCGTTGCTGAATGGATTTATAACTATCTCATCGGAGGAATCTATGTAGGATCTTTGGCAATGGTAAGTGTATAGTAACTGAATTTGATTTTCAGTTCCTTATTATATATTTCTAATATTATATGATAATGTATCGAGTGTAAGTGTTTGATTGTTTATATGTGCTATATTAGGCAATGCAACAACCAACATTTTGGTTGGTGACGTTACTCGTTGTGGTTGTAATTGTGAGCCCTGTGGTTGCTTGGCGTCTGTATTTTCTGGAAACGAGGCCCGTTCTTACCGATAAACTCCGTTTGAAGCAACTGAGGCAAACGTAAACCAAACTATTACCAAATATTATAGAACAGATATTTTATCAGACATAAAAATATTGATAAATATGATATTATTTTAGGAGGCAAGTATCGGGAACTGGAACGCGATCGATGTCAGTGAGGCACAAACGACGTTCGATTAGGTCAGGATATGCATTTGCTCATCAAGAAGGATTTGGGCGACTGATTACTAGTGGAAAAATAATGAGAACGCCAAGGAATAGCGAAACGTTTATTGATCGAAAAAATTCGAATATATCTGATGTTACTTTATAACGTTAAAAGTACAATTTTTTTTCAACTTAATATTATTCTTATAAATAGAAAAGTGTATATTTTATTGTTTTATTATCATATGATGTACAATTTTTAAATGTTTACAAATTATATATGATTATATCAAAAATTTGGTATATAAACTCTCTCAAACTAGTCAACCATTAAACTGTATACCAAAAATTAAGAATAATTTGATATGATTACATTTTTACCATAATATGTGATAAACATTTAAATTAAGCTTTTTAGTTTTAATATAAAATATATAATATACATATACAATTTGTGTCATTGTTACCAGAGTGTTATTGTTGGGTATTTTATAAAAAAGTAACTATAAAAAACAATTCTACATTTTTGTTTAAATATTATCACAATTATTACATCAAAAGATAATATGGAAAATTGGATTTTAGAAATGTATGATGACCATATTATAATGTCAATTGTATAATTTAAGGTGTTTTTTTTAGAAATATATAATGTTATAACTATTATTATTATTATTATTATTTTAATTTACTTATACCTAAAATGTCTAGTGTGATCATAATATGATAACAATTCATCAAAATACCAATTTAAACTTTAAGGTTATTAGGAATCTGTTGAATCTATTTTCTTCGAAATTATAAAAAATCTTGATTTGCAACCAAGCTCTGACTAAAATGAAATAGGAAAATTTGAATCAGAAAAATTCAATTAAATTTTCAGGAAATGATCAGTAATCCAGGAATTGGTATAAAAATATACATTTTCTCGAATCTCACATTAGAATCATTGTATAGTAAACAATATTATAATCCAACTTGGGTTACCTGTGGAATAATTAATAATTGTATTTATAAATAGCTAAATATTCTTATAAAATTATACGAACATTATAAAAAATACGAGTAGTTTAAATTGCAATAAAACATAAAGAACTACCAAGAAATAATTTTATTGAAAGAATAATTTTCTATTTGAATGTAGTAGTTTAATGAAAAAGATTTTAAGTTCACTTAGCAATAAATGTTTCTGTGTACCTATAAAATACATTTTATCTTACATTAAGGCTGCAGGGCATAAACTAATGATTTAGGTTATTTGTTACTTTATTGTTTGCTCATTATTAGTCAGTAAAAATCAAACGATATTCTCGCAAATTCATTATTTGTAATACATTTAGTAATGTTATGAGTTTATGACTCAAGTTCTCGGGTTTAAAAATCAAACAATAACGTGCAGAAAAAAAAAACTGTATTTAAAATCAATCAATCTAATAATTTTGTCTACTAATTGCCTAGAAAAAAAAAAAGTCGCTCTGCTGTACAGTTGGTTACAAGTGGGTCACTGTAATGGATGGTGTTAAATTTGAATTCAATGATATAATATCATTGTATAAGAAAAACGATTCTGAGCGAAAATGGTCAGTCAGCCTAAGATATTACAAAGTATATTTGATGATATTATTGTGAATAAAGTAATTTATATATTATAACCTATTTACGTGGAGCCTTGTTTTAAATTTTCAATCCTCACCTATAAAAGTTGAAAATGTTATAACATTTTAGCTACAAAATAATTAGTACATTTTAAGTTTGATAAATTTTGTCAAAATTCGAACTTTAAATGCTTATAAAAAAAATTGTGCCTATGTGTTTTTAATATTTTTCAACTGCTATTGTAACAATATATCAGGAGCCTTCTATTACATTTTCAAGCTTTTGTATCCAACAAATAAATATTTATTGATATGTATAGAAAAAAAATTTAAAAAAATGGAAACTGAAAATGTCCGTAAAGAGCTCAAAATAAGTCAAAATATTTGGAAAATATTATGGTGTATAGAAAATGAAAATATAAATATTCAGTCAAAATTTCATGTACGTACAGTCATTAGTTCAAGAGTTGCACCAAAAACCAAAATCGATTTTTTCGAAAACAGATTTTGCTTAAAAATTCCCGTTTTTACTTAATTTTTCTTTTGTTTTTCACGGGGCTTTTGAAAACTATTGGAAAATGTTTACTTTTGACCCCCCCCCAAAGTACCAACTAGATTTCACTTTCCTATCAGAAAAGATACTGTTGAAGGAAATCCAAGCACTTTTACTGTCCTAAAAGGGGATGACAGACACAAAAAAAAAATTAAAAATTAAAAAACAGACATCATTGTAAAATCAATACATTCATCGTTCCACTCAGAATCCAAAACACTAAAATATATTTTGCTGTATCTTTTCATAACATAATAATTATAATTTACAATTAGTTTAAATAATCAAGATAGAATACTTACGGGCTATTTTATAATTTGTAATTAAAAATATTTTTATATAATACATAAAATAAGAACTATATAAAACGTTTGCAGTACCAACTAATAAGTAGGTTAATTTAAGTAAAATTTATTTTACTTAAATTATCTTACTTAATATTTTTAAGAATATATACAATATACTGCTTGAATAAAATGAAAGAAACATTTTAGATTCTGAGTGAAACGATGAATGTATTGATTTTACAATGATGTGTGTTTTTTTATTTTTTTATTTTTTTATTTTTTTATTTTTTTATTTTTTTATTTTTTTTGTATCTGTGTACACGATAAGTAGTCGAAATAATGCATCGATTTTCGACTTCAGTATCTTGTTCGATTGGAAAGTGAATATCGTTGGTGCATTGGGGAGGTCAAAATTTAAATTTCCCAGTAGTTTTCACAAGCGCCGGGAAAAACAACATAAAAATTAAGGAAAAACGGGAATTTTTACGCAAAGTCGATTTTCCAAAAAATCAATTTTGGTTATTGGTGTAACTCTAAAACAAATGAACGTATATACATGAAATTTTCACTGGTTGTTTATATTTGCATTTTCTATACACGATAACATTTTCAAAATATTTTGATTTATTTTGACTTGTTTAGGGACATTTTCATTTTTCGTTTTTTTTTAGTTTTTTTTCTAGAAATATCAATAAAATTTTATTTGTTGGTTGCGAAAGCTTGAAAATTTAATAGAAGGCTCCTAATATATTGTTTCAAAGGCAGATGAAAAATATTAAAAATCCTTAGTCACAATTTTTTTTTATAAGCATTTAAAGTTCAAAAATTGACAAAATATGGAAAAATCACGAAAATTAGCAAATTATTTTGAGTTAAGAATTCGTAAAAATTTTTCTTTTTAAATCTAAGATTTGAAAATCTAATACAAGATTATTCATAAGATTGTCTACCTTTATCAATAAAAAAATTTCTACCGGAAAGTCAAATTAAATTTTTATGAGCGTTTGAAATTCAAATTTTTACAACATTGGATATTCACTCGATTTCTCATGTGGCAATTTCCTTTTTTTGTTGTAATTAAAAAACGAATTACTGTAGATACATGAAAATTTCACTGAATGTTTATATTAGCATTTCCTATACACCCTACTATTTTGAAAATATTTTGACACTTTTTGAGCCGTTTACGGACATTTTCAGTTTTCAATTTTTTTAGTTTTTTTTTTCTATAAATATCAATTAAGTTTTATCTGTTGGGCCAAAAAGTGTAAAAATTTAATACAAGACTCCTGATATATTGTTACAATATCAGTTGAAAAATATATAAAATACATAGGCACAATTTTTTTTTATAAGCATTTTAACATCGAATTTTGATAGAATTTTCAAAATCTCGAAAATTATTAATCATCGTAATTAATAAATTATAAAATGTTCAGTTTTTATAGCTAAGGATTTAAAATTTAAAACAAGATTCCACGTAAGTAGTTAATTCTCTTACCGAAAAATCTAAAAAATATACAATCACAGTTTATTTTTATAGTCATTTTATGTTCAAATTTGGACGAAATTACATATTAAAAAACCTAGTTATTTTGTTGTGATTATATAATATTATTCGTGGGTACCTACTTGAAACTTCTAAAGTGTACTATTATATATATATGATAGTATCAGGGTTTGTTATTGATGTTAATGTATAACGTGTTATAAGTACCTAATGAATATTTTGATAATGTGATATGATTAATTTGGAATTTATTATAGGTCAATTTTTTTTTTAATACCATAGATATATGTATATAATTTGTATTAAACCTAGACTGACATACCGTCTTCGCTCAGAATCGTTTTTCTTATACAATGATATTGTATCATTGAATTCAAATTTAATAGCATCCATTATACAGTGACCCACTTGTAACCTACTGTACAGCAGAGCGACATCCACTTACCCACCTTTTTTTAGTTTAATATCGTTAAATTTTGGGACGAATAGATATAATTGAATAATTTTCACACTGAATTGTTATAGAATATAATATGGGCATTGAGAGTTGAATGGATAATTGTTAATTATTGTGTGGTTGGACAGGCCTAATACCGGCTTCAGTCATTTTCCTGTATTCAAAGATATTAAGATAATAAGCTGGACTCAATTTAAATACATAAAAGTAGCATGGACTTAATTCAATATCACCGGTATTTATCATATAAATGGATCTTTTTATGAAGCATCTTTAAGTGGTGTACTTACTGGTGTTCCACCTTTTTTGATAAGCACCAGTTTAGAAATTTTTCATTTTGACGCATACTTTGGTTGATCGACGCATTTGTTATACACATATGAAATATTATCTCTACTGGTTTTGCAATACTGACTTGATAATCTCTACCGGTTCTCCACCAGGACCTAGTGATTTTTTCTTCTTCTTGAATTACTTCGTATTACCAAACCATTAGTACCTACTCGGCCCCTGTAAGGTGCTCGGGAAATAAGCAGTTTATTATTACCTGCAGCCTGTTTATGCAGGAGTGTTTATTCCAGGTATCAGTCTATATTTAATGAGCTCATCCAGCCGTACGGTAATCACTAACGAAGACCCCCCCGGGTAATCCCTAACAGTGCTCCTCTCCACACTGTCACTTCAGTGTTTCCACTTTCCAGGTCTTCTCATGGATAATCTTGATGGTTATGACCAGTATTATCAGTTGCGCTTTAGGGTTTTTGTATACTTATTTTTCTTCAAGCTGTTATCTAGCCCTGGCCTTGTGTTCCTACCTAAAATTATATTATCATACACTTGTGCCTTTTTTTTGGAGGCATTATAATTACAATAATTCGTCCACTTTTTGTTGTTTTCCACTGACAATAATACACCATTTTTGTAATTAAGAACTTGTTAGTAAGAATAAATAACGATAACTAACTTTTTTCCAAACTTGGTTCAACTACATATGAAACAATAAATCATTGACCATTTACTGTATTATCTTCGGACCTTGGGGCATACAGTTTAATAACTCAAAAAGTTGTATAAAATTGGTTTAATTTGTGCTGAAAAATATACTAAAAAAAAATATGGTTTATGCATTGTACCTGATGTGTGTTGTAATATGATTATGTTTACAGAATCCCCACAGAGCTATTCAATGTTAACAAGTCCATAATATATTACAATTTACTTATAGCCAAATATTATAACAAATTAGGAAAACTAATTTTCTGATTTCTGATCTTTATATGCTCTTTTTCAGATAACGAGTGCTAATTTCTGCTTAGTTTTGCTCATTCTCCAACGCTAATTTATAAATTATAGCTTCACACATATTCTAATATATTTTGCGGAAAAAATTGAAATAAAACGTGCATACTGTGCACTTTGTGATTATTATTTTTGAGTTAAATTAAAACAATTATATGTTATAAAATTAATTTATATGGTGCACCTAATCAATGATGTGAAAAACTAAAAACGGATATCAAGATTTTCTTTTTTTTTCGAAAATGTTGACTGGAGGGAATATTATAATAATATGTATTACTGTGGTTGAAAGGTGTTCGAAATTCTAGAGATTGAAGTAAACCAAACTAATTCCAAGCAATGTAAATGTCAAGTATAATTGCATTAATATCTAGTGATTTTAGCTAGAGTGAATATGGCTGAGATATATTAATGTTTGCACACTAATAGATTTGTATTGTGGTGGCAGACACTTGATTACCTACTGACATTTTGTTGATTTTCTACAGTTGAATATATTTACAACGGTAAATAGAGACGCTTATCTGAAATTGGAAATTATGTTTGGTTTATTAAAGTATTTGACATTTAAACCAAGTCATCTAACAATATTGTATTTGAACAATATGCTGTTCAACTATTATATATTATGAATACAATATATTACATAATATTGCATTTAAATATTAAATCGTCCTTATATAATTTAATACAATATTATTAATAATACGATGTTTTAATCATACTTGATTGGACACAGCAACTAACTATGAAATAGTGCATGATATACTAATTTTATAAATTAACCGATATAAAATACTGATCTAACCGATTTTAGATACTTCATTAATTATATTATAATAGGGTCATATCGAATATATGGAAACGGAGTGGATTATGATATTTCTTCAAAATAAATCCCTGATCATATGTAAACAGTATAATATTACTATGCTATATTATAATTTATAACTTATAGTTTATATGTTTTGAAACATAAGAGTAGGTATCTGAATAAATAAAAAAAAAGGTTTTGAATAAAAAAGTATTGTGTACAGTTTAGATATTTAAGTTTATTTTAATTTTTAAATTAATGGTAAAGGGAAATCAAATTATTTAAATACTAAGAGTACCTACCTTATGCGATTGAACATACATTGTAATTTAATGATGACAAATCATTTTCTAAAATGAGAATCTTCTTTCTACAGTGTTCAAGGAAAACAAAATCGATAGAATTTAAATTTCAAACGAGCATATCTTATAAAAAAAAGTTTTTATCGTCTTAATTGCACAAAGAAAAAAATAACAGAGATGAAAACCATACAAATTCGACTAGAGGAGTGTTCAGCCTTTGTGATGAATGTACAAAAAAGTCTTAAAAGTCGTTTATTTTTATTTTTACCGACTGAACTCAAGAAACTTTATAATAATATAACATGATACAACGCAATGCAAAGTAGAAATAAAAATGTAGTTTTAAAATAATTTGACAAAAATTAAATTTTGGCTATTAATTTAAAATAAAATGTATATACAATCCAAATAAACATTTAATATAGTTGGAATAACTTGTTTTTGTTATTAGGTACATTTTTATATTACAGTATTTAATATAGTTATTTATTATACACATTTTCAGTTACATGATATTATGTTCCTTTATTTAAATGGAAAAATATCCAAACGATAATGTCAATATATTTTTTAGACACAATTCAAATTTATATATTCTAACGCTTTTAAAAATTCTTAAACATTAGAATTAAGATTTAATTTAATAATTAATTATATTTATAATATCAAATAATATTCAAATAAGTTCTTCTTATTATAATATATTGGGTTGGAAGTTGTTGACGTTTTAAAAAAACAATTTTAAAAGAGTTGGGTTACTTTTAATAGTTAACTAAAAAAAAAAACTCATTAAGAAAAGTACGTTGGAATTTGTATAAACATTATTTATAATTTAAATAGCTTTGTTTAGATCAGTATTTAGAATGTTTGTATGTTAACAAGTGTATGTAATTTATTAAACTTGAAAGTACAAATTTTTTTTTATTTGGTTTCAATTGAATTACGATCTAATACAATTTAGCCCATTTTAGCAGTAATGGTTTTCGGCGGGGTGGGGTGCTTGGGAGCTGAAGCACTGTTCGGCATATTAAGCTTTTTTTTTTCTAAAATTAATTAGATATCAGTTATCCCGTACAACTAAAAATATTAATTATTGTAGACTACCAACCGGCAACTATACCAAAGAATAGGTTAAATTTGTTTTTAACCCGAAGTTGATCATGATAAGTAATTAAGGAGCTTTAATATCAGCATAGCACCCACCATAACAAAATCCTTAATGAATTTTAGTTATTTACTTATCCCTGACCAGAATGGAAACTGTTTAAATATTGTTTAAAATGTAATCTTTATTCTTTATAATATAATAGTATGTCCAACTAATCTACCATGGCGAAATGAACTATTTTTATGTATTTTTTTTTATAAGTAGGGCAAGTTTTTGTCTATATCTTACCAAATGATGAAACTCGTTGTAACCTTTTACGTTTATACACATTACACGTACTTCCAGTTACTAGCGCCACGCCAGGGTCACTAACATTATTAACCGGAATATCATAGTACTGATGACGGAGGTAATAGCGGGTTTTTGTGTGTATAATAATAGTAAATAATAAATACACATTTATACGCCGGTCGTCTAGTATTCTAGTATTCCCATGAAGCCTGTACCTTATGTAAATATAGTTCGATATAACAATTTACGAAAAACACTAGCACACGGACCTTATTAACAAAACATGTATTTTTTTTAGATGCGTTTTTTTAAGCTGGAATCTGCGTGTTTGAATTTTAGCTCAAAAATTACACCAGTCATATTATTGTTGTAAAATTTGTACGAATTTGTAAGCATAATTTCAAAATTTGTAACCCCTCCCTCCACATGTTAAATCAACATTAAGTACTGCGGATGATGACAACGTCGCGTGACGCTGGTACCAGCATTTTAGATTCTGAGCGGAGCGATGAATGTATTGATTTTACAATGATGTGTGTTTTTTTTGTGTTTAACAAGATAAGTATTTGAAATAATTATGCTTAGATTTTCAACTTCAATATCTTTGCTGGTGGGAAAGTGAATCAAGTTGATAATGCAAATCGATATATAAATCCTCGTCAAAATATTGTCATACAATAGTTGAATAGAGTATCTGCGTAAGTATAGTTGGTATATCCATAGTAATAATGATTAATGGTGTTGGGAAAAATAAACGAGCCTGAAATCCAGCTGATGTTGGCCGATTAATAATATAATGGCGTATTCGCTGGCTAGTGACTACTAATAAACGATGTTTGTTTTAAATTATCGGCTACGACTTAGGATGAAATTCGGAATCGGCTCATTTGCAATTCTGCCTACTTATATGCGCACTATATACCTGCAGCTAAAATGGCTAATTTATATAATAGCGAGGCATCCCACCAAATCATAATGGACGTTATAAACAATATTATAAACCACATAAAGTACGAGACGATGGAAACCAGACTTAGCATATTTGACAGCTTCCAAGAGGAACCGCGACGATTGCAGACTTGGAGGCAAGGCCGGATTAAGAACCTATTGGGGCCCAGAGCTGAAATTTCATATGAGCCGTTTTGACAAAACATGCTTTACAAAGCCACTCACTACGCTCGCAGGAACATACATTTTCCTAACTATTTCACAATTGACAATTGCAATTTATAAAATGAATAGGTAAATGTAATTTATGTCTATAAAGCTATATACCTACTCATTTTATTGTAGTATAAAAGAAGCTGGTATATTTCTACTTTACGGGGCGCCCTCTTTTTTGCGTTTTTTTTTTTTAACTTATGTAGTACGCTGACGACGATGGTGAAGTCCGAATTTGGAGCACGGGCTAAGTTTTGAAGTTATGGGTTAATGAAGTTCACTATTTCGGAGATCAACGACGAGTGCCATATAACGTGTAATCACTACAACTATGAACTTCCATAACTTTTGAACGGTAAGTTTCATGGATTTTTTTCAAACAGTTTTGAATTCAGCATAAAAAACCTAGTATTTAAAAAAAAATCTAAAAAAGAAGGGTGTCCGGTAAAGCAGATTTGTTCCAAAATCAAAACTTCATTAGCCCATAACTTCACAACAAAGTCCAAGCGCCAAATTCTGACTTCACCATCGTTTTCAGCGTACTTAACTACATAGGTTTAAAAAAAAAAAAAAAATTGCAAAAAAAAGGGTGCCCGGTAAAGTAGAAAAGTTCCAAAAAGTTAATACTTGATATTTCATTAATTTAAATTCAAATTTTCATAATAACTTTTAAATGTATAAACAGTATACTCATTTACAACAAATATCAAACAAAAGTTAATGTATATAACAAAAACAATTTTATCAAATACATTTTTTATTCTTGCTTTACTTAAAGCCCACTCTCTTAATACTTCATTTAAGTCTAATGATTTTAACAAATCATTCTCAGAATATAAAATAATTTGTATGTCTAAGTTTACTTATGTTTGACTGGTTATATACTTATTTTGTACTTTAGTTAATTTGGAAAAAGCTCTCTCCGTACATAAATAACACTATTGATTATTGATGATATTATTGATATCAATGAAAATATTAAATAACAGTAAAGTTGGTCACAACTATAACTTGTAAAACACTTTTGTAGGTATTTACTATTTAGTTGTTTTTGACGATAAAAAAAATGGTTGTTAAAATATAGAAAAACTTTTCTTTAGAATCACTAAAAAATGTGAATCAGCGTAAAATTGTTTGGGCCCCATTCATTTTGGTACTTGAGAGGGCCCCGGGGCTTCCACCCCGGCTAGACCCCCCCCTTAATCCGGCATTGCTTGGCGGGCCTTCTATATTATGATATATATCGTATATATAATTTTATGTGTCGACTATCATTCAAGTAGATGGCGAGTCCAAAACTTGGAGTGACTAAATTATGTAATACATTTATTTTGTTTACACAGTAAAAAGTTATTTCTTATTTTTTATATTATAGGTACGATCTTATTTATTTTAACAGAATAATGGACCATTGAACATGATCGTTTTCGTGTGTGGGATTCATAAAGAATATTAACTTTTTTGTTAAGTATCAAATCTCAATAAAATATGTAGAGGGTTTTTTCCAAGTATATGTTTACCGGTGTGGAGACATTTTTCTGCTCCAAAATGTAATAACAGACAGAAAAAAGAATTATAAAAATTACCACACATTATTGTAAAATCAATACATCCATCGCTCGGCTCCGAATCTAAAATAAGAATAATAATAACTAATGTGTTTGTTGTTGTTGTATGAACATCATATTGTGTTTACATAAAGTAGGTACTGTACCGACCCGCGGTCCATTGATCTACAACTCAAAAGAGTCTGATGATTGAATACGGACACGCTGTCAATTGTGTAGAATCTACACTGTAGATGATGACGATAATACCAGTTGTGTTAACAATAATAATTATATTAAAACATGTAGAACTATATAAACTAATATAGAAATATATTTCACATTTAATGAAATAGAAATTGTAATTAAAAATAAACACTTGTATACGTTAGTCACCTTTGTTGTTTAAGTGAATTGATCAATAAATAAATAAAAAAACAATAATATAGGCACCGAATATTTTTATCTCCAAAGATATAGACGTTGTTGACAGTTTAACTAGTACTTCCAATCGCTGATAACTCCATATAAGTTCACGAAGTACTGTAAAATACTAAATGTAAAATTACAAATTATCAGAAATTTAAAAGTATTTTAAATTTTAATACAATGCAATAAATTATAATTCCATCTACAATTTATGTACAGTACCTAACTACGATAATCTATAATGAAGTCAGTGGTGTTCACGATTTGATAGTTTAGTTGCCCAACTATACCCATTAGAAAAATGTTATCACACGGGCACACGGCATACGATTTGAATCCAAAAGTCACGTGATTTTGTGACTTTATTTACCTATTGCGCTACCGGTGGTAAAGTAAAATTTGTTAAAATGTCAGTAAATTAAATATTAATTAATAATTATTGTTTATTTTGTTATTTACTTATAATATCTGATTATTAGTGTACAGGCATAAATAAGATGAGTAAATACCACCTAAAAAAAAAATAGTATAATACACGGTACCGGGTACTACCTTTGGAAATTAGATTTTAGTCGACAAATTTTAGTGGAGTTAATGCGTTAAGTTTGCACTCCCGTCACCCATCGGAAAATTTTATTTTCCGAAGAATTAATGAAGTTGTTATAAACTAATTGCAAAAAAAATGACACCGACATGGGGCCGATCCGAAGATTTCAAGTGAATTTGGCACCCCAATGTTTGTCTGTAGTGCCATAAAAAAAGAGATGTAAATATATATCAGAGTTGAAAATTACAAATAATATTGATTGGGTTCCGATTGGACAAAGTCAGGGTGCCCACTTTACTCACGTGTCCAATGAAGCATTTCAATGGTATGACGTAATCGTGATTAAATTACATTGTAACATTACAATAAGAAAATATTAATGGCTGTTAATTGTTATAACTAAAGACCGGATTTATATGTTTTTACATATCGTTACTGGGTCTATGCAGTCATATGAGAGTAAAAAATGTGGACGATTCGTTCAATTCTGAATGCGTAGGTAGTAAAAAGTTTTTTTTGCATATTTGAGAATATTTCATGGGTTGGAGAATATTTAACCCATTTAGCATATTTTGGAATATTTCGTAAATTGTGAGCAAAAATTTGTATTTATTTTTATTAATTTTAATATTACGGTATTCTGACAAAATTTTTTTGACCATTTACAATTTATTTTTTTTTTTCATTTTGATAAAAAGAAAACACGTAGTATTATCAAGGTTTATCTATGTATAGCTACTGATAAGATCAACTTATAAGTTTATCAATTATTCAAATATCAAAATTTTGTTTTTGTGTTTTAATATTACCTATATACTGTTATATTTATATTATTTTCCAACTTCTTACTCTTGCTAAAGTGCAATACTATTCCATTAGGTATAATATGCAACTCTTAATACCTAATTAATATCTCACTATAAAAATATAGTTGAAAATAAAATTTTAAAAAATAAATTCATATTAAAGCATATAATGATGTTTTTTGATTATTTTTTCTTTTTTTTTAAATGTTGAGAGAATATAATGAGAATATTTGAAGGTTTTTTAGAGAATATTAGCATCATATTTTGGGTATTTTAAGAGAATATAAATCCGGTCTTTAGTTATAACACTTGTTACGGTTTCTGATTTTTTGATGATTTTCATTTTATTTTTCTAAAAATAAATAAATTATTATCAATTATCATGGTCACATCACCAATGAATAATTGATTAATGTTGCAGTATTCCGAGTATTGGACTTTAAGAACAGCTACGTTGGCCCTAGTTTACAGCACCGCAGAATACGGTGCTCAAGTCTGGTGTAACGGTACACATACGAAAAAAATTGACCCACAACTTAAGGGGCCTCGTTATAGCATTGATTTAAGGAGAATCATTTAGGTAATTTCTAATCTCGTCGCCACTCGAGATTTATGTGTTAGTGATAAATAATTATTAGTGTGTGTGGCGTCCATGCGGGTCAATTGTAGCTGTACGGAGGGCTCTCGCACACACATGTCAGTATATGATATTGTGATCATGAAAAAATATTTATTTTTCACTCAAACATACGATTCTAATTTCAACAGTACGTCGCAACGACTACCTCGATTTTCATTCTGACAAAATATTCTTATTTTCCACAACATGTACGAGGGATCGATCGAGGCACATTTTTAAAATTGTATTTAGTTAATTAAATATTTAAGTTGGAAATTCTGTTTGTTTTTGAATTTTTTATAATTTTTATTGCAATTTAAATTACAAAAATTAAAAATGTGGCTCGATCGTTCCCTTGTATATATTACGGACAATCAGAATATTTTTTCAGAATGAAAATCGTGATAATTGTCGACACTAATTGGAATTAGAAACAGTAGTTTTTGACAAAAAAAAAAAAGACGTGGTAGTGAGGCCCCTTAACAGCGCAATGAGAGTAGTTAGTGGAACAGTAAAAAGCACACCGACGAAATGGTTACCAGTCTTAACTAATATTCTGCCACCATCATTACGCAGTAAGGAGGCACTGCTTAGAACAACAACCAAAGCTGATAGGACGAAAAGAGCCCTGTTTTATCAAATGCTGAGAAATACACCTAACCTCAGGTTAAAATCAAGGAAATCCCCATGGAGCACAGCTAAGGAGTTGGCACTATCAAACTTTGAGGGTACAAAAGAATGGAGTGAAAACTGGATATCAATAGATGTAAAAAATAGTGGTCTAGTGTCAGACTCAAATAAAGGTGTAGAAGGCATGGATTTACCACGAGATGTATGGTCCGTAGTCCGTACTTAATAGAATCCGAACTGGTCACGGCCGGTGCGACTCAATGATGTCCAAATGGGGTCTTAAGGATAGCCATGCGCGCGACTGCGGCCACGATAACCAAACAATACACCATATATTGTGGAAGATTGCTCGAAAAGGAGGTTCAATCGGGGCATTGAGGGAATTCATTAATGAAGCATTATAATGGATTCGAGAACTAGACATTGCCTTATGACTATGGATTTTATCTGTAAACTATGACCATGTACTCTTAATTTTATTATTTATTTAATTATTTACATTTTTGTATTTATATTTTTATTTTATTTTATACTAATGTTATGATTTATATTTGATTTATATTGTGGCCTTAATTGTGTTGATTTATATACCAGCCATACGAAATAAAATAAAAAAAAATTCTGAGTATTCATATATTGATATATTTTTAACTTTATATAACTTTGATTTTTTTATAATCTGATAAGGGTTCATTGGCATTAGTTCCAAAGAATAGATAATTGTATATCGTTCACGTAGTAGAAACATTTGTTGTGGTATACTGCCATACTGGCACAGCTTTATCGGTGTAAGTTGTATCATAGACTAAACATACACAAAGACATATCAAACATATACATATTGTATGTTCAATCTATGGTTATATACTATATTAATATATTATAGTGTATTAGTGTATAAAGTTAACTTTCTTGAAATTTGTATGCTGTATGCGTCAGTGCAAAAATGAAAGACACAATATTACTATCGAAAAAAACTCAATTAAATGATACAATATACTCTTATACAATGACGAGGAATTTAATACAATTATTACGTATTTTTCATATACAAATAGTAAGAAAAAACCATATCCCCTCCTTTCCGTACAAACTATAGTATTATAATAATACCAGCGACTTGTGTTTTTGTTCACTGCAATAATGGAATTGGAGTGTCGTTTCAGATGTACAAAATTCTCGGAAATATTGTACGTATATGTATGATATGAGTATAAACGGAAAATTACTCGGAGAGCGAGAAAATCATTTTCCATAATTTTCTAGCGTGTTTTTTTTATTTCGAATTTTCCAAGGGAGTAGGGAGTAGGGACACACAATATAATATAACCAATAACCATAGCTACCTGCACTAGAAGTGGTATAGTTATATGCACACACGATGAGGCTATTGCTCACGTGCTCGCGGTGCATCGTTCCACATAATATATTATATTAATATAATATTGTAATAAGTATCTGTTGATTCACCGGTTCTACGGGCTCGCGCGTGTATAACAAGTAACGCGACGACGTGACTGAAATACGATTTGTTTTCTGAAATATTTCAGCATACATATTATAAGGGTACCTATACACTATAATAATATAGTCGTTATAGATTATTGAACTTCGAGCAGCAGAAACGTACATAATACAATATCCAATACCATCGATATACACTGCGATATTTCTATTAAAAAAAATATGTATATTATTCTTGTATAAGGTGGTTTTCACCAAGTTTTTTCCGTTTCCTTGCAAAACGACACATGACTACTACCCTACATATAGCCACATAAAAAGATAAAGTTTCGTGCACGATAAAACGTCGAATGCATTAGGTGCTGTATAGGTGACGTATATATACGTACATATATATACGTACATATACGTACTCGTGTAGCCTAACAATCAAAATATTATATCGTATGTTAGTATATAGATATGTATGTGTGTGTCTAAATATATTTCTCGTATATGGTATATATATATAAATCCATAAATCACATCATGAGAAGTCAATCGGACTGTTTCATCATATACTGTGTTGAGCTGTATTTGTGTAAATTAATTGAATTGAATAAATTTAAGTGAGCTGTTTTTTTTTTACTATTACTAATAAATATTTTTGTATAAAATATAATATGATACCCGACCTCTACGATAAAATCAAAACATGATGTCTTCACTGTCTATACAACATAAGTACCTACGTATAGAATAGAGTATATAATATAATATGTATTATATAGTTATATACTCATATGTGTGTATAGATTATAGACAAAAACGAATTGATTGAAATGAAATATCAAAAAATCGTGATGCGGACGAATGTTTATCTTAACGACCTCCCCCAAAATGGGTAAGAAATGGGTTGATATTTGATAGAATTCCATTAAAACTATTTTGTAACATCCTTCTTTCCAAGTATTAATACATATTATGTGTTATAGAACGAGTATATAACGAGATTACCTACGGAGATTGCTAATTATCTTCATGGTGGTTGAAGAGTTGCCATCCAACGAACAATCCCGGAGGAAACACAGCAGCGCAGTGGTCGGTGGTTGGTGAAAGTTAATATCGAAACAGGCTTTCAGCGAATAATATTACAATATAGTAATTATTTTAATACGTATAACGTCTCTTTAGGGACGGTTGAATACGCAGCTGGCACCGCGACTTTCATAATGTGCATCACCCTGAGTTCTCATTCTTAATTAAAAGCATGCGCGATTTCCTCTTGTCTTGTAGATAATTGTTTACGTTATCCCTATACATACTTATAATATAAGTGTATAAGATTTTGCATTTTTGCTCGTCATGAAGTGGAGGTGGAGGCGTCGCCGTCATCATCGAGTGAGCTTTATATTAATATAAATAGCTTACGTTTTATTATAATATAAGATATTCGGAGCCGAGCTGCTTGCACAGATCCGCTTCTCTCATGAATATACCACTGTTAAAAACAGACTGATCTTTAAATATACCTACATACATATTATAACTAATGTTTATGTATAAGACGAAACGAGAGATAGAAAGATGCATAGAAGACACTGAAGGCAGATATAATATGTAAACATATTAACGATGAAGTGATTAGATTAGTGATAACTCGCGGGGTAAACGCGAGCCCATACAATACATATTAGGTACTCAACATTATTTGTTTTAAATATATATGTTTTTAATGCTATAAACAGGGGCTTTTAAATAATTTAAAATTCACTTTTATTTAGTTTTCCTTAGCCCGGTTGGAGAAAGGTTCTCATAAGAAATAAAATAAATGCAATTCACTTTATTCAAACAGATAACCATATTTATATTTCACAGCTCAGCTTTCCGTGAACAAGAGTTGGATCGGCCATATCATCGGATGGTAATCAGTTGATTAGTGTTGTATGTGCCAACTAATTAAATAATAATAATAATAATAGAAATTTTCATATTATTAATAATAAGCCGACAAAGCAAATGAGCTGAGGCAGCATTTTGTAAAATAATATTGAAGGACGTAAGCACCGCGGTAGCAGCAGTACAGGACAGTGCGGGTCCTCGAGCGAGGCCCGTATGTTTGTAAGCGATCCATAGAGACTCGTATTTTGTGTGATCAGTAGTATTTTTGAGGTTATTGAGGCCATAAAAGCGCTGTTTGTAAGTTTATTTGTATAGAAATAATATAGGTATAACGTATAAATATATAAAAATATAATACAATCTTTCTTTAGTTAGGTTTCGAAACGATATCGAATGAAAAAAACTTTAACAAATTCGAACGAAACCTGTTAGGTTAAATGAAAAAGGTGATATAAATTTTCTTTTTCTTTCAATTTTTACATTTGTGACTCTAATTGAAACACAACATATTGTAGGTTAGCCACTAGCATAGTATTCTTTCAGCGGGTTTATATAAGTTTAAGTGCACGTGCATCTAAAGACAATTTTAATCTATATACCATAATAGTTATGTGTAATATAATATATAGTGCCCTGCACTGCAAAAATACACCACTATACGGTCCTTAGCTGACAAAACACAAAGAAAACTGATGACTAAAATATCAAATATTTGTTTATATATGCGCATATTAAACATATATGCACTTAGTTTCCAAGCGGAAAGTTTCCCGGCGGAATCATCTATGTTTATTTACCCAAAAATATTGGGTTATTTATATTTATTTATGAGCAGAGGTACTTACCAAAGCTAACGAGTTATGTTTTTTACTTTAAATTTTAATATTTTATGGGTGAAAAGATTTGCAGTAGTGCAGTACCTACGAGTTTTCTAGGCGGTTAACACATTTAGGGCACTGTTTCGCTTGATTTATAAAATAATACAATTTTGTATACAGTTCCATGGATCGTTAAACTATATTGTATTAAATATTTATTGTAGAATCATTAGAAACTCTTTTTATTTATTTTTTTTTGTTGGTAAAAGTGCGTTTAATCATATAAATTTAACCCTTCTCTTACTGTATTAAAATACGAATCTATACCTTGCTGTACTTACTGCATTCATTAAACTCACTTACTTGGCAATACTTTTTTGATTGGAGATTCTCATTCTATATATTGCTCTGTACCTAAACATGAATAAAACGTATACGTGACTGTGGGAGGTTAGCGGTGTTTGAGGGTGTTTTAGTGTCACGAGTACTTACCTACACTACAACAGTACAACTGTAAGAACCGGGTTAAACAATTTTAGTTGAAAATTATTTAATTCTAATGACAGTTTTTTTAAATAAGAAAAAAGCGTAAACGTGACAGTTACAGAGTCTCTGGTGTTTGACGCTTACGCATACGGTGGTTTTAAACTCATTTGACGACGCAATTTTGCAGAACTAAAAAGTGATAGTTAGCCTTTAATTAGCTAGGAAAATACTTATATTAATTATGGTTAGAGATAAAATGGACATAAAATATAATAATTCATAAACACAATGTATAAACTATAGATACCCCCTCCTCGGTCCATTTAATATAATAAATATCAACAATAAACTTAAATAACGATAGGTTCATTCTAAAAAACAGCCTTCAATTCGGTAAACGCTCGCTGCTGTATAGTACGTGTCAAATGTACCTTGTCATTGAATAGGTCACTAGCTGTACTATGGATGTGTTGGATTTTAATTCAACGATTTATCAATATATACGATAAAAAACGATTCTAAACGAAAACAGTCTAATTTTTTGGTAACTAATGATATCAAACTGTTATTAGAATATAATTGAATCGATGAATTTTATAAAGATGAGAGTTTCTTTATTTTATATTTGAAGAAACTTTTTACAGTAGAAATAATGCTTTAATATTCAACTTTGAGGGTGGTTCTGGTTGAAATTTGGATCTAGTTTGTACTTAAAATTCCCAGTACTTTTCAAAATAATTATATTACAAAAAAAATACGAGCATTTGTTTAAAATTGTAAAATTATTGCTTATATAATTATTTGGCAACCTTGCAAGGTAAACCATGGTTACCGAAATCTTCGATCGTCTTCTCTCAAAATGGTTTTTTATCGTATATAATGATTTATCATTGAATCCAAATTTAACACATCCATTGCAGGGAGCTACTCAATGACGAAATACACTGAACATCTTACTGTACAGCAAAGTGATTACCTAATTGACAGCTTTTTTAATAATTGTATCAACATTTTAATAAAGATTATAAGTTTTTTTTTGTAATTTATGATCATTTTGAATAGTACAGGGGAATTTTGCTTTTATCCCCTCAACCGAAGAATTTTAAGTATAAAAAGTGACTTCAGAGTTCAGACACGAAAAAGCATATATACATTATACACATAATTTAATTTATATTATAATAATTTATTCATCGTTTAATAAATAAGTACACTTGAGTATACTGCATATTTGATAAGAACCGTATAAAATATGATGGCGGTCATAAATTCCCATCAAAATATTGACCCTTTAACGTTAACGGTTTTAATGTTTGTATAACAATGAAAAAAAGTGGCCAAACACATTAAATATAAAATAAATAAAATGTTATGGATGAAATGATTTGGTAATACAATTACCTTTCTGGTATTTTTAATCTCAAGTTTTTCTCATTAAATAATCTGTTTACCCTATTTTAAACATATTCAACAAAAAGTGTAATAGATTAATAAAATTAACTTGAAAATTATCATTTTAATTCATTAATTTCTCTTTTTATGTCAAATATTATAATAAGGAGAATTCTACACTTATTAGTTATTACTACATTCTATATAGACAATAATACATATGTTTGTGTTACATACATGTAAGTTGTAACAGTTAGTTTGATGTGAGGTGGATGAGTGGTTTGAGTGTATGGATCTGTTTGCTAACTAATATTTAATCACCCCTCAATATTTTACAGGATCATCACGACACCACCTATGCATTTTACTATATTAGTATAATAATACCATAATATTATGTATTTATTTACTTGCAATCTAAAAAAAAATATCACCTTATGAAATTTATGAATACTTACTAAAACATATCTACTAATTGGTTATTCATATTGTAAGTAGTTAGTATATTAGTAAGTTAGTATTCTGGTTATGTTAATAAACGAATCGAGAACTTTAATATCTTAAATACTTAATGTTAAGACAATTATTTAATATTATTATGTAAAATAAATATACCCACATGTTGATTAAATATATATTTGTATAGATTATATTTTATATTTATGTTTAAAATTAACTAAATTATAGTCTCGATTATAAAATATGAGTTGACTTACAATATAGGTATTAATGTATTATACTTGCCGAAATCTTTTTTTCTCCATCGGTGACTTTACCTTAGGTACCTATATAATAATAATATTAATTATGAATAGCATCTACCCTTGGACGAATATCCATCCGCTGTGAGCCATCCGTGGCAGTGAAGATCATCTCGTCTTGGATCGTATCATTATACGTTCTTGACGATGAAATTGAACAAAAAACCCGTTTCTCAGCCAACATGTTTTTGTCGTCGAATTTCGTATAATGGGGGTTAGGCATATGCTTAGACGAGGACAAAAAATAACGGGTGACCGAATATTGCCCTGGTCTTGTTACATCATCGATCCAGGGTTGTTATTTACACTTTGGAGACATGGTTTCTTTCTGTACTTTTGAGCACAAATTACCTGTGAGGCTGTGAACAATATATAATTATAATAATGACTTGGTCGGACAGCACCATGGCGGTGGGTTTGGTTAATACTTAATAGCAATCGAAGCAGCCGATCATTAAAATGTTTATACTAATAAATTGGTGAGGGACCTACTTATAAAGTTTCTATACTGCTATATAAGTCTACTCGTATATACTTCGGTTATTATTTGCTTGTTACTAATTAATTTAATCGGATCTGTGTCAAATGTGATTGAAGTTGGATAAAGTAATGCCTATAATACAGAACGATTCTTACTACTGCGGAGACCAGGTTTGTTCTCTACATATTTATTAGTTTCAGTATAATATTTGTTTCTATTGTATAGCCGTGTAGGGTATTTCAATTTTTATAATATTAGTAGACGTGTGAAACTTCTCATCCACCATCTACGCACGTTATTGCTGAGTCGTTATCGTCTTCAATTAAGACGAAGTTATTATTTGATTTAATTAAATTTATTATCTTTCTATTTGTACCAATTGTAATTTTATTGGTTATTAGTTTATTACCAGTAATTGTCCGACGGTATCTACGAACCAATATAAATTTATTAAAATCTTCAATACAATCCCTTTCAAGTGATTTTATAGTTTTTACAGATCCGTGATACATATTTAGTAAACTAATATTTTTTTTATTTAATGTATAAGGTTTTGCTCATTATAACACATTTAGAAGTCATAACATTATCATGATAAAAGTGAGAAAACTAGTAAGTTAACCGATTAAGCCATAATCGCTCACAAAAATTGTCAGTTAACGCCTAACGGTAACCGCTTAAAACCGGGTTTCTATACTAAACTATGGGTATTATTAAATATATATATATATAAATTATTTTTTATTTTTTCATCGGTCTTAAGCCCGGCAACTGAGGCCATTATCTGTAGGATGGTACTGTAGGGTTTTGGATACGGTGGGGAACGGTGAAGGAACACGTTTTTGTGTTTGGGAGAATTTAAATAAAAATAATATAATATACAAGCGGTGACTAATAATATTAAGTTTATATATTAAATATTTATAGAAGTACCTATATCAATAATTATTACATGAATCGAGTAAAAACAACTTAGATGCAAGAGTAGCTTTAAGAAGTTATTATATACTAAGTATTATAGCTTATTATTATTTATGTTGCCAAAATAAATTGAATCGATAATTCCTAGGTACCTAACGGTAATCGGACCAGTATTTACAAATATCGGTAATAAGCTGTTTATTAACCAGTTTATTCATTTTACTTTTCTATAACGTTTTGAGCTGGGTTCCCACAACACCTTGACGTGTGATACTCTGTATATTTGATTTATAGGTAACAAAATATTGATAAGTGATAACACGTTAATTATAAGTTGAATATATTCATTACAACACGATAGGTACATTATGGGTATAGTGAAAACCCCCGTCTTTAGTTCATGAAAAAGTCATCATGGTAACTGCAGTAACTTATCAATATGGTAAGTGGTAACCGATCACATGGGAATAATAATTCGAGCAAAAGTGGTTATATTATAACCATTATAGGTTTCCAAAACGTCAGGTAAAAATAGATTACCTACCGGTTTAAGCCCTGATGGTCACTAGCACCCGAATCTACTTTTCACTTGCTATAATTTGGATCATTCTGCTTACCGATCTTCGATTAACCTATTAATGCGTCTCCTGTTGAGTAGGAGTAGTATGACGATTCTTTATTTTTATTTTCTTACACTTTCCTGTAAACAAGGCAGTCACGTTTCCAATGACCTAGTTTTAACAATGATTAAACATTTACACTTGCCTGGTTTTTTTTTTTATCTTTATTCATTTGATTTTCAGAATCTCTAGTTTTTGAATATTTTTGTTTCTTTGTTCCAAACGATTTCTTTACCAAAAATACACTACTTCTAACATCTTTCCAATCACTCTGGCCTTAACTTCGCCTTGTTTATCCTACCATAAGTTGAGATGACAAATAAGAAGTTTTGTTTTTATTTTTTATCGTATCCCATTACAGTAAAAATGTTTGTAGTTTTCTGGTGAAGTCATAAATATTTTGGTCATAAGCATTGAATCGGATATCGGTTCACCTAAATGATTTAATTATTTGCTTAAATTTTTAAAACTTTGATACATGATTTGTCATATTAATGTTATTATCCATTTCATAACTATAACATTTTTATTGTATCGTAGTTTTACTAGTGTCAGAATTCTTCTCATACACGCCAAGCAACTTGTCATACATTTCTGTAGCTGTGTTATAATTCATTATAATATATCTACTACAGCAGTTGTTCATAATATACTTACTGAATTAACTACCTATGTATTTTTAAGTTTCATTGTTTGCTCGTTTCTATATTGAAAAATCAACACCATACCTCTGATTAGCAACATCTTCAGTTTAATCTCTTAATAGTCTTACAAGAGCAGATTTATTTGATTTTATAGTTGAGCAGTCAAATTTTTACCCTGCAATCATAGTTCATTTTATTTGGAAAATAATTTCTGACCTGTAAATTTAATATTGTTCGTGGTAAATCATTTTTTCCCTGTTATCGAGAACCGGGGGAGGGACTGGTTTTGGCATTGTTTCTTGTAATAAGCGCGTTGATCGTATAAAGTAATAAAAAATTTGTTTATATGTTAGTTTTTTTTTTAGAGTGTAGTACTGTATGTTTATTTATTTTTACATATTTGATATCCATTAATAATTTCGTTCCCATAAAATAATAAACAGTTATTGAATAAAAGTAAAGAATAATAAAAATTACTTAAAATTAGCAATATATATTATGCCCGAAGAGAGATGGATATAAAATAGAATATATATGATTGGGAAAAGTAGTTAATGGTAAAGTATTATTGGTTCAGCATCAAGTGAAGTTTCATGATTTAGCTACAGAAAATAATTAATAAAGAATGTACTAATATTACTCTCCAAAATATAGGAATTGTGCACTTGCACAAGACATGCAACTGCTGGTGTTTTTATCTTCAATGCCTACTTTGTTTTATATAGAATATAATATATTAATTTCCATCTCAAAAAAAAAAAAAATGTTTATTCATGAAATTGAAAAGAAAATAAGTTTTTCGTACAGTAATATGCAACGTTTTAACTCATAAAAATACCAAAAAGAATAAAAAATACGCTTAGATCAAAATGTTTTTCATTAAAGTGGTGAGTACGAGCAACTCGTTGTGGAAACATTTCATAAGGAACAGCCATGGTACAATACTTGAATAATCATACAAACGAATAAGCACAATACTACAAACAATTTTGTGTTTTTGTTAAAAAAAAAAAACATTGCAAACCTATGAAAACTGAGAACAGGAAACAAATGAAAAAATTATGAATTATAGCAAAAATGAAAATAATTAATAATTTAAATTAGGAAGTTATCTTTGATGATAAAATATATTAAGCATTAATAAGTTATTGGGGTGAGGGGGAGTTTTAAAAATAGGATATGATTAGGTGAGGTGTATTCAAGGGAGTGAAGAAAATATTATAGAATAGTATGGACTCTTTACAGTTAAAAGGAAATCAGTCAATTATTATTATACATATTATATAAAATCATGTTTCAAAAGTCCAGCTTCGCAGTAGGTACCTATTAAGTATTTCCTTGTAATCAATATCGATAAGTACTTGTATACCTACTGATTATTTAACAGTATAATACACAAGAAATTTCGGATTTATTGAAAATAATAAATTTAATTGAGAAATTAAATTTTTGGCACCTTATTTGAAATTAAAAATTTTCAATCTTATTTTTTAGAAAAATTAAAAAAAAAAATTAAGAACTAACAAAATTAAAGCAAGTTAAGTTTATAATATTTTTGAGAATAATACTTAGATGTTAATGAATATACCTATACAGGCATACACTACATCTAAGACAAATGTACAATTCGTTTATAGTTTAATGCGTTACCTATGCAAGTGAGTAAGAGTACTAAATAGATCTAATTTGCTACTAGAAACCACTCCAAAAGGATTTTTCCCACCTCTAAAACAAAAATTTCTGTTATTTTCCTTGATAAAATAATTTTGTAAATAGATATATTTTAGCAGATAGACGCAGTAACTCTTTATGGGATCCACATTATAACAATGAAAAAAGTAGACTAACAATTTTTAAACTAATTGAAGTTAATATATTTTTCTGTATTAACTTTTAACGTATCGAGTTAAAATGTATGATTTGTTAACTGTTAACTTTTAACTTATTAACCTATTAACTTAACTTAATTTGAGTTAATTATTTTTATTAATTTGCCCACTAGAACTTACCTCAATCATGGAAAAAATAACGACATTCTTTATTTTTCCACGAAATGTTAAGCACAATATTGATCAATTAAATACTAAATAGATGATTTATCTTTATATGTTATTATATTCAGATGTTCTAAATGTCGATGACAATTATTATTATACTTGCGTCGATGGTAGGCTCTTACATTTACATCTAAAATAATATTATATCAGTATGTTATTATATTTGAATAGTCAATAGTTTGTGGAACGGTGATAAACACGAGTATTTAAATTTAAGTGTGTACCTACCTACCTATGTTTATTAGTATACATCAGTATAGCTTCGTGTTTATCACATATTTGAACAAAGTGAACATTTCACTTGAAAACCGGCGTAGAAATATATACGTAAGCAATATTCAAATACAATATTATTATTATTCGTTCATATATAATAATTATATGTTCATTCAAACCCTTTTTGTTAACAGTGTTTACATAAATATTATTATTTATTATATAAGCTTCGTTGTGAAACTGTTCAACTAATTAATTGTTATCCTATATCAACTTGCTATTTTTTTTTGTACCTACCTTATGGAGTATATCAGCTCAATAAAACAATGTTGGCTAACATTCTACTTATTATACATAGATATCAATACATACCTAATATGATATCTATGAATAAATTGATTATTTTAGCAACGAACACTTATTGAATTGACCGATATTTAAAATATAAATTAATTAAGTATCTAATAACTTAATAGTACAGTAAGAATATTTAGTGTAGTAGGTACCTAACCTAAATCATAGGTACCTACCTAATACTTTATTTTTGAAGAACTAATAAATAGTACTTAAGTTATTGCTTACAATTTTTTATGATGGTGATATTTGAATTGTTTTAATCACAAACGTACCGGTTTCTATTTTTACATTTAAAATTCTGTGAATAGCAAAAAATGTATTGGTTTTAAAATTATGTTTGTATATATTTTTTGACTATCGTCATCTTTTGGAGCAGTAAAAATGATTCAATCTTCAGGTTTTATTATTATTTCTGGTACTTTGCGGGATCAAAAGTAAAAATTCGGAATTTCTAGTATGTTTCAAGATATTATTCCCGTATAGTATTCGTATCGTATTCGAGACTCGAGTGTGCCTCGTCATTCAGTATAGCCGTATATGTCACTGGAATGGATATATTAAATTTAAACTGAATGTTGGATCAATTTATACAGAAAAATATTTTGTGTGGTGATGATCTGTAAGACTACCTATATTTCTAGTACACGTTTTAGATTGTATTGAGTTGTATTGATTTTTCAATGATGAGTGTTTTTTTGTAGTTGTGTCATCACCCTTGGATAGTAAAATTGCTATAATTTTCAACTTAACGGTGGTTTCTCATGGAAATTGTATCTAGTTGGTACTTTTGGGGAGCAAAAAGTGTGCAAAACAAGAATTTTTACGCAAAACCAGTTTTTGACAAAATCGATACTTATTGTTTTTTTTATCTAAACCTTACACAAATAATTGCAGATCCTTAAAATTTTAAAAAAAATAACTAAAATATTTTAAAAAAAAAATTAACGGGAAGTCAAATCAATGTTATATGAGTGCTTAAAGTTCAAATTGTTACAGGATTGGATATTCACTAGATTTCTCATGTATTTTGACAAAATTGGTCAAATTCAAAATTTAAAAAATGTATAAAATGTTCAACTTAGAATTTACATTTTAAAACAGGGTTCCCGGTAAATAAGTAAATAAATCACTTTATTCACAATAATATCATCAAATATACTTAGTAATTACAAAGGCGGGTAACTTGTTAAAAAGTTAATTTTTTCTTAACTTTGTAACTTAACTAATTAGTTATTTTTGTTTTTAACTTATTAACTTATCCAGTTAAAATTGTTATTGTTGTAAGTTAACTTTTTATAGTTAATTATCACTGTCTTGCAGTTAAGTTAATTTTATTTTCATGACATGCCGAAGCAACTACAGACAATACTGATTCGATGGCTGTACAAAATATGGAGTAGGTAATAAGTTGAGAATTAACAGTGGCTTACATATCCCAATATACTATATACTCTCTCGGAACTGTTTTTTTCTTTATATACAACGTATATCAATGACTTTATAATTAAGTAGGTATTTAACACATCCAACACCTACTCAATGACGAGTTACACTTGAAAGTCGAAACCTATGCTAATAAATATCGGCTAACATAGATCAAAGAGACTTCTCCGATTTTACGTTTGATAATAATTGTTACGTATAGATGTCAGTGTTGTTAAGATATAAAAACCTAATGTGCTATAAATTATATTTTATAGTATTATACTATATTCACAGTTATAGAAAATTGTAGAAATTTTTTTTTTTTCAAAAGCGCGTTATATTATAATATCTGATTCATCATATTTTTGTGTACAATCTAGGAGATTGTTCATTCATTTGATTTGATACTAAATAAGACCCAATTCTATATTATAATATCGTAATAATATATAATGTATAATGTATAATGTATAATGTATGTAAATCCAAGAATTTATTTTCTTCTTCATAGTTCATAATATTCCTTTAATTTCTTTTTGCTTTATTTGTTATTAAATCTTAAAATTGTTTTAAATAGTATATATCAATAGTAATATATACTATTTAGAACAATTTTAAGATTTAATAATAAACATATTTCAACATAATAATACCTATATAGTATATACCATAGATGTTTGTTGAATGTTTCAATTGTATTGAAAGATTTCTGCAGTCAGCTCATAAACCTCAATAGGGTCACGCACTACGCACATCATGGAGAAATATTGCCCAGTAATAAATATTTACCATGAATATTATATTTATTTAAAGAAAGTATTGTAGGCAATAAAATTACACAGAAATCTTGCTGTATTACACAGGAAAAAAATGAGGACATAATTAATATATAATATTTTTATTACCTATCATTATATTTATAATGCTAATGTTATTATTAGGGGCCGGAAGTTCATCATTTTTTTTGAACCATTATATTTATTGCTAAGTGAACTAGAAATGCATTCCAAGACACTACGAAAAACATATCAAAAGTTTAAAGTGCATAGTGCATATTTAGTGGTTTTTAAATTTTAAAAGAGCATATTTCTTAATTTTCCAATTTTTTAGAGCATATTATTTTATAATTTATGAAGATATAGTATGAAAATTTGTAAATAAAAAAATAAATACATTTATATTGAGAGAACTTACTAGATATTCTTGTAACATAATTTTCAAATTTCCATTGGACTTAAAAAACAATATTTTTCCTCAATTGGTTAATATAATATATTAATTTATATATTTATAAATTTTAACTATAGGTAGCTTTGTCGTCTTTTTATCTTATTACCGTGCAGAATTGATGTCTGTGTTTAATGCGTTTAACTTGCTCAATATAATATTTCATTACGATAAAATTGAAATTTAATTCTGAAAAATAAACCTCTCACTCGATGTATGTATGGGACAGGCCTATCAAGACACCTCCTGCACTTACTCCAGTTGAATATGTTTTTTCATCATATTTCAGATTTGTTTTTATTTCTTATCTTGTATCCATATAATTTATTATATTATGTATGTTTCTGTATATTATATTAATATTAATTGTAAATACCATTATAACTGTTCTATTATATTAAATGGGCTTCCGCCCGTCAATATTACAAAATAAAATAAAATAAGTTGGCTTAGAGTGCCTTAGATGACGGGGGGTGCCCGAGCATCCATACCCCCCCTGAATCCACGTCTGAAATTTAGAGTACTCACCTAATATTATACTAAACAATTAAAACGACTACTAAGTACTATTACTACTATAACTATATAGGGGAACTGAAAAAGTGAAAAATATTCGATACTTTCAGAGGTTATTTAGAAATCAATTTAATAATATAATATATGGATACTTACGACCGTGTCTATCAATTTAACAAAATAACTAGTATAACTCGCACCTAAAAATACATACAAAATATGTCACCTGAGCGTCTACATATCACAACATTCACAACCAAAAAATTATAAGCATTAATTACTATTGTGAAAATAATTTCCCAGTATATAATATATGATATATATAACATTATATTTCTTAAAATTATAAAAATTATCATGTTTTTCCAGCATCAACCGTCCCATTATGCTGATTTTAAAATCGGACAGTGGCATATACCCCACTTGGACCCTCCCCAAATGATACCACTGTATTTCAGTTTTCTAAAATGTTGTCTTCCTGTTCTTCATTCTAATATTTTGAATAATCAGATTTCATTAAAGAAAGTAAGATTTTGATTACGTTATTACGTTCCTGTGATACAGATAACAGTAATTCTATATAGAGGCTTAATATAATATCATATAATCTACTTATTCTAAAATATTGTTCTTAAGAGGACGCCACACCCGCATGTGTTGTCTCCGTCTTACAAACGCGTAACATAGCAAATTACGTCCACGGAAAACAAACGAATCGGCATCAAAAAGTGATTTTAGAGTAAAAATACCTATAATAAAACTTACAGAGAACAATATTTTGGAGGGAACCTCATAGGCGTTTTTAAAAATATAAACTATTAAAAAAGTTGTGGTTATTTAAAAAAATTAAAAAAAAGAGTTTTTGTGCCTTCAATATCTAGCTGTGTATTTAGATTAATACAAAACCCCGATGAGGTTCCCTCCGAAATATTGTTCTCTTTAAGTTTTATTATAGGTATTTTTACTCTAAAACCACTTTTTGATGCCGATTCGTTTGTTTTCCGTGGACGTAATTTGCTATGTTACGCGTTTGTAAGACGGAGACAACACATGCGGGTGTGGCGTCCTCTTAATAGCTTATATTAATAAATAATAATTAATAGCTAAGCAGAGAAGTTGAGTGGCTAAATGAGCTGAAGACTTGAGGTACAATGCTTAAGACCTGATTCCATATTCAGACCTGCATGGGTAAAACTAATACCATCAACGATCGTAATATTTTAAGTCTTAAGTGGTTTACCGATTTGATATATTATTGTGTTGTACATAATTTTAACGTTTAAGGAACCTAATATTATTGACAAACACTCAAAAACTTATTTACTTTTACGGTCAACGTGGGTTGGTTAACAAACACCATGACTCAAGAGTTTGGAAGTTTTAAATTTGATTTGATTACCATTAATCTAGTAAAATAACCTTACCAAACCTTTGCATCGAACTTTCGTTTGATTAAAAGTCCCATATAATTAATGTTTATACTTCACGCAGGGTTATTTCTTGTTATAAATAAAGTTTTGACTCAGTAAAATAGTATCAGTGTACCTAGTACCTACACAAACAGCAAGGATACAATTATAAATCATAATTCATTATAGGTAGGTACTAAATTACATATTATACATAGATTAACCAAGCATACTCCTAAATATTTTCTTTAATTATGTAGATATTTGAAATCTGAAATTTTAGAGTTCTAAGGCATACCTACTTGTTTTATAAATTGGTAATAGTGATTTTTTTTTGTACCATTTAAATTGTGAGACGATATACATTTAAATTATCCAAATGAGAACCATCCTTTTTTAATGTAAGAAAATAATGTTTTTGAACATTTTGAAGTAGGTATATACGTATATATTTAACTACCTACGTTCAATTTGAACAAATAATTGTAATTTATTAAACTCAACGAACTAGTCCATGGTTATAGACAGCGAGTCCGGCTATGGTTATACATAGAGCATGAATTAATACATGTAAAATGCTAATAGATAATTAGATTTACCAAAAAAAATATCTGCTGAATAATTTACAGTAAAAAAGGGTCGATGGGTTAGGTTAATTTAAAAAACAGAAGTTAAGAGAAGGACAATCCTTAAATAGTTCAATAAATATGAAGTATATTATAAAAAATATGGTCTTCTTAAAAATTCCAGGGGAGGGTGAGATTTGCACTGGTGAATTACTCTGTATATTTATATACACTACTTTGTACACTAGTGTGTATGTTATATAAGCAGTATAATTAATGTACATCAAGTATCAACACATCGTATGTACGTATACATTCACATATATACGTAGGTATACATGGTGTAATTAATTGAACCGACAAATTGTACTAACTGTCAGTTTTTTTATAATTTAATAGTTATAAAAAAATATAATTTACTAATAACGAAAGTAATTGCATAGGTAGGCACCTAGTTAGGTTAATTACATTTGTCAGTTCCTTCTGATACACCAAGTATAGTAGTATAATAATATTATAATATATGTATAACATAAATTTCTGCTGTCTCTATATATATGGACTATGGTACTAAATTTCCAAAGAAGATTTAAAAATATATATTTAATCGTGGCAGGGGTGTGGCAAGACTATGGGCAAAATGTTTTTGTGGTGCCTTTTAATTCAGGTGTTGTGTGCTTAGGCGTTACTTTCAGTCCTCAGTGGCAGTATGATTTCATGCCCTTTAATGAATCTTGATAATTGCGGATGAATACTGATGACGATTTATCAACTATTAGTTTTTTCTAAAATAAACAAACTATCACCAAGCAGTACCAAGTAATAATAATAATATAATAATATACACATAACCTATAGATTTTCTTAAAAATAATAAACTGTTTGAATTTACTCACAAAGGGCTCAAAAATGTCCATGACTAAAACTAATATTATATTATGTACCAATATACCGTTTACGATATTATTTAATGAGTTTTTAACCAATGGCCGTACACAGGTATTTAGTGTACATTCTGCAGAGAAAAAGGATATAAAGTATCTTTTTATATATGAGTACAATAAATTATTGTTAAGACTCATAAAAATGTTTTTTTTTTTAATATTTGGTACCTACCCATATTATTATTATATTTTATCAGAATTACAATTAATGAATGATTGAAGGCTGAGGCACCTGCCCTCAAATATTATATTAATTAATTGAATATAAATAAGTGTGCTTCAATTGGACAATTCCGCTGTTATTATTATTATTTTTATTAAATTTGAATAACTAAGAATACTTCCACGTTATATAATATTAATTATTATACAATTTAATCAAATGTAGGTACTATATTATATATTTATCTATTACATGGGATAGGTTAGGTTAGACAACCGTAATACAGTTATTGCAACGTATAGTTTTATTATTTTTTTTTTAACAAGCAATCGCAATTGATAACAACACAATTAACGCGATTAATTTTAGCAGAAATTCGTATAACCGCTTGTCAGTTGGAGAGGGCGATCGTAGTTTGTGGAAGGGCCGCGGGGGCGCAGTCTCACCTGTTTGAGTGTCGGCGCGCAAGCGTCGATTAAGGCGGCGGGCGGCGGCGGCGGCAGTGAAGACGAGTACAGCTACAACTCACATCGGTCGCTCTCCGGCTCAAACAGTCCGCACACGCCACTATCGTCTGTCGCACGCACTCACCATCGTCAGTTTTGTCAGCCCACACGCCGTAATCACATAATTTTACCCACACCACCAAACTATAGGAACCCGGCCGACTATATAATACGTACACCTATGCAGTCGCCATGTAAAGGTGAGTGATTGAAAGTTATTTGTATTTTTCAACTTTACACTACGATACAGTATACTATAGACTATAGACTCACCTGTAAGTATGCGTGTGCATGTGTGCTACGGTCGAACACGATTTTCGGTGAAAAATCAACAGGTTAGACTTTCCACCACCGACCTAACCGTTTTTTCTACCATCGCATCGGTTCTTTTTTCAAAATCTTTTTCTACGTAATATTTTACATTTATATTATATAAATATATCACCGGTGTAACTGGCGATTTAGTTTCCACGAAATTCGTTCGATCGCCGAGTTCGGTGGAAAGTTTGCGTGGAAACCTTGATTCCTGCACGTCACCACGCCGTCGTTACAACCATTCGATTATCATTATGCTAAACACGTTTATCTTAAAAAATCAATACCTACACGAATGTGGATCTCATCGTTTTGTACGGCATCTAATCACTGGTTAGAATATTTTATGATGATAATATCACTTCACATTTGAATACAGTAGTGGTGTAATTTCTCTGTATGATAAAATAATACTTCGTACAAAATTATTCATTGGCCACCAACAAATATCTATTAAACGTATAAGGGTTACATTATGAAATATTGTATTCTCGTGAGGTATAAATTATTTATCTGTCTATGATATTGTATATATTATTAGACATTCAAATTTTTCGATAAGGGACGCTTAGAAAGTTTCTGGGGTGAGGGTGTTCAAGCTTCCCTCTACCCTTACTCAAAAGTGCTCGATAGGTATACGGTTAAACATAAACTTACCTTGTGCGTTTGCGACAATCTTTTTAAATTTTCATGCTCTGGTTAACTGAAGCTTATAACTCCAGTTTCAAGGTTTTATATTATATGTTATATTAACCTCCATCTCCAAATAAATACTTTGTAATACCTCACTTAGGTACACAATATAATATGTCTATATTGTTTTTATTTATAATAACATAATATATAACAAAGTATGTGGTCGGTTGAAAGAAATAAAATAATATTAGGTATTAAGTACTTATTTTATTGTATTATTATTATATATTATTATATACGCATTATGCATATTACATTTATATTAGCTATGTATGCCGTGGATTGTAGATTGCAGCTTTTACATGACAGCCGCCATGCAACCTGTAACTGATCATAAATGTCAACGAGTCAAATGTATAACTATCGTAATATTTACTAATTTTCATACAAATCGCGCTTATATTGTATGGATATTACTACGTATTTATTGTGGAAAAATAATAACAGCTATCTGATAAATTGATCGAAATCAGTGAGTAATGGTCTTGAGTTCAACCATCGGTGACGGTCGTAAATAATTATAGTTTTATTGTTCATAAAGTTGGATTTTCCGATATTATCCCCAGTCTTGAAGATTTCCACAGATTTCCTACCAAAGTTTGGCATGCCATTTTATCGTGGCCAAATGCGATCGTAAACACTCTTAATTGGGTTTGACTTTATATTGTTTTTTTTTCGGGACTATAAAATCGTATAAAATAAGTGATATACTATAATACTATATTATGTCCATATATTATTATTGTATGACATTTATAGCGAATATTGTGTCTTTGATTATTATTTACAGCTTAGTCATTGAATAATTTTATGTTGTATAATGTATAGTAATTCATCAATTGAGAACTACTGGGCTGATTTTGATGACATTTTTTTTGAGTGTTAGAGTGATTTTCTGGATGATTTAAATTCACAATTGGACTCGGTAGGTCCAACCCGATAAGGTACTTAAACCGGAATTTTGAGATTTACGATGGACATTTTTGTTTATTAATGGTGGCTCTTGGTTATAGGAGAAATAATTAGTAGAAACTTGTAGAAATTAGTATTTATTATTTGATTGGTTGTCATTGGTTATCGGGCAGATCAGGTACAAGCATGCATCAAATCGAATTTTCCCACATTGCCACAAAGGTTACTGAGTTGCACTTATAGCCGCTCATCAGTGTGTCTGCAATCCACCACAGGTGGATTGTCTACTTGATATGTTGTATTGTTGTCGCACATTGTCCGCGATCCGACATAGTCGAATTGTCTACCAGGGTGCCTGAGTTACACTTACTGCAACGAGTTATACCCAAAAGGAGTTGAACAATCACAATTTTTACGGGCAACGAAGTGAACGGGATCAGCTAGTATATAATATGTATATTTTTTATAACCAAAATATTAGTTTATCAATAAAAAAGTATGATTTTGTTTGGCAGTCAATGGAAATTATAAATTACAAAAGATTGAAAAATGTAATATTATTAACATTTCTAATCAATATTTCATTTTTGAAAACAAATCGAAGAAATGTGTAGGTACGACACTTAAATTGTATAATATTTCTCGTATGAACTCGGTAATTTGAAAGTCCAGCTTAATTAATAAAACATTAATAATAATTTAAAAAAAACCAAAATTAAAATTGATTTAACCTCGGTTAAGACGGAGCTTACTAAACGTGGAGAAAAAAACATAATACTTCGGGTGTAAATTATATTAGCAGGTAAAATCAATAATGGTTATATGTTTCTTATTAGAAGGTAAACCAATAATATACAATATATACTTCATATCTGAATTTATGGGATGTACTTCGTACGTATATATACGTGTACGCTTGCACACAGTAGTGCATGGCAATAAAATTTAATGTCTATATAGGTATTATTATTTCATATCAGCGCGAACGGTGTATTTTCAAACATTTATGACCTTTCGAAAGTATAACCTTTCGAACAGTTGATCTTTCAAAATATTTCGATGTCCCAACTTACGGGTATAAAACTTATGATTTTCGAACCCAAAACCCCTTCACATTCTACCAGGCAGTGCCAAGTGCTCCAGTAAAATAATGTATTTATAATATTTGCGATAAACTTTTGGTATGTTTGATATATAGGAATACACGTACATACTACATACTAAGTATGATATTGGTAAATCATGATTATTCAAAGTTTAAACGTCATAACGTGTAAATAGTTTTTCAGGAATTCATGATGGGTGGTTGGTTTTGATAGTTTTCCCTGGTAATTTGTCGACTTGTCTCTGTATACGAACTAGCTTTGGCTCACAATTTATTTAATACCCATAATTATTTGCCAGTATTCCACCAAAGCTTGGCACAACCACTGCACACTATGACAGGCCTTTGCCCACAATTCATTTGGAGCCCATAGTATGCCTGATTAAGGAACACTTGGCTGGTAGTACTAGTTTTCCAGCACTACTGTAGCGTTCCTGCACTAGCCAACATTGTGGTCAGTACTGTGCCTGTAAGGCCCAGCCAGTTGTTGTCTATAGCAAATACAGGTGCAGTATCTATTGTGCTCGTTGTGAGGTTAGTTTTAGAGTAAGTTATACATTTTCGATTACTCATTTAATTATATGGTGTTAATTAAAAATGAATTGTGTATAATAGGCTATTGAAAGTTTAAAATCAATATGCATTAAATAATCCTCTTACTATACATGTATTAGATTTTCTAAGCTCATTTTAATAATACTATGTATACAAGTGTTAATCCTTCAACGTACCATAATATATAATACTTACTGGACAAAAAAACAATTAATACAAATCGTGTATATTTTACTTTTAATTTATTCGGAATGAGGTAAATACAACTTGTATTTATTTATATGGATTTAAATTTAAATGTTAACGAATAAGCATAAATTATACATGATGTGCACAACTTTCTGTTCATATGAGTTATTATGTTTATACATAATATATTTTAATATAATTTTTAATTTAGGCGGGTATATGTTGAAAGCGTCGGACAATATATTGTAATATAATGTTAATTTATAGATAAAAAGATAACATTAGATACACTAATCACAAGAAGTACAGCTTAAAGAGACCTCCTAGTGTAGAGCTTCGTAATGAATACCATACATACCGACATAATATTATATTTACATTACATTAGAATATTTTTTATTAGGTATTAATATAATTATTACATAATATATATTTAGATAAGCAGGTCGTGACATCGTTATATTTTTAATCATCTTTCGGGGTTGTCTGGGATAGTTAATTATGAGATATTTATACATAGGTACATAATCGCAATTAATTTAATTGTGGCTGTATAGATAAGTGCTTTTACAATTTGTCAAACTTGTATAATTTTATTAAAACAACCCCAAGCTAATAAAATAGTAAAAATAATAATATTTAAAACAAATTATTTATTTTTAAAAACTACAATATTTTGTTTTGAAACTTTTAATGAGAATGTCTTCGAAAGGTTTGTTATTTTTATAGGTATTCTAAACGTTTTATATTATGTTTGATAAGTTCATAAATTCTACCAAGTTTGACTTGACAGCTGCCCTTTTTTCTCTCTCTCAAACCTTTGAATATTATAGTAAAATGGTGAAGTTTAATATTTTATCGGTAGGCACTACAGAATGTGAAAAATAGTGTTCCGAACGTGAAAAAACGTCTTCTTTATCAATTTATAAGTGTGGCTAAAAAATAACATTATATTACTGTAGTATTTAACGGAACAATAAATGTCGAAAATAAGGAAAAATAAATCCTCTCTAACCATTTTTTGGTATTTTCTACATGACGGGTAAAACAGACCTTTAAAGTACGGATATGTTATTCGTTTTCCCTTGACAGTTACCTAATTCTCAGTTAATACGTACTGTACGAAGGGTGGTGGTGCACAAATACGTGGAAGTTAATTTGAAGTGCACGACCTGGACAAGAAGTATAAAGTTATAGGACAGAACAGTTTTTTCTTAAGTTAAAACCAACGACTTCCGAGAAAAAAACCTAGAATCTACTCGAGGATCCCCGAGTACTAATTTAAAGCGCCCCACCGCCTCTTCCATATAATATTCTAAAATATTTTGTAGGTACCTACCTATTATATATTATGTATACATTTAAAGTGTTTTTTGTGTTTCGAAAATGACGTACGTAGTAGATAGGTACATGTCAAGTTATGACATTTGGGGCAAGTGTAATTAATGATGATCGTTGATATTAGCCAATTATATAACACATTAGTCATTAGTCATTTCTATCACCAAATGGAGAGACTTTGTTTGATTCGACAGCCACAGCAGTCGTGGCCAAAATACAATTGCAGAGAACGAGTTACGCTGCTCACAATCCATGTTAACATCGTATCAATAATATATTAAGCTTCTAGTAAAAACAAAATAATAACAAACCATGAATTATTTAGTTTCGGTCCCAACGCGCCAATTATGATATGAATGCCGTATGATCTATATTATATTAGTTTCGCGCTATGTTTTTGGAAGAATTCGCCGTCTTTTGTTTTGTATGCTGTGTTGTACTGGAATTCAAGAAGGTTTACTTTTGCGATTTTATGGTCCCCTCCCCGTCATTATTATTTCAAAAACACTTTTATCGTTTGTTAGTAAATTTATAAATGGGCTTAAGATAGTTAAAGTGAAATATGATTGCAATAGCCCCATTAATATATTATGTGGACGTTTTACATAAATGAGTTGGCCTTAATAAACTATAATATAAAATGCGAAAATTCCACAACTTAAAGCATGGGTGTTCCACATCCAAATTATTAGGTACCTATGTTAACTAATTCTGTATAAAATAGAAGAACGCCATCAACTGAAATGTGTAGATCTTCAGTTTAGATTTCTGCAGTTAAAACCTGGATAAATTAACAATGTATATTATGTAATATACCATTAATACTACTATACACAAAATTGAAAATAGGTCAATATTCCTGTGAAAATAACATAACATACAATATACCTACTTAAAAAATTAAAGACTATTTTAAAAGATGTGTGTTATGTTTATGGAACCTTTTTATTATACACATCTCATAATATTATCAAAATACACGTGTAACATAAGTATTATGAATTTTAAGTTATGCAGGGTGGTCTGATGAGTAATAATGACGTGATATAGATAAATATAAATTTGTACGATGCACCCCTATGTTGATGGTAATATCAAATATTATGTATAATTTATGCTGTTTATAAATGCTCTGTAACTTGCATTTATGTGCCTATGCGTGATAACAATGATTATGCGGTGCAAATGTTAATTTCGTTTTACCACCCCAGTCCTCAGCCGCAGCCCAGGAAATCAATTTTCGGTGGCTGTATGATCCTTGAGAAACTAACATCACCATAACATATTAAACGTACATACAGCCTAAGTACTAGAGCACTCTCCTTACAGAGGTGTCATATATCATTATTATTAATTTATTTCTCAAAAAAAGAATATATAATATGATATCATTTGTCACAGAGATATCACAAATAGCTATGGGTCGAACCATGAACTACTACACAGGACTGGACACTGTTGGCTGTGGGTGGATAGGAGGACGGCCACAAAGTCTTACGCTACCGCAGTACACATGCGACGCAACGTTTTCTATAAATTAACCTATTCATTATAATTTATAACACTTTTAACATGAGAAGTTCATAGGTATATTGTTGTACTGTATTTCGTTTTCTGTTTATTGGTTATCTTATCAGAATTTTATGCTGTATGTTACGTAGTTCGTGTTACTAATAGGTAGAGTGCAGTTACCTACATCGCATGTGTACGAATTCCGTACAACTTTGTGTCCGCGATTTTGTTCGTAGCTAGTGTCTAGTCCTGTGTAATAGTTCATAGTTCGAACCTTCGTGCATTTATACTTCTATTCTCGGTTATTGTAGAATATTCTAGGTAAGATATAAATTAATTTTAATGAAATAGTTAAATTAAATACAGTTTTTACCATATTTTGTTATATTTTACAAAAAAGAGGCGAATTCAAAATATGTAGGGATTTTATACAGTTACCTATAATATTATGATACCTATCATAATATGAGTTCATATTGTTATATTTTATACAGTTTGACCCAATATTTTCCCTAAAATAATTATTTCAGAGCTTTTTTTGGTAATTTCAAACGAGTATTCTTAGTATTTTTAGTGCAATAAATCCTACAGTCCCAAACCCTATTCTACATTACCTATCCTGATCGCATGGTATTATTATTTATTATAATTATATAGGTAATGTTATTATATATATTGTATATGTTTAGATAGATTCTGATGAAGTCACTCGAGGATGGCGAGTGGCGCATTGTGTCTCCCCAGAAGCGTGTTTGGTTTTTGTATTTTGGGTGAGGAGGTATGAATTTATCCAGTGGTCACTACTCGAGGGTAAGGGGTTCTGCCCTCTCACTTAATATGTTGCCTTAAGTTAATATAATTTTTTAATATCATATAGGTATAAAAAACAGGTTGTTCTAATTTATTACACTAAGTATTATAATATAATATAATATTATATTATATTATATAACATACATGTTAGTATATATTGTTACTTGAGATTAAAAACGATTTCAAATATATGTGGCATTAAACACTATTTTTTTTATTATATTACTCATAATATACAGCAATAAATATTTACAATTTGACATCTATTATCTCTAACACAAATTCAAATATTCTTTTTTTGAGACATAGCTCGTCAATTACAATATCTTGGTGGTATAAGTGATTGGTGACAATTGATAAAGCAGTAAGGTCAACCAATTTAGCCTGTTCTAATAATATGAATATATTATAATAGTATAGGTACTTATTAATAATCATACCTCAATAACAAATAGGAAAAAATATAGAATATTTAGTGACAGAATCACTGTTTTAGAAATACTGTTTCTTATAAAGGACCTAACCCTCTTAGCTTACAAATTACTACATAAATGTATTTTTCTAATAAATTGAAATGTGTACATTTAAGTTATAATTACCACAACGTTTTCAAAACGCAATTTTTATTTGTAAAGAAGTACAAATATAAAGTGTTTTTTTTTGGATTAATAGTCATGTTAATATGCTACAACAGCTTAAAAAAAAATACTATTTGACACTTGTAACTGTGGAAATTAACTATCATTGACTTTGATGTAGTAACGGATAACTGTGGACTATAATATTAAAATACCAAAGCTGAAAACTAAACCTTCAAACATTAACGAACGTTATTAGATTATTATGTTATGCTTGTTGTGTTCTAAATTGAATTTGTGGGTATAATATATTTGCAATTAGTGTAAGTTGATTAATTATATAAAATTATTATTTTTAACACATATTTTTTAACTTTGTTCATATTTTTTTTATTTTTTTTTTTTGTAAACATTAACTAAAAAATCTTTAATCTTAATTTCAATAAAAAAAAAATAAACAATATTTAAAACAAGTTAAGTAAAAATATAGTTTTAAATAAAAGTAAAATAATATAGTATTCTAATATTGAATTAGATGGGTAACATTGGAATCTAAAATTGTGTCCATAACCCAGTCAATTACTAAGACTATTAACATAACATTCTTATACAATCTTAGATCGTCATGAGAATTGAGTCAATATTTTATATCAAAACTGTTCAAAGCAGTTTAGTAGTGGTTTAGTGGTTATAGTGGTTATATACGTTTTAAAAAAAATTCTTGTTTTAAATTTTTTTTTGTGGTCATGAATAAAATACAAATTCTTAAAACAGACAGAGGAGGTTTAAAAATTGTTTTTAAAGACTATATGTATACAAAACAAAAAAATGAGTGTGTGTGGAAAAACAAAAGAAAAATTGTAAAGGTAGTGTAACAACTCCTTCCAGACATTTCGCAATAGAAACGTCAAATTTATCAAACGAATTCATTATATTTTGTTTATACAATCTTTTTTATTTTTATGTCAGATTTTTTGGCCAGCTGTATGCACTATATTATATTAATTAGACAATCTTTTATTTAAAATTATGTTTTTACTTAACTTTTTGTAAATAATATTTATTATTTTTTTATTGAATTAAGATTAAAGATTTTTAGCTAACGTACAGTTTTTACAAAATTAAAAAAAATAAATATTAACAAAAGCCAAAAAATATGTGTTAAAAATAATAATTTTATTTACGAAGGTAAATAATTAAAAGTAAAAAAACCGGGGGGAAATGTCCCCATCCAAAAATTTATCGGGGGAAAATGTTCTACTAAGCCAAATACAGCCGGGGGAAAATGTCCGGATACCATAAAAACTATGGATAAGTGAATAAAATTTGTGAGAAGAATTATTACCTCGAATATTATAAACCATATTATTTATTTTTCGGTATCATTATCGATATCAATTTCCATCCTCTCCCGATCGACTAGCTTTTCATTTTTCGATGAATCATTTTTTGTTTATTATTATTTTTATATTCATCTCATTATAACCATCGTTTGCCCACTTTCTGTAATCTGACGCCCATATGTGAGTATGTGACTAGTCTCCCGGTATTAAAAACTTTTATGTTATACGAATAGTGGTAGTGTTTTTTAACTAATATTATTGAATATCGTGTAACACGATTGACGTCTCGCCTCCGCAACATGGCGATCAGATTACGTTATATTACAAAAATAATGATTGGATTTTCTTTTTATCAAATTCTATAATAACAATTAAGACAATAATTTCATATATATATATATATGGTGACAACCTCCGTGATATCTCAGAATAAATCGACGAAGGCGTGTGTGACGAAGAAGGGAAGTGAGAAACAAAGACATGATAATATAATAACCATATTTTGAAAAAAAAACAATTTTACGGCTTGGTGTACATATATGCGAAATTTTTATTCGTATTTATAATAATTTTTTATTAAATTCTGAACATTTATGCAACACTATAATATTATATTATGTTTTACTTGTGGAAAATTCTTTTAAAACTGTCTTGCCCACGTCTTCCCATAATTCTGAAACATAATCGCATGGCAAATAATTGTATGCTACTACTAGGTACACAATGTTGTACGGATCGTTAGTGTGCAGTTATTTCCAAAGTTCTAAAAAAATTTCAGTATTTTTTTGAGAAAATCGTGAAAAATAAAATCAATATTTCTTTTTGTATAAAATCTGATTTTTTGAACTTTTAAATATACTTAAAGACCATATTTTGAATTTTTTTAGATTTCTTGTACTATTAAAGGAGTATCTCGTAGAGATACAAACTTCTGTTTTTCAAATGAGAACACCCCTATTTTCAACTATCGTATTCAAATTTCAAATTCTAGCCACGTCCTGATTTGACCTCTAGTAAATTACACCAGAACCGTTCAGAACTGAGTTGCACTCAAATCGAAATATACTTATCATTATATCTAATACACCACATTACCACAGCCCACAGGCGTATTGGCCAACCAGGTCCGATTTACACTGGATATAACTGATAAATAGACACTCAGACTTAGCTTTTGAGACTACACTAGTTCTACATTACGAACAAAACCTCAGATATCCACCAGAATTATCAGTAGAAACAACCCTTTTTCACTTCGATATCTTGGATGACCCTCCCCCCCGGGACTTGCCTGATGTAGCATTATTTAAGGTAGTATCTCTCAAAATGTGGGTCTCTACTCGTTGGTGGGTGTGTGCCAATTTTTGGTAGGTTACAAGATTATGTTTTTAAACTGTACCTAAACAATAAAGTATTATAATTTATAAATCCCAAATATAACCCAGGAATTGTTATACCGTCCTTAATATCAGATAAATATATCAAGTTTTCGGACGACGGGTATTGTTGGAAAGTGGTTATCGCAAGATTATAGTGATAGTGAAGACTGAATATTCTCGAAGCGTAAACAAACCTACCTGTTTTCGCGTCCAACTAGAAAATTGAAACTATTAGTTTCCGAGTTATTAAACATAATGTACTAAGAATAAGTAGGTACCAATACTATGCTAATACACTACTTACATTATGTAATATTTATTTGCTTATATTTACTATAAAAGTTTGATACTAGATTCAATAATACAAGAAGAATTTATTAGATATATATAAAAAAAAATATAACAGATACATTTTATTAATCTATTAATAATTTACGATGTGTATAAGGTAATTGTAAAAATGGTAAAATAACTTATAAAAACACGACTAAACAGTAAACATTCATTACAACGGCATATATATTTACATTTTCTATATACCAATAGTTGGTCGCCTTGGCTAGTTGCACCATGGATTATTATGATTGGTAAATAAGGTTTAATAAATCGGAAATTACTCGTACAAATTTGAATTCAGATATGTGAACATTTAAAAAGAAATCACCCTCTAAATAATTTAAAGTAAAACAAGGAAGTTATTTAAAAATAAAAAAAGCTTTTGATGTTTATATCACCACAGCCCCACATGACACTTCTTAAATGGTAAAAAAAACTAAAGTACCTACTGAAATACCTACTTACACAAAAGTATTGTCTTAAAGTAGGATAATTTAAAATTTAAAAAAAATAATTTTGAATAACTGCATTATTAAAGAAAAAAGGAGGTGAGCATAGATTGATGAATTGATGAATCACCAGGTTTGTTATTTTGTACTAACGTTTAGTAGATATACGTATTATTGTAGGTACTCATGCTGTATGGTACTCACTTAAAAATGTGGTGAGATATTAATATACTAATATATTGTAAAAGAACTATTAGCCTTTTTTTCTACCTTTTAATTTTATAATTAATATGAATTGGTTTCATCGATCCATTTTGAGCTGTGGGAATGTTTCTAAGGTTTTCGGGTAACATTAATGATATGTTGTAAATGTTATACCTACCCGTATAGTTAAATTGTATGCGTGTTGCACTCATGCCATGCATTATATTATATTATTTGTAAACCCAAAGAAAAGGAAAATTTTTCGTGTACTAATTATCTCAAACCGGTGGTTTTCAATAACATCCATGGACGTCGATATACATAACATAATATCAAATATACATAATAGTATCATACACTTATATTATTATCTACTTTATGACTTATGAGAGAATATTATTTTATTGTGATTGTGTTCACTGAATATACAGAGCGTATATAAATAGCATAGTATTGAACTATAATGAAACGGACTCTGTGTCTACTACAATAATATAAAATAATAATAATAATAATAATGGACGCCATGGGAACCGCATGTCGGTCGTGCATTTTTTTCTAGTATTTCGTGCTCCTGCGGGACTTTTTTCCTTTTTTTTTTGTTTATTTAGTTTCCGGAAAACTCAATCTCGAACTGTGCAACGCGTTTTGTATGGGGATAGACAATCCCTATTATATATAAATTTATAATAATATACATACATTATGATATAATAATAATAATAATAATAATAATAATTTATTATTCTATGCGTTCAATGCAATATTAAAATATAATGACTTTTCCACGACGATAACGTCATTATTTTACAATATAAAATATAGAAGATGCTTCTTTTAAAGGTAAATATCCATTTTCTCAAAATTACCTATTCATGTTTTCCACCAACTTTGAGGGGACTTGTGGTTTTCCAATAATATTTATTTATTTTTACTTATCTGTGAAATACTTTACGACCAGAAGACTTGATTTAACCGGTACATTGTACATTAGTAGTGTGTGCCCATTTCTCAGTATCAAATTTTGCTTATTAATGTATAATATTATATAAAAGACAAATTTGCATATTGATACTTTTTAAGTATATGGCTGAGGCTTATAGTATCCACGACTACTCCACCAATTTTGACGAGGAAAATTTAGGTAATAGATCAGTTATTTTAGAGTGTCTTACTGGCTATTAATAATATTAAAATCATAACTGCATATCTATTCGTTTATTTAGGTTGACAATGGGATACACATAAGAAAAAAGTTACTTGTTACCATTTATCGCAGGTGGATTGCCCATCACGATTTTATTTATCCCGGGGCATCAAACATAATATATAGGTATAATTATTGTTCATGGTCGATTTAATATAATATATACAATACGTTATGCGTACAATAGTGGTGTCCATAACCTTATTTATGATATCATTCGTTTTACAAATATTACGATAACAAAATTCAATTGAAACATTATATGAAGGTTTACGTAGGTGCTCATATGACTATGTCTATAATATGTATGTATACATGTGTATTTTACAGAACATTTTAATATCTTTTTGGAAATCCATTAAACTAATCGTAAAGCTTTATTTTCCTGGTCGAAAATACGTGTACTAAAAATTAACGTTTAAAGCAAATAATAAAATGCTATTACAATATTTGTGGTGTTTCAGCTCCAATGTGCGTGTCTGTACCTAACATGGTTTTTAATTTTTTTTATGATAGTTAAATATATGAAATGCGAATTTGAAGTTTATTAGAGAGTGTATGCACAAAAAGTGTAGTATAAATGATTTTTTACGGGTGCCAAAATATATAATATGTATAGTAGGTATGTTGTTACTATTATTACTACTAATGTCATCCTAATGCACAAATCGTGTTTCATGCAAAAAGAGGAATAATCAAACTTTAAATTTGTATACGCGGAAAATATGTGCAAATATATTATAATTAAATTTCCTAACTATCGAGCCCGTTGTTATAGCTTTTAAGTTTTAAATGTCAAAATATTAATTTTAAGTTATAAAACAATAATTATTTTACGACACTAACCGTGGTTTCTAAATATAGTATAATATATAATATATATATGGCCGATGCACAATTTTATTTAAGGTTCCTACGTTTGTATAGCCTTATACGTTTATAAAAATATTAATAAATTATACGATATAATTATTAATAATATAACATACTACCTATTTGATATTTTTTGAAAACATTTTTCAACCGATCGCATTAAGTATAGAAATATTAACATGTCTTAGAAATAGAGCCTTACCAGCGCCTATCTGGCGCATATCAGATATGATATGCAATTTATGTTGATATGCAATTTAACACATCCAATACAGTGACCTATTCAATGATGAGGTACACTGGTGATAAGTGAATGTGATAATTATACATCCACCTATAATCTGTCCAGCGAGAGAACACACCGGTCCTGCGACCCTCACACCGACACTCTGCCTTTGATACCAGTTCTACTATGGTAAGGTGTCGCTAAAGGAAAAAAAAGGAATTAAAATTTGAATAATCAAATAAGGAAGTTATGTTCGGCAGCACAAAACTATTATGAATCCCGACAATTTACTTGAAGAGATCGCAAATGGTTGATCAAACAACACAACATATCTATAGGTATTACAATTAGCTACGTGGATCAAGAGGACCAAAAGACAAAAAAAGAGGACCGTATGAAGGACCATATTATTACAAACATTAGCCAAAGAGCCACACAATACCATGAATGCTTTACCCGGTGCTCTACAAAAGAAGCTACCACACGTAGAAGAACATGCCGAAGTTTTTAAGAAACGAAGTTGTGGTCAGATAGGTAAAAACCAGCAAAATTATAAAATAACGAGTCATAAACGATATTAAAATCAATTTTTTACACGGACCAACAATCTCTTCGCCTAAATATTCAATCCATAGACCGTAATAAAGTCTCTATAAACACCAATTACCGTGGGACTCCTATATTATTGACAAAATATAGAAACGGAGGACAACTACAAAATAAGTATATTAAGTACACAAAACCAATATTCAACAAAAACTTTCTGATAAAGGTCTCCTCTACAGTCAGATACAGAAAATAGGCCAAACAGCCCAAACAAAACAAAGCAAAGCAGTACAATGTACCTACCTACATAACACGTAGTCGGTAGTCACGTTTTATAATTTGATCTGTATGCACAGCTGCGTATTATATAATAATATAAATTATAATATACGATACACAATATAATATAATATAATATTATACAATACAAACGAATCCTTTCCGTATAATATATCGTATTGATCTACAGAATTTTGTATATTCGTATCTTTAAGCAGATTTGGTGCATATTTTTCCTCCGTAAAACATGTGCATAAACAATAATATACTTATTGTCAGTAAAATTCTCATTGGAAGATACTTATAATTTTACTACGTCCAACTACAATGTTAGAATTCGTACATAAATCAGTTCACTTTAATATGGTGCATTGTACGATTACAATGTAAGTGATAATATGTCATTGATCCGAAAATGTTCTTCCTGCGGAGATCCATTTGAACAATTCATTAGTATAATTTAATATTTTGTTGGATTTTATCATTGATTAATGTAGCTGGTATTAAAGTATACCATACAATAGTATTTTACAATGCTATTTGTTCAGATTTGAAAAGGTATAGTTATATATTGTATACGCAAAAATAAGTTACTGATTTTTAACTATGTTAAGTTTTTTCTGATTTACTTGAAAATTGTACAAGTTAAAAGAGAAAAAGTAACTTTTAACAACTTTAAAGTTAACTTAACAAATTAACAAAAATTAGGTAACTTGCTCAGACTTGATATTTAAACATAAACGTAGTGTATAGTCAATATAACAGACTAGGTACATAATTTAATACAATTTTTACGGCACGTGCTTTAAACTTTTAATGTATAACAATATTATATTATATTAGTTAAGTTGCAGCGCGTTTACTGAAGTGTAAATAAGTATATCATATATTTATCATAATATTTACGAAACCGGTGATGATTAATAATATTTACAAAACCTGCGATGATTAGTAATATTTAAATGAATACCTGCACCGTTTTCGTACACATGATTTACGACGCACACGCCTATCCTTCACTCCACCCTTGTATCTTTGTACATAGTATTATACATGAGTGGTTGTAATAATGTAATAATAACTTAAACTTACGACTTTTATTATTGTTTATAACGCGTTAAGTTACTTGCGAGGGCGTTATGTATAACACTACACATGGCTTAAACTTTAAAGCTTACCTAATGATTTATTATTGATAATCCACCAAATTGTTTTAATGTGATTTTATTTTCGGTCTTCGACCATGTTAACTCCAGTGGCGGTAGTCGTTTTTTTTTTTTAAATTATAATAAGTATTAACTAAATAACAATATTTAGTTGGTACTTAGAGTTAAGTAAAAAAACTCTTCAAAAGCAGGGTACACGGAAAAAGTTAAGTTGTTGTTCATTCGCAAAATGCAAGAGTTAAAAAATTGTAAGTTATAGCATTTATGATCTAATAGTTAAGTCAGAATTAAAAAATGTGGATTCCCATAGAGTAGAGTGTACTCTGTTTTTGTGGGCACACGTAGTATGTATTTATTATATGTTTTGCTTATTATTATATTATACGAGTACGTTTTGCGTATAATAATATTTCGTTATGTTAACGAATTGCGTAATTCAATGAAAACGCCGGAATGTGATTATATCTGTGTACAATAAACATTATTATTATTAGAATAACGTCTGGATAGTGTCACATCTTAGAACGGGATAAAAATAATATAAACGTCACCATGCAATAATAAAATCAAAATTAATTAAATTATCGAAACATCTGCCGACCAGAGAATATACCTAAATAATAATAATAATTATCATTATAACGAATGAAATAAAAAAAATTCTTATTTTGAATGGCTCAAAATACCACAGCTTTAATATTATACGTTTATTTATTTATTTTACATTACAAAACGAAAATATTAAAAAAATAGGTAGGCGATAAAAACATTTACAAACAACTACCGTGAAATAATCGCACGCGTAGTACCTAGGACAGTTCACTTTTCGCGAAATCAAAATAATAAATCATTCATTTTAGAAATCTTAATATTTACATTGCAATAACGTTAACCTTGCAAGTCCTTCGTATTTAGATATTATAAAAGTATATGTTATATGTATTATGTATTTATAAAACTGTGATATAAGTACGTAAACTTGGAGGTGACCGATCAATCAAGACATATATACTGTGTCGTTGTTTTTGACTCTGATGACATGGATTTACGATCGGATTTCCTCCTGTGGACTTTGATGAGGACCGAGCAAAATATCGCTGTGATTTATTTACAGTTTCAGTGTTGCTTTTAAGCATAGGTACTTTTTTTTTGTACTGCAATAATCACGAAAATATTTTGAACTGCGATCGTAGAAAAACGTCCAGCTTGATAACCAAAAAGTATAATATTAAAAGCTTATGACATAAACGTCATACTACATACTGTGTTTGTGTGGAATTTATTGTTCGTGACTGTGGGGGGGGGGGGATTGTATGTGATGTGTAAACTAGGTAATAAAAATGTACTAACCGAAATTATTAAAAGATTTCTGAACCACAAAAATAACATATTAATTGCATATAATATACAGGTAATATATAACTAGCTGTAATACGAGACTACCAGACTTTGCCTATGAAAAAATATAAAATACAGCTCTATAACATGTATATTATAATCTATTTCATCTACATATATGATAAATATTAGTTTGTTCTATTATTAATATTTGTAGTTTATAAGGTTTTTTAAATTAATATTGTTTCTACTTTCGGACTCTTTTTTTTAACAGAAAAATTTTGTGTAAATTCAGTAAAACCAGCTTGTTGAAAAATTTAACTTTCTGAGAAAATATGAGAAAATTTACAAACGGTTCTCAACATTATATACCTACTACTATTTATATTATTACCTAGTTCAATAAATTAATGTTTACCATCAGAAAATACAGTATAAAGTTATCCAAAATTAACTGAGTTACACTAAAACCGAAATACACCTTAGGTTCGGTCGATTAAGAGGCATTGTTAAATTTCTCACTGGTACTTACGCGTACTGTGATATCATAATAATAATAATAAAAAAAGGTTAAGTTTAGTTATAAATATATTATTGTGATATTATATTATACATAAAATAGAATATTATATATTATACTTAGGTATGAATAAATCCTAACAAATTGTTGTAAGTGAGGACGGAGTGGTTTTATTTCCAGGAACTCACTACCAATCAGTTATATCATTACTTACTGCAGTGTGTCTTGAAATTCTAAAATAAGAAAATTGAAAAAAAATTGTTATTATTACATAATAATTAATTATACACTATATTTTATATTATTATACTTATTGGTTGACAATTGTAGTAGACGCTAAACTTTATAATAATCGTCTCGTGTTATCGAATCCTTATTACTATTACTTTTATTTATTTATGCATATGCCATTTTTAGCTACTTATTATTAGCTAAACATATTTTTTTACAGATTGTAGGTATTGACGGCGTTATTAAATTGATTATATTTCTAAATGTCCTCGGGGGACGATGGCGTAGAAGATTTCTAGTCGTAAAAGTATATATTTATATCGTCAATGCAGAAATTAATTTACCGGGAAATAACACTTAATAAATTGGCGTGCGCTGTTAAAGCATTCGTGTTCCAGGAGTTGGTTTTATTATAAGACGTTGTCGTCTGTCTATGTGGGAATTTTCCAACTATTATTTTAGTTGTTAATGTTTGATCAATTAAAAGAAAATTACAAACTAATTTATTTTTCACTTATAACATAAATATCTATGATTTTCATATTGAATTTGATTAAAAAAATTTTAATATCTGATTGAAAAAAGACTAATGAAATGGTTTAGACGAAATGGTTAATGAATAGTAGGAAATTGATTATTATAGACCCCAGTTATCCTTGACTATTCATAGGAATTCCAATCAAATTACGTTTATAGGAATTGCCAAACTTTATGTGGGGACACAGTATTAACTGTACAATTCGGTACTATTATTATTTATAAAAATAAAAAATCGTACTGAAAATATAAAAAATTGTCTTTGAGAATATTTAAAAATTCCAAAAATCAAATTAATGAATTATTAAAGGAAAAAATGCTTGTGAGCATAATTGATGAATCACCCTGAATATATTTATATATATTCTCAATAAAATCATATAAGGAGTTCGTTGTATATTACGCAAAAGTCACTTTAAAAACTGGATAGATGGTCATATGGTGCCAACTGCCAACGGGGAATTCCAGATTCCTATATTATTACTCAACCTGGGACAGAATTCACTGAATTATTTTTTGCTCTATGATAATATGACGTGTTCTATATGATTTAAATAAAACTGAATGGCGATTGGATTAACTGATCTAGAGTTAACTTGTGAAAAGTATTATACTCATCTCAGTCTTATATATTATGATTATAGATTATTCGTTCGAATTGTAGAGAGTATGCAATTAATTAGGTATGTACAGTATGATTATTATTATTTTTCAAGTACAATTTAAAAGCACAATCATTTTAATCGTTACCTTAATTGTCGTAACAGTATTAGATATATTTCTTAATAAGTTTATATTATGCACATTATATTTTTGAATTATGTAAAGTTGAGTCCATCAGAAAAGGATAACCATTTCATAACTATTATTGCACTTAAGTTCTTGTTTTCTTTTCAAATCGAGATTTGAATAATAATAAATAATTAGATGTTTACGGTAGTCGGTATTTTATAGATGGACGCATGTTACGAGATTAAATATTTTCGGAATTAAATAGTACTATTTTTATGTTCTACATAAGGAATAGTAATTATAATTTATGGTAATATCTCCCACGATATCGACTCTCACGGATTGCGTTAAATAAGTCACTCCGCATTAGATAAATATCGGAATAATATTAATGATAATAATAATAATAATAATAATATGTATACGTAAATAGAATTAAGTCTGCGGTTAGTATGTTTAGATCGGGTCCGGAGTCCGGACTCGGGACATCATAACATTTTACGATTTAGAAGTTTTTCCATAAAATACACGACTATCGTCTCCTCACATTATATTATACAGAATACACTTACACAGTTACACCGATGCACACGCGCGACTGAGCCAAAGATAATCCTAGGTCGTCACTGTAGTTTATACTCAATAATTTTTAATACTAACTAATAAAAACCGCAAGGTCTTGGGCGTCATTGCCCGTCGGCAACCTATAACGTGCTGTCGCGCCGGTATATCGACTAGATAAGATGCGCGTATCGTGTCGATTCCTCTCGATATTTTTTTTTCCCGTACCAATTTAATTACATTTTATAATACGCTTTAAGCTTATTACTAAAGATGGTATACGTCACATCTAGTGTGGGTAAATTTTGCAAAGGTGTAAATTTCTTAATTAACGACGCAAAGGATCGATTATACCGTTTTTGAATTTGCTCATCGTCCATATATGCACACACATACATATATACATACACAGTGGCGGCGCGAAATTGTGTAGGCTTTGAAGCGTAATGGCTTCATTGAACCAAAATTAGCAGCAGGGGCCATTAATAATTATTAATTATAATATTTGCCATGGTATTTTTGTTGAGGTCTTAGGATTATATAATATATATTTATACACCCACCCACCCATTTCAAACATGAAGCAATTGCTTCAAATAATCCTATATCCCGCCGCCACTATACATACATACATACATACATACATACACACACATGTCACATACATACATACATACATACATAGGTACATTTGTACATATAATTATACATATTAATATCGATGTTGAATAGGTAAGATCAATGTCTATAGGTATGCTAAGCGATAACGACACCTACGATTACGAATTACGACGTAATATTATGATGTAAAAAATGTAGAGCATTAAAATATTCATGTGGCATTATATAGGTAGGTACATACATATTATTATCATCTGGTCATAAATAGGTACTACAGTATACCCATCATAATTTATTATTGTTATCTATGATAATATAAACAAAACTAAGAAACTCACTCTCATTTCGGTATGACGGGTATACTAGAACAATTTCTCCTAATTGGATTTTCGCTTTTTAATATTAATCATACAGTAACAATGTAATGCATATAATAAAGCTATACATTATATTAATATATAATATATGTATAAAATATATTATCACACGGTGAACGCCATTTACAGTGATCGACGAGAAAGAAAATTGATTCAAAACAGTGACAATAGTGCGTAATAGCAAAAAATTTGTTTATACACTAGAGTATCGGGTAAGTAACAAATTGTTTTGCGTTGTACACTCCTCTATTCAATTTTTATTACATCAAAATCTAAATGATTAATTAAGCAAATTATTCAACATTTTTTTTTTTTATCTCGTAATATTATAAACGTCGTATTTACTATTTATATAATTAAACGATGAAAGAATTTGAATCTCGTTATCCGTTTAAAATAATTTAATATAATATGTTTTTTGATTAGGTGAGGTTTTTGGTCGATCAAAAATGTTGGCACCTAAAAGTATAATATTAAATGTAAATTAACGAATGTTTGGATTTCACTAGGTACCCTTGAGTTTTGATTTTTCAGTACCTAAGTATAATAATATACACGATAAAATATTATAAGTTGTATAGGTGTTGTGAATATATTTTATATCTATACATATAAATCGATCCTATTTTATTATTATTATTTATTATCAACCATACAAAATATTTGACAATAGATTTTAAGTGGATCAATGAATACATTGGTTTTATTAAATTACGTGTGTTTGTAGTATTTTTTGTGAGTAATTACTTTTCAGAGCAGAAAAAACATACTCCAATATTTAACATTGAGAGTTTTATGGTTGTGAATTTTATGTTGTTGATATTTTTTGGGATCAAAAGCAGTAAAATCTCTGTATTTTTCTTAATAATCGTACAAAAAACAGAGGAAAACCAAATATTATTTCATTCAACAACATTTTTGTCAGAATAGATTTTGTTATTTTATTGTATTTCAGAAAGGTATCACGTACCACACCCTGACCCCCATGATTCAACATCTATTATGACTTCTAAATTGCGCAGTAGAGTCACTCGTTATATGTAAACAAAAAACTAAGATACTGTTTTAATAATAAATAAAGTTAAATGTTTCATAACTTTTTAGTTCTAAATAACGTGAAATTAATTTTTTTCGTACTATTGCAATTATTGAGTAGGTACTAAAAACGATTGAATTCAAATTTAACACATCCGTTACATTGGGATCCTTAATGGTGAGGTACATTCAACTAAACAATAAGGATGATTCCTTGATTGTTTTTATCTGTATACAATCATATTTCAAATAATATTTGAAAACCCTTTTTCAAAAAATTAGTTCTGATTAAATAATTAATAGAAATAAATTTCATTGTTGTACAATAATGATTTAAAACTGTATATAAGTACCTACCTATCTTTCTATAATAAAGAGTAAGAAAAAAATGTTATTTGTGATGACTGCTGACCACACTGTTATACTTAGTCATAATATTGTTAAATATTTATGTGTATTCAGTTCAATCAACACTGTTAAAACCGTAAACCTTATCAGTATTATTTATTTCATAATCATCATCAATCGATAAAAATGTTAATCCTAATTTTATTCCGGTCAGCATTTTTCGGAGTGCTATCGAATCATGTCCGATGCACTATAATAACTCCTATGCCACACCCGGTAATGGACATTTGAAACGTATTATAATGCTATTACATTGTACAGCTACAAAGTGTATTATATTATAGGTGTGAACTATATAATATGTATAGGGACCTATATATTAAAATATTAAATATACATTTCACACATTGCATTTACCTAATTAGTAATTAGTATCTACCAATTATTGTTTATTACAAATATTTCTATTGACATACCCAATGTGGGTGCTATATATTATAAAATATCTAACTAAATGACGTGAATTAAAAATTGTATATGAGTTAAATCAAAACATAGTATATAATTTAATTTTAGTCTTAAAAAAAGGTGGGGGGAGGTAGGTAACCGCTTTGTTATACATTCGAGTATTCTACTTCATTGAGTAATAGTCACAGCTGCAATGTTGGTTAGTATATTATATTAAATTTGAATTCAATGATAAATAATTGCATATATGAAAAACGATTCTGAGCGAAGGCTGAACTGATTCTGTCTGTCAGCCTATATTACTAAGTATATTTCATGATATTGCTATTAACGTAGTTTATTTTACCATTAGTATAACGATATATTTCATGATAACTTTTTTGATATTGCTATTAAAGTAATTTATTTAAGTATCAGTATTAAGGTAGGTTGATTTAATTTTTGCCGAAAATATTGCATTTATTATATTATTATTAATATTTTAAAGTTTTAAAATTCGGAAAGTACTTATACATAATATATACTTACTATATAAATTTGTCAAATTTATATCTTTGAACGCTCGTAATTCATAAACAAATATTGTGGATTTACCATCTATTTTTTTTTCAATTATTATCAACTTAGGTACTATAATAGGAACTTTTTATTAGGTACGTTTTTAAGGTTTTGGACCTAGAGAACATTTTTTTATCGACATTTTTAGAAAAATATCAAAAATTAAAATTAAACGTATCGAAGACGATGTAACTTTTTAACCAAGGTTACCAAACAAAAATTTTATTAAATTTGAGTTTACATATTCATTGAACAGGTTAGGTTAGTTAGGTCACTTTAATGTGTTAAATTTGGATTAAATGATAAATAACTACATAGGCTCACTCGGAAAAATAATATTTTATAACTAATGAAAAACGACTATAGATTTAAAACACTGGTATTATTTGGACCCTATGAAATGCACTCAAGTTATGAATATTTGAAAAACAATTATGAAAGGAATCTGTTAACCTCTTAGGACTGTCTCCAAGGATATTTTATTATTTATTTCTTTAACCGTGTAAGTAATTCAGTATTGTATTAGTAAAAGATAGATGGAGATATTTTAACATATATATATTTTTTTGGGCTGAGTAAAATTTTTTTATTTTCGCGAGGCTCATTTTCGAAACGCTTTATTTATATTTTATTGCTATAAAAATGCAAATTAACAAAAAAAAAAAATCCAATTCAATTCCTTGCAAAATGTAGCATATTATTATATTTGTCCACTACATTATACCCAAAAACTGCATATATATATATTATGATACCTGAAATTTCCTTTAAGGTAAAATATATCTAGTAGCATGCTATAAGTTTCTGATTTTTTATTTTACCAAAAAAATTACATAATGCTTGTATATAATATGATAATTAATTATTGTATGATATTATATTATCGTTATTAACTAATTATAACATTAATAACTATCTAAGTCAATAACGACGCATCTACCATAGAACAAGGTGAATAGGTTCGTGGTAATTTAAATTAATTAGTCTCAATATTTTGAAAACTGTCAGGTATAGGTATAAAAAATTCTAATGTATTGATGACAATTTTTAAGTGCCTACAATAATGAATTAAAATGTATTAAATTCCAACAAAATAACTGAAATCGTTGTAGCTTATTTGGGCCTATTTAGGCTTATTTAGAATAACTATTATAGTATTTTTAATATTTCAAAATTTCCATAATGTATAACATTTACAAGCTTTACCACTGAACAAAAAAAACGATATGCATTAATATAAATCAACAAAAGTTAGAAAAATGATGTAACTATATATTCGAAATGACTTTAAAGTTCAAATAGATCAAACAATTCCAAAGTATTTTGAAAGTGTTATAAAATTTATATACATTTTTGGTGAATGTTTCAAGTTCCTTCAGTTATTATAATATTATATTATTTTTACTGATTTCAATATTGATGTCATGAAAAAAAAGACATACATTGTAAACCAGTAAGACAGTACATACAACTCTCCGCTCATAATCTTAAACCTTAAAAACTTTTTACTGTTAGGTGTGAAATAAGCTGTTATTTTATTTTTCCTGTATGTTAATAAAATAATTTCTCACATTAAACGGACTTAATGCTTTTAAACAAAAAACAAAAACGAATTTGAAATTGCTGAAACTTGCACGAGCGGAAAGGTGAGCCTATTATGTCTGACACAATAATATATTAGACAGTAAAAAAAATGTCAGGGCCCAGGGGGCATGGGGCAATTTACCTTAATTTAGAATCATAATGCATGTCACGTAGTACGCTGGATGTATTAATGCATTTCATCCGTTGCATATGGATTAGGTAAGTCAAAAATCTATAGCCTAAAATACTAAAATGTTTAATAAACGTTTGTACGATAACGTAAACGATGTGATAAGATTGATAATTATTATAATGCCTCATCCTCTAGACGCGAAAGTTTGCTCATAATTATTATTATATCTTTGGCGTAGGTACACGTACCTAAATATATTATATAAGTACATTATTATAATATTATATATAGGTTTTAATAACAATCTACGTAGAAAATGGCTGTACAAAGGTATTGTATATCAGGCATATATGATACCAGCTAGTGTCTGTTTAAATAATAATATATTACATTACAATTTCAAAGTTCAACGTTCTAACCATACACGCTCGAATATCATTGATATAATGTAAAATTATTAAAATTTGAACAGTTTAAAAATATATTGTTTTGTGAGAATCTGATGCCAGAGTTTTTTTTTTTTGGCTGGATATTTTAAAAGTAATGATATTTAGTTGGACGAAAAAAACGGTGCAATGCAAAACTTATGGTATATTTCGTTATTAAATTTGGAATTTATTGAAAAAGTTTTCTGGTTTTCGTATACTGGCCGTCACGTATAATATTACAATCTCGACAAACAATACAAACTCGAAATGTCTTCGACAAACTATAGGTATTATGTAACATGGCTGGATGACTGAATGACACCCGTGCGATTATTATTCATTCCTTATTATTAAGGTGTGGATTTTAATCGAAATACATAATTTGATTGAATGCCAGTTTATTATAATTACTATTGAAAATAAACAAGTTTTATAACCCATTGAATATAATAAAACTTAGGTATTTATGTAATTCACATTTTTAAGTAAATACATATATATTTTTTTTTATATATTGTACCTCCATATGACCATATTTAATAAATATTTCGTATTTTAGATTCTGAGCGTATCAATGAATTAATTGATTATATAATAAAATATGATTTATTTTTTAGTGTCTCAAGGCACTTTATCTAGTAAATAAAATGGTCTGATCCATCAACTTAGATGAAGTTTTCTCGTACCAAATTGACAAGTTGCAACTTTAAACAAGTCAAAATTGAAAATTCTCAGTAAGTACCTACTTTTTATAGTAAAAAGTAGGTACCTACTGAGAGTCTGAGAATGTTTATCGGGAAAAATAAAAATCCACATTTCCTAATAATATTGTAAACTTAATTAAACTTAACTACTTATCTATTTTGTAAGTATTTAGTAGGAAAAAAAACTTAGTAATAACTGAAATTAAGTCCTGGTTATTTAAATATATTTTAAATCCTAATATCTACCTGCCCCTGGCTACGGTATTCTTGATCTACAGAGTCGCTCAACTCTCCTTGGATATCTTATATTTAACTGGTCACCCCCACCCACATTACAACACTTTAATATAATTGTAAATGCTTATAAAAAAATTAATATTTAGAAAATATGTTTATTCATTTTATGGAAACCACATAGTAGATTTTCTAATCACGATTTTATAACCTCCACTGCTATGAATTGTGATGTTCAAAGTCTGAGACATCTGAGGTTAAAAAAATGTTTTGTTTCACACCATTTTAATTTTAATCCAGCTGCACCGTAGTGACCGTAGCGTTATATTCTGTGGTAGCACGAGCAAAGTAAAAAAAAAATATAGTGGCGTCTTGACAGTGTAATATATCTTGAAGCTGAGTTTGCTCATTTAAACCTCATAAATTTCGTTGTTTTTTACGCAGTTCATTAACTAACGAACCACTCAACCTATTTATTTAAAATAAGCATCAAAATGTCAGAAATATTATGGAGATTATACTTCTGGAATGATGTGTTAATGTGGTAAAATTAATCCCATTGATTCGTTAATTTTTTACTCTCATCAGACATCATAATGATGAACTCTATAAAGTGAAGTTATATATGAATGAAATGTGGCAACTTGAATGAGTAAAAAGATAATGAATAATCTAGACGTCGAGCGTATGCTATACAGCCGGGTCTCCAAATATTCCGTTATCTCCGTAATAATGCTCCCACCATAGTTCGTAGTTCGTAAAGCCATTCGGTGGGGATGTAAGTACAAACGGCGTCGGACGAGCGGCAGCGGTGCCGAGGTGGCCAGTTGGCGTCTTTTACTCGAGAGTTGAGGGTATTGGTGTGTTTGGGCACTCGCGCTGTATAACTACTATTAACTATATTATAACTAAATACAATAAGTATATATACATCGATGTACGTGGCATATTACATTCGAAAAAAAAATAATCAAAACGTAAAATAGAAATCAGTGACATCACACCAAAAATCCCTCCACGTTGTTTCGTGTAAAAAAAAGTTGGCTCGCTCTTCTGTACAGTAGTAATTTATTGTTGAGTGTACTCTGTTTTCTCGTCATTAAGATAAATGTAACGTATGAATTACATTTAAATTCAATGGCAACTAATTATTTACGAAAAACGATTCTGAACGGAGACGGACAGGCACTCTAGTATGTATTACCAAGTATATTTTAATATAATATTATACATTTACTAGGGGCTTTACCCACTGCTCGCCCAATTAGGTTAGTAGGTTAGTAAGTTAGTCATAAGTCTTAGGCCACTGCTATAAAGCACAGTTAATAGGCCATGCCCCAGCCCCTCGAGGAAGATTTCCCCACTTACCACTCGCTACTCGACAAACATGTCGCATTTACTATATTATTAACTATTATAATAATAGTATATAATATTGTCATATTGATATCATATATTGTTGTTATTATCTTTGGAGTTAATAATGACTTATCGTAAAAATCCTAACTCAATTGCCAAAACCATAACAATAAATTGTGCTAAAAGGTTTTATTTTTCTTTGAGTTTTGTTCAAAGTGGTAAGTTTTCGTTGTGATATTAATGTATTGTAAATCCATATTAAACAAATCTCTTTTTTCTTATGTAGATTCTCGTGTATAAGTGTTTCTGTATTAAATAATATTGTATTAATCATACAATCCACTGGATATAATATGACAAATTTTATTTTTGGTCTTCGACGAGGGATCATCAATAAAAATTAACTTAACTGGTATACCTGTGCCAGGTGGAAGGAGAGAAATAAATAAAGTTAAGTGTGTCAACAATACGGTTAACTATTTGTTAAATTTCAGTGCCAACGATTATTTATTGGCAGAGAATCAATTCGGAATAACGTTTTTGCGGAATCGTAAAAACTTTATATTGTTGTTTCCGGGTGAATGCGTTTCAGACAGATTCACGGGATACTCGCACAGCATGAGTATACAATATATAAATGATTTTGGAATGATTTATAAAGATGTTAAACGCGTGTTATCGACCACGACACAAATAACACGCGTGATTTTATTTGTATAGATTCGACGGACCGACTGGCGTGATATCAATAAATGTATTCCAGTATATTTCATTGAAGTCGCATAAAACTCGAGACATTTAAGTACAACTCAATAAAAGTTCAATATATTGAATCGCGGTGTACGGGCTTAGGTACGTAGTTGTATTTATGCGTATAATGGTAACCATTTGTGTTTATTTCTATGTTAATTATATTATAAAATATTATAATAAATTAATATTATATGCATAATAATTAACTCAGAAACTAAACCCCATAACAATATAAATAAAAAAATGTATTTAAAAAAAACATTACATTTGGTATGTAATATTGTCACTAAATCACTAATCACTATTTACACGATACCCAAATATTTAATATTTCCCAAAATAAACACTATAAAATAGTATTACAGCTATATTATCACTAGTTTTAGATTAAATGAAATCCATCCTACTCGAATAAAAAATTATCAAACATTTGTCATCTTTATTGATTAGTGAACTAAATTTGTAGAATAATTTTATCATTATTTATAAACTATATCAGTACCTATATTATATATATTATATTTGTATTTATTATAGTATCCAATCCTATTATAATTAGTGATAATATAATATTATTTTTATATTTTAGAGACTCTCGTCTATGAAACAAGGATTTTATCCTTAGTGAACACGATGCAGTGCAATATTAATATATTCAACCTATTCTTGTAAATTTCAAATTTTATTTAATTTTTATTATTACTGTACAAATAATGGTGGTTCGATGGACGGTGACCCTGAATTCGTTGACAGTGAAAGCACGAATTTATCTTACATTTATTGGAAATATTTGTCTTCTGCCTATATACAATATGGACGGGGTGGCTTGTGTCCAGATACACGTTTAAATAAGTGGGGTTCTATGTACGTCATGCTCAGCCAAGCGGTGAGACTTGAAAGAATTGAAGCGTACTATGGGTAACAAGAATGTTAGAATGAGGACTATTTCACTATTTTCGGAATAAGGACGTGGATCGGCCAATAGTCTTGAGAGAAACCATTTAATGTCTAGATATCAACAATAATATTGGTCTAGCAGCATAGGATTTTTATAGTCTCTGCTTGCAGATTACCGGTCCTTAAAAATACAATTTTTAATTTGTTTTACTTATTGAAATTAACAATACCTACACTGCTTAATAAAATATTGTCGATTTCAAACATTTGTTGTGTTTAACCAGGCAAATGTTTGTTTTAAAATTTGAATTTTTGTACTTTAAAATATTTTTATATTTTTACTACGCTGCAACTGCGGGAACATAGCCAAACGACTTGAGAAATAACCTGCGAAGTCCATGCGAAGGATTATCAAGATTATTGGTACCATTTACACATCCGAATACGTTGCCAACAGAAAAACATACAAAACAAAAACAATGATGATATAATAATAAAATTGTGTATTGTTGTAGTCGTTATGTTTGTGTCCCACCACTCCCACCCAGACGCCATTGTTGTCGCCTATTCCAGCGTTTTATAATATAAATCGTGACTACAAATCTTCCGGCTTGGAGCCATGGTTATTTATAGCTTTGTCTCTCTATCTATCTATCCAAATGGTTATCCAATTGGTGTTCCAAATTTCATGTGACAGCAGATTTCAGCATGATCTACTCAAATTAGGAAAAAATGACCTATGTGAAAACTTATTTGAATCACATACTCAAAACTAATATGATATTAATTTTTTTTTTTATTAGTTAAAAAGGGGAGATTTTAGGGGTAACTTTTAAAATTCAAATGGGAATCTATATTTTTGAAATATGATTCCTACAGGATTTTTTTTTTAATGAATTTTGATGTATCATTCATAATTATTGGTTGATAATTAAAGAAGCTATTTACATTCGAATTTTGTATTTAATTTGTAAAAATGCCATCAATGAATAATAATAATAATATACTTTGTGCTTCTGTTTTACGCCGATGCATTGTTGTACCTACAACCTTTATAATCTGTACGCTATCTAACTACCAATTTACTAGTAATAAAACGTGTATTTGTTATCTTAATTTAATTTTATATTACATAGGTCAAGCCACATGATTCTATTGATAATAAAAAAAAAAAAAAACAAGGCATTAGATAATAATATACCGTCTACATATGTATAATGTATATTGGATATTGTTTTATTTATAATCAATGCTATGGAAGGGGTTTGTGTCCTCAATAATTTTACATAATATTTATTATTAATAATATAAAATTAAAAATAAATATCATTCAGTTGACAAATAGGCAATAGCTAATTATACCAAATTGTTGTATAAATGTTATTATACTGCATACAATTATTTAAAATGTATACAAATAGGTTAGGTACCTGTATCTGTATTTTTGACTAATGTAGGTGCCTATTCATATTTTATAAATTTAAATAATAAATAATCACCAAGGCTAGGAACTTAAAAATATGCAGTAAAAATTTGGAAAATATGCAATTTATTGAATAAAATACATTTTACATACAAAATTTAAAAATTTAAATTAGGTAGGTGTCTGAAAAAAAATTAGAAGAATTTAAAAAAAAATTAACACCGCACGCTTATGTATTTAATTACCTACGATTATACAATTTTTTTATCTCATGGTACAAAATATTAATCCAGTGGTAAATTTGAATAAAAATAAATACGGCCCGGTCAGCGATTACTATTAAAAGTTCTCAGTAGTAGATATAAAGATTATAATATTATTTTTGGGAGCAATAGTAATAGCCGTTGATGAATTAATTTATTTTGTCAAACAATATAAAAGTATAAATTTCTAAAAAAAAAAATTTTTCACGTTAATGCTATGATATCATATGCATATAATTAATGTTCTTATACCTAAAATATGCGAATTTGTACAAAAAATCACGAAATATTCAAAATTATGCAACAAATATTTTTGTATTTGTAATATACTTACTATGAATCAAATTTGTATCGAATCAGATTTTCAATATGCACTTTCTAAACAAATATGCAAATGCTTAAAGTTCCAAGCCTTGGTAAGACTAATTACATACTTACATACCTATACTTTCATATTATGTTTGAATCAACTTAATATTAAATATGTATATCATTTCTAAACGCTGCAAAATGACAACATTGATTTCAAAAACTTGTATGATTAAACCTCGCGTTCAACATAATGTTGAATGATGCATATAAAATCAAACAGATTTTGAAAGAACATCACCTTTTCACAACATTAAGATATGATCAATCTAATATTAAATTATAATAACTAGGGCTTGGATGTTGTTACATTAATTTTATGAAAATTAATTATTCATTTACTAAAGACTAAAGGTTATGGCTAGAAGAGAGGTAAGAATAGGCTAGAGACTTAAAAGCTTTAAACACAAACATATACGCATAAAAATATGAGCAAATATGTATACTCTAGAAGTCTAGAACAAGACAATTTTGACTGAATTTATTAAAAATGTATTTAATTATTATTAATGTATAATCAATTTTTCCTTTTTTTTTAAATAATTGTACCTATTGCTCCAATGGCTTAAGCAAAAAAAAAAAGATAGGCCCATAGGAGGGTTGAACATCTGTAGCATGGATCATCACATGGAAGTCACACAATATTTACACAACGTTGGTAAAATATGTATATCACATTTGTGTAAGCAATTTAATTTTTAAACTACATTTTTATGAATTTTTTTTTTCTCTATTAAGTAGAAACCTTGTAAAATTATTAATTAATTATAACAACATCAAAGTCCTAATCATGACATCAAACATAATTATCAAGTATTTTAAATATGTCAATTGCACCAGTAAAAATTATCGTAATATATTCTGAGTGGTGAATAAGGTTAGGTTTTACTGGTTTTAGACCGGGATTGAATATTTTTTTAGAAGCATTTTCAGTCTGGATTTAGGGCAATTTTAAAACTTTTAACTTAATTTTAATAAATAAATATACATAGATTTGAAATGTGTACAATTTTCATAAGAAAGGATATAAAGACAAATAATTGTTGAACCATTTAGTACATTTTAGTATATTCAAATTAGCAAGGAATATGCAAGATATGCATGGTAAAATACATTTTAAAGCAAATTCATTATTCGTTAATATCCAATATAGGTAGGTATCTAAAGAAATATAGAATTTATGAAAGTAAGCAGTTTAATAAATGCCTAATAAAAACATACTTCACAATTTAAACTGAGTGAACATTGTTCGTACAAGAGGTGCAATCGAATAATAAATTATATGTATATTTACTATTTACTATTTCGCTATGCTATTTATTACATTATTAAATGAGACTAATGTTTAAACAAATTACTTAAAAAAGTATTCATATGCTCAAATTGGTTAAAAATAGTTGGTTTTGTGCAAATAACCTTGTTAAATATAACTACAGTCCTTTAAAAAGTTGTTAAAAAGTTATATCACTTACTATTTGTTTAAAACACTCGCATACTTTTATTTTCAACTAGTGTATACTCTCAATACAATATAATTATGACTGCCATTTTACTTGCAAAATTTTGGTCCACACCAGAGGTTTAAATGAGTTCAATCGTCTTCTAAATGTATTGGTATACCATATTAATAATGTGACCAATGTTTATCAACAAGTGTATACTCTCAATACAATATAATTATGACTGCCATTTTACTTGCAGAATTTTGGTCCACGCCAGAGGTTCAATCGTCTTCTAAAGGTATTGGTATACACTATTAATTAATGCGAAAAATGTTTAAACAAATTAGTAGAAAATAACTATTAGGCTTGTATGAATAACCTTGTAAAATATTACTACATTAAAGTTTTAAAGTCAAAAAGTTATACATTTTATAATTTTATTAACACAAACCAACAAAAACCCATACATGCAAATATTCATTAAGTAAATTATTGAATTCTATGAAATTAGGTATTACTCATAAGTCATGAATCAGGAATTAAAGTAAAATAATGTTAAATACATTAGCAAAATAGCAAATCTAGATATAAGTATCTAAAATATTCTGATTTGTTCCACTTTTCATTATGATATCATTATGGAGAATATGATTTAATAAAAACAATGATGTCACATTAGAAAACTTAGGAAATTAAGAATACACTTAGATTTGTGATGAAAAAGCTAATTTGAAATTTGAAATCCTAGATAGGTAGGTACAATAATGAATAATGGCTTTTAGATAAATTGAAGAATAATTTTATTGAGAATAATGACGACTATGAAATTTAAAAATGTCTTATTCAAAATGGTTCAACTTGTCTACATTTCAAGAATTTAAAAAATGTTTTAATTCTTAATAAAGTAAACATTTTTCTTAAACTGTTTGAAGAAAATGGATCATATCCAATAAAACAGTTTTAATTTAAATCAATGGGCTAAATTAAAATTAAGTTAAGTCATGAGTCAGGAATTGAAGTAAAATAATATTAAATACATTAGTATTATATAGATATTTAGGTGCTGAAATAAACTGAATTGTGCCACTTAAATACTTAATATAACACTGTATATGGTATAATGTATTGATAATAGATAAGTAAATGTATTAACATTACCACTCAGAAAATAAAACTGGATTAAGCATTCTATATTATGTTATTCTTAGATATCTATCTTGCGTAGGTACGTAAATTGTTATACTAACATAATTAAATACGACTGAAGGCATTTACAAATTGATAAATAATCAAACTATACATATCCTCAAATTTTAACTAATGATGGTGATGAATACAAATATAATTTTTCTATGATACAAACAAGTACCTTCTTAGAGTAAATAGAGTTCTTAGAGTCTTCTGATGTCAGTTTAAAATAAATGCAAACATTTCCAGACGATAACAACCAGTTGACGAAAATTCAAACGCACTAACTACAATGACTTAAAAATATCAACCAGATTGAAATAATGAAATATTTAGATATTATGTATTTTAATTTATATTTAATTTAACTTTTAAGTTTAAAGCATTTTCGTGGTTTTAAGTGTTTTAACTGTCATATAAAAATTATGAAGTAAAAAGTGACAAGCGTTATCAATTATCATAGACATAGCACACGTGCACACGATTTATAGACCTAACCTTGGAGCTTGTATAGATTAGTATATCAAAGATAGGTACTATCACTGAGTAGCACTATGACAATACTACATACTATACCTAGGTATACGGATGTATACACGTTACATTGGTAAACATCAAATAATTTTAAGGTTATAAAATATAATATCATTTATCATTGATAAAATTATATGATAGTTATATCAAACCTTAGATTATATCTGAGTATCAAACGGCATACCTACTGTAGTACTTTGAACTGACTACTGTTTACTGTAATAAATTGATAATTCGATACCCGGATTATTAAGGTCGTACAACGGAAGCACTTTTAGTATTATTCACTGTTGACATTTTATAAATTAACACCAATATTCAGATGTCGATAGCTCCTTCAATTATTATCACATAAATGTAAATGAACCGTCAAAATTCATTAAAAATTAAACTGTGCACGAATCATATTTCAAAAATATAGGTTCCCATTTGAATTTTAAAAGTTGACCCTCAAACCTCCCCATCCTAATTAATAAAAAAAATATTTAATATCAAATTAATTTAGATTATATGATTCAAAACAGTTTTCACATGGGTCATTTTCCCCTAATTTAAATATATCATGCTGAAATCTGCTGTCACATGAAATTTGGAACACCCTGTATATGCCTTGATCCATTTTTTTCTCTATAGAGAATAATGTACATATTAAATTTAATAGTTAAACGCTTTGTTAGGCATTTAGTTAGTACATAATTTAACAATATTTATACATGTGGGTGTTAGAAAGTATGGTGAAGTCTGAGACACTAAGTTGGTTACGGCTTCGTTACATTTTCTGTGGCGTAGTTGATTCTTCCCTTAAGAGTTAATATAGGTTGGAATGGAATATAATGAATAGTTTATCATAAAGTGGGAAGGACCACTGAAAGAGACTAATGATAATAAATTGGGGGCATCGAGGGTACATTTAGCAAGGGAGAAGACTAATGCTTGGTCCACAATAACATGGCAGGAAGTTATTGAGGCAATATAAAGAATTGAGCAGATATATGTATAGTTGTAAGATTGATTTTCGATAATTAATCGATAGTATACACGAAAAAGAAACTGATTTTTAACTCGTGTTCAATGCGAAGTTAGTGACAATATTAGTAAGGGTGCCAGACAACTATAGGTACTTTGTAATATAGAATCGACAATACCAAACAGAAGGAGAGAGTAAGGAAACAGGTGGCAAAGGTGAAAAACGTAGTATTAAGCTCCATGAACCATAGAATAATTTGAGCTGATTCTTTTGATTTTATATCTGAAAAAGATAGAGAGGTTTTAAAATTAAAATATATGTATATAATCTAAGTATTAATACAATTAAGAAAATTATTAACAAATGCATACTTGAACAGTTGAACCTGTGGGTAAGAGGTAATCTTTTAATTGGAAACCACGAGGCAAACGAATTACTTTTTGGTTTGATCTTGACAACGAAATGCATTGATATATTATGAAACTGTTGGTCTCTTCCGACTGTTTCCTTCATATAATTTCCAATCATTTGTCCTTTTTTTATTCGTAGGCACACCTATTACTTCAATATATGCCGTATGCACTCATCCCCGGGGCATTAATTGAATATACAAATATTAATATGAATGAATATTTTTTTTTCGTACGGTGGTCCCCAGTATTTATATAAACATGTAAATTGGTACACCAATTATAAAAGGTTGGACCTCACTTATGTATATAATTATAATTCTATAGTTGTTGTAAAAATATTTACATAACATATTATTTAAGAAAATGCGAACACTTGAAATCAATGCTCAAAATTTAGTTTAGGTTTTTGAGATATAGAAAACACTGATAATAAATAATACATTCTCATATAACTATAAGCTTTTGTTGTGCTTTAGAATTTTTAATTATATTCTACGTCCATCTAGGTTTCAAGGCAGTAGGTTGTAGATATTTATAGACTAGGTAGTTAATTTTTTACTTTGTCCATTATTGTATCCATGGTCAATAGATGCAAGCCTTTTAAAAATTTACATAAAAACAATATTATCGTAATTATGTTTAGTATAATATGTTAATCCAATTATATCATCATAAGATTCTCGAAATATTAATTATAAAACTTCAGAACTTAATAATAAAATGATGTGATAGTAATCTTACTTGGACAGGTTTTTCAATTTTCAAGCTGTGGGTTTAAAAAGTACATTTAATCTGATGGGTATTAGCCGTAGAAAAAAGAAAACGTCGGATGGTTTTCAATTAGTGTTGGGTATTGCAATTTTTGTTATTTGTGCTATTGTTGTTCGGGAATTTCGTTATTGTATTTTTATTGGCATTTTCCCAACTTTTGGAAAAGTCATAATCCCATCAAGAGTTTTTATTGCATGAAACACTAAAGTCTTAAAGCTGTACTTATTATATACTTATGTTTTGTCACACGTCAAAAGTCACAAAAATGTGAGGTTTTCCTAAAAACGAGCACAAAGTGGTTATTAAAATCACATGTTGAATATGGACTTAACCATTCTCTAATAAAAATATTCTTATTTAGTAACAAACAAAGGAAAAACTTTTTTTTAATAAGTTGTCACCTTTCAGCCCTAAATGGGCCTACCTCAGTAGTCGGTATCCACTGGCTAATGTGAATACTCACTGCGGTGACCTACAAGCCGCGTCGCGTGATGTCCGTGAAGACTAGTTGATGGAGCTTGTAAGTTTTGTAATAATAATTAAAACATTTAATTATTATATTAATTAAAATATATATGACAAAACAGTGTTGGGTAAAAAGAGTGAAATTTAAACCTAATAGTATAATAATAATGCTTTTAAGATTTTTCAGAGAGTAATTAAAAATATTTTTTTTCATTTCATTTTTGGTGCATATTAGATTCTATCAGGAACGAAAGAATGTATTGATTTTAAAATGGTGTGTGTGTGTGTTTTTTGTCTGTCAACAACATTTTGAATAGTAAAAATGCTTCGATTTATAATAAATTCAACGGAAAGTTACCCTATTTATAGCCATGATATATTTAATATTTTTATAAACAGTTTTTTGAACTATTAAATTTGATTATTTATACAAGTATGACACAACGTTTCCGCTCAGAATCATTTTTCGTATACAATGATTTACCATTGAAAACGAATATAACACATCCATTACAACAATATGCTCGATAACTACTGTACAGCGGAGCGGTACACACTTGTTCACCTTTTTTTAGTATATTCTATGTAAATTTCAGGCTTTTATGCCGAATATTTGGATATGTATAATAGAGGTTTTATAGCATATATTTAGCGGTCTTCACAAATGTGTAATGACTAATGAGTGTGACACCCAATACACTTTGACAAATGACAGGGATGGACAAAGGGTCGTAGTTGTTTGGCCGTTGTGACATTAAACAAGTGCGAGTCGGACTCGCTTACGAAGGGTCCCGTACCATCATCTATAAACATGTTGGCAACACTGCTTATATTATATATTTTAGAATTTTTAGTATTTGTTGTTATAGCAGCCACAGAAATACATAGTCTGTGAAAATTTCAACTTTCTAACTTTCATGGTTCATGAACCTAACCTGCCTGGTGACAGACGGACGGACAGCGGAGCCTTAGTAATAGTTATACCGTACTGAACCCTAAAAAAAACGATATTTATTATTAAAAGTTTATTTTATTGTTATATTGATGAAATTGTTTTATAGGATAAAGATTAAGGAAAGTTTAATACCGTGTGGAGTATCGAAATTCAGTGACTTGAAAAGACTCTGTAGGTACTTATAACTTATGAATTGTTGACGTTTTATTTAATTCCATTGGTCTAGTGGTGTAGGTTGCGACCAATGACAGTATACAATTATGGCTATATATAAATGATATATTTAGTCTATATATTATTATTCGTACAATGACGGATTAAATCGTGGTTGGTATGGTAGGAGAGGGATTTCCTCTCTACCATAGATCCCACGGTCACACAGACAGACCTCGACGTTGTTATTCTAACATGATGAACTAGTTCATTATTTTTTGTTTCGTATAGCTCACTTATAATAATATTAAAAAATGGTTATGGCACTATCGCTTACGTGTTGTAAATACCTACGCACACGCCGTAGGAGTCTTTTTCACTGGCTAAAAGTACCATAAAAATTAGTTATCATAATTATAGTTTTTCCAACATGGAATTTTACTACCGACTGGCGACTCACCATGTTACCTCGGTGTGACCCACGAAAGAAGTTATAATTATGTTATACTATGCATCTGACCATGGTGTATCATTATAAATAACGATGCCAAAATGTTATGACTATTGTCTTATGATAAATCATCTAAATCGCCTTAGGTGACTTCACAGTGCCAATTATTTAACACCGTTGCTTAGTACATAATGTACCTATATAAATCTGACCTGTGGGCTGTGACAATTGACTACTGTATTAAACTATAAGTGTAGAATGTGTCTTAGATATATATTCATACATATATAACGGTATAATGGTAATGCCCATTGGCCAGTGGCGAGCTCAGCTTTTTTGAAAGAGAGAATGCATATGTTGCAGACATCGGCATGATGCCAATTCTTTATCCGGTCAACTCTAGCGGCTACCATGCGTTTATCTGTAAACCGACCAGTGAACTCTTTGACAGCAACCGCCATGACCATTGACCAGTGACATAGTAACCGCAGATACACGATTTTCGTCTATACACTGGCGGTGGATTGTCTCAAGAACATTTCCTGGACCTTCAACCTTCGCCGTCAAATCTGTGATCAGCAGTAAAGCTGTAGCACAATTAACGGGGTGGTTGTCCTGACAGGTGGTTATTTCGGCGGAAGAATTCCAATACGTACGCAGTAGTTGACGAGGTCTAAGCAGCAATGTGGTGCCCATCTGGAAATCGACAGGATAGTAATTATAAATTTATTGCATTTCAAATACACTCCTTTTCAGGACTAACACCAGTCCCCCCTGTAAGACCCAATAAGACTCTAAGTTTTCCTTATTTGAGTATAAATCTCTTGGATCGGCCACTGGGGTACAGACTTCCGTGACGTCTGATTTTCTCCCACCAGCTTTTAATCTAAAATCATGTAATACATCATTCTATATTTATCTGTATGTATGGGTATGTACCAATATATTATAACCAACCAACCCACTTAATCAAAGCCTCGGTGGGTGGCCCTCTTTTCCCACCTTTAGATATATCGTATATTATAACAGTATACATTTTAGTAAAAAAAAAAGATCATAAAAAATTATCTGTTGAAACAAAATATTGACTAGGTATCTCATACATGAGCGGTATGTATTATAGCGTTACACACGTGTGCCGTATCATAATATTATTATTACACGGGAATAACCTGTAATAAATATCTGACCGGGCCACACTTGCCATCGGACCTTATGGCCTATACCATTTCACTTTATATTATAATCGTGTTAAGACCTTACCTCATAATATGACGACAAGCAATTTAATAGTGTAAGCTTGAAATATGTCACGAATTTGATGAATAAATACATTTATCCGATTATCTTTTATTATATAAAATATTTTATTATTTAAGCGTTATAACACTACAAGCACTTTTTTTTTTTGCTGTACTAAAACATTGGGTATAAATTATTTGACAATACAAATTACATAATTATCTTAACATAAACTAAAACATTAAAGTGGATTAGTGAAAGCGAAAATAAAGAGTAACGTATTGGTAGTTGCCCATAATACAATGATCATGTGGACATCGTTTTCTCTAGTTAACAATATTATTATTTACAAATTTGAAGAATAATCTTTATTGTTGTAAAATGTTGAATTCATAAGCTATATAATATGCGAGTTGTAGTTTAAGTGAATCTGTTCTCCCAATCTTATTATTATTATTTTTTATCAGATTGGGAAATAATTTGCTACATTTGTAGGTATATAATTTTCAAACAAAATGGTTTTTTGTTGCCTTACATCACAAAAGCAGGGTCCTGGAAAACTGAATGTATACACCAAGTTTACCGTTTTACCACAGAGTTCACAACCTACGGATATGTGTAATTCAAACTTCAAAATTGAACAAAAGTGTAATTTTGTTATAAAACTGAACGATTAAAATGTAATACTTTGATCACGACTAAACTCTTTTAGACTTTAGTTTCTTAGGGCTATGTTCTCTATCTAGCCGTATGGTACACATTAATTGACGCTTTCTACAGAAGTACAGAACCTAATTAATGGTACCTAATATTGGTTATTTTTCGAAACATGGTTCCTTTTTACGTTCTTCAGTATAATACGAACTATGCTGGATATAGTCCACTTAATCAGACTAATTTCCCTAAATCTTTTTTAATAAATTAGAATATTATAAGAATATTAATTGAGTTACATTATTGCGTTTTTTCAGTAGGTATTGTTATGTAAAATGTTTTTGTGAAATTAATTATAACTAAAAAATTTTACATTGTATTTATTATTTAATATTTTATTGTTGTTTTCCTGTCATAATATTTATATATTGGTTTATCCTGTTATACATTTTTTGTATATAAAAAAATATCTCGACTGTCTCGGAATGGCCAATAAAAAAGTTAAACTTCAAATTTATGCGTCAATAAATATAGTAAATACATATTTATTAATATTTTTAAAAATATTTTTTTTATTTTATTTAAGGCACGGATAATTTGTCCAGGTTGTTATTCTTTTCTACTGTCCATTTCTGTGCAATAATTACCTATATACTTATTAAAACTACAAACGTAGTAATTAAAAATTTGAATACAAATAGTGTTTAAACTTCTAATAGGTAACTGATTAAATAAAATTAACGATACAACAGCTGGATCATCTGATCAATTAATAATACAATCCATTATAGGCAATTGAATAATTATTACTATAATAGCATTATAGAATAATGGATCGACCACGGCAATATATTATAATATGGGGTCGTTGGTTATAGGTACCGTCTGTGCCCATCAATAACGAGATATTAAACGGATTTTGTGTACCATGGTCCTAAGTGTAGTCCTGGTACCACAACCCGTCCAGATGCATATTCCTGGTCCTTCAGGGGTTAGGTAAGCTAGCAATAGAATAGTATACCGGCTTTATATAACTTCCGGTGCGTTTGGATTTACTTCCGAAACGCATTTTCGTGACGGTCAGCTGTCTCTCTCTGGTTTGTCTTGAAAAATTAATTTGCTAAATATAATATATCAACGGTTAAAATTCAACATTTAATTAGTCACGTTAAATAATGTAGTGCATATTGTGCTAATTCATACATACCTACTTACCATGGAGTGGGTATAGTGCCCTGTATATTAGTGCAAAAAACAAATTTGAATTTTTGTATTGGACTGGGCTGTTGAAACATATGTCACACGTCGTGTATATTTACAATATATAGCATACCTTTTCATAAAAGTGTATAACACTTCCCTTGCCAATTCTCTTAATACGATTTTAATATTTAAAAAGTTCCTTTCATACGTGCCGCATTCGTTTTTTTTTATATCCTATTCTCTGAGGTATGGAAAATACAACCTGTTTATTGTCTTCTAGGGTCAAGGGTTTCGGACTTAATATAATCGATTTTTATGCAATAAAACTAATAACATTCTACTAAAACGGAAGCATCTATAATTAAAATTTACAAATACGTCATGTACGATTGAATGATAATAATAATAACAACAACAATTAACTGGTATACAATGTATGTATGTTTTCAATAATTTCCGCTTGCCCGAATAATACACGGGGGTAACATATATAAAACATAAATACATAATATCACTGTATCTAATATATCAATTGATTAGTATAAACTTATCGTGCTTGATTTTGTGAAGTGTGTAGTACCTACAGGGATTACGAAGAAACATTGGTGGTACAATTTTTTCGCAGAATTAAAAATATCAATGATTTAGGTAGGTACCTATACACTTTGTTATCGATATAATAATATATTATATAGTTATGTTTAAGTATCGTCTTTGCCTAAAATTGTTCGTATGATTAATGACTAAATTAACAATGTGACTGCCATAATGAATTAGGTCTGTAGTGGACATTCTATAATATTACGATCGATTAATTTTAAATCGCAGTCACGATAGTTACGCCCTTATTACGACAAAGTACTTATACCAATATAATTAATATTATACGTACTGATAATCGAAAATTATTATTGGTTGGTGGAATACATATAGGTAGATAGGTAGGTAGCCAAAGTTTTGACGGTGGTCGTGGCTCCATCGTAATAATAATTACGTACCTAACCGTTGTTATATGCCGATGAATATTATATAGTCGAGATTTGATCGAGGTAATTGGAAGTTGAATAATAGCCACATCCTTTCAGAATAAAAAGTTTTTGAAGCCATCCCCAAAACGGTCAAGCTTCAATTATGCTAAATTGTGGGTTCGCTGAAACTTTTAGTACGCGAGTAACCATAAGTTTAACCTTATTAATAGATATCTTACTAATCCATAATTTCTTTACATTTATTTTTGGATTTTTTAGAATTAGTTACGTTGATACAATTATTTTCTCGTCAAAATGCTTTGAACATTTGAATGATATGCTACTAACACAATTGTCTTATAAATTTAGTTTAAAAATATCTAAAACAATTTTTTTAAAGTGTTTAAACTGTGAATAATATCACAAAGATTTGTGAATTTTTATGTAGTTATTAATTGAAAACATTTTCAATTTAAATATGAAAAGCTTGACGAGTATGACAAGGTTTTTATACATATTTTTTGTTACTTATAGCGTAGCGTATATTATTTCCAAGAAAAAGTTATAAAAATATCTTTACTATGTATTGTTTGCGATTTGAATTCACTATCTGTTTATCCGTCAGACGACCAACACGAACCTACCTGTCGTACGAATTATATTGTTATTTTAAAAAACTGATAACATTCCTCACCGAATTAAATCAATCTACAATGTCGTCTATCGTCGTATCTGAAGAAAACGCAATCGTACCGTCGTCGGGACTTGTAAAATCGCTGGCAGAACGACTTTTGAAAAACGTGTACACCGAGCTGAGGAACTGCTCAACGGTGGTGACAATAAACTCTGTCAGCTAATGACGATAATAACGTCAGCAGCCCTGCGGAAAAGCCGGACGTCGCAAGGCAGATGCGAGCTGGTGACGTCAGTCTTAGGTCTGAAACGTCATTTGGCGCAGTCGGCGACTGCATTGAACCAGCGGATCCGTCAAGCCGCTGCGTCAGCTTGAAAACGTTATGCTACGTCTCGCTGGCTACAATGGCAGGTCGGCCGACTGCAGAACATTGCCGTAGAATTTTCTTCGGCGGACGTAGAGACAAAAGAACAGACTATCGGTCGAGTTTTGGTTCCTGTCGATGAGACGGAACAAGTTCACCGGCTCGAACCTAAAGCCGCGTATACATGTGCGAGCCGAACCTACCGCGAACCACTCGCGAACCAATAACTCGCAAACCGTTCGCGCCGATCCATCGATAGTCGGTTTTTTCCACGAACACTTCGCGAGCGGTTCGAGGTAGGTTCGGCTCGCACATGTATACGCGGCTTAAGGAACGCGAACAGGCTGAACCCTGTAAACGCAGGCGTTCGCAGTGGAAGAGGACCAAACGATTTTTTCAAAGGTTACTGTGTTGGGGCCGTTAGTAAGTCAGGCGAAAATTGTATGTACCTATTGAACTAAAATTGTTTTGTATTGTATATTTAAAATATTTTGTACCGTTGTATTATGTAGATATCATAAATCAATGATTCATTTAATAAGTAAATTTCAATATCCCTGGATATCTTAACTTTTATATTGGTTTACATATCTTTAAATATCATTACATATCATACAAACTGTCAATTTGGTACCTATCTATTAATATCTTAGGAATATTATTATTATATCATGTGAATCTAAATAATATTTATCATCCAAATATATCTAGGATATTAAAAAGGAAAATGTTACTATTTAAAAAATAATAATTATCGCAATGTCTTTTAAAATTAATATGTCTTTATTGACTTTATGTCTGTGTTGTAAATCTCTAAAGACACTTGGTTTTGTGTTATAAATAATAATTGTACATATTTCATTTAATTTCTATGTATTAAATGCTTATATTATCAAATTTGTAGTTTCTAATACAATTAATTTTGATACATGTAAAATAAAGTATTCAGTATTCATTTTTGATAAGGCTCATAATCAATAAATAATAATAATAATATACAAATGATTATAATACGCACAGTATAGTATAATATTAGTCCATATCCGGGTTAGTTAAACTTTGTTTATAACCATAGCATAATAAACATATTAAAATGCCACAACTGGAATAGGTAATTGCAAAAAACCAAACATTAAGTGGTTTATTTGGAATCAGAATAACATAAATGAATTTATGTGTAAAAATTAGATTTTTATCTGGCATATAAAAAATAAGCATAATATGCTTTAAAATCTATGTTTTATAATGCATTATATTGTAACATTGCCATATCTAACACCTCTCTTTGTCATTTGTCATTTGTATATAGTTTTAAAAACTTTAACTGTAGGTATGTAACTTGTAATTAAATAAAAATAATATGTAACTTGTATAATACAAAAATGTATACCTACCTAGAATATAAGATTTTTATGCCTTTTTCAAATGTATTGTATAACTATGAATTACACAAATAAACGTGTATTGTTATCTATTTAATATGTTTTTTATTAAGTATTATTAAACTATTTGTTATTATATAGAATGCGTCAACACGCAAGTGGAAAATTAGTTTATGTGGCTTGTGAACATCGTGACTATAATATTATTGTACTGAAGGTATACTTTTGTTTTTTTTTTTTGTAACCTATATAAAGATCTGTTTTTTCGAGATTTAACAAAAAAAAAAAATTGAAAAATTCATAATTTGTCTTTTATAGCTCAAATATTTGAAAATATTTTGACAATTTTCGTTATGTACAGAAAATTCTTATGTGAATATTTGGTAGGTAAAAATTTTAAGTAATAACATTACCATCTGCGGTTATTTGTTTTTGAGTTAGCTATACACCAAAAAAACAGTATAGATTTTGAAGAAAACTTACCCGTTTGTTTAGGTATATACTAAACAAATATTATGACCTGATCATCAGTATGGTGCTTTCTGGGTCACAGATTGGATACCTGTGCTGAACAGGTTGGAAGCACTAGAAGTGACGACCGAAAACCAACTGCTTATTATTATCCGTGCTTGCATGCCACACCTGAAATTTTGAGATATTTCCATATTATACTATGCAATATGTAGTTTTTAAAGATTTTTTCAATATTATATTTTATTTGTCATTTTGAAATATTTATATTGTAAACATTTTTAATTTACTTAAACATAACTTTTGATAATATAATACAACTAAGATTTATAATCATATTATTGATTGTATAATAATTTAATTTTAATTTTTAAATTTTCTATTTTAATAATTTATACTATACTAACTGACCCGACGGACGTTTTCCTGCATGATATTTCAATCATGTCTCAATGCATTAGCTCGACGGCGTTCGTTTCGTAGCTCTTTACTTTCATTAGCACGTGTGATTGCAGTCTGGTTTCTTACATTTTCATTGTCCGTCAATTGATCTTCTGCCGATCTATTTAATCGATAGTTATGGACTAATTGTGCATTCCTAGTCCGTAGACCAATATTTCCTCTTGCTTGAAGGGGCATTGTTTTATGTACGCGTTGATGTACTAAACTACTTATAAAATTCTTTATTGATAAAGATTCATTTTATAAAAAAATTAAAAATTTTCGTTGGTTTTAATTATATTAACGTTGTTCATAAATTATTTCTAATTATTTCTGATTTCACGGCAACCAATATTTATTATTATAATAGCTTTAAAACCCATGGCAACCATTTATAAACAAAAATATCCATCATAAATCTCAACGTTTCCGTTTGAGCACCTCCATGAAATGGGCCTACCAGGTCCGATTGTGAATCTAAAACATTCCAGGGCTCACTAAAGCATACCCAAAAAATGTCATCTAAATCGGTCCAGCCGTTTAGGAGGAGTTCGCTTACAAACACACGTACAGTAGAATTATATATATAAAGATATTATACTACTTATATTACGCATATAGCTTATATTTATAATAATATTATATACTTTATGTATATAATAATACAAAGTGTCCGAGTTCTAAAAATTAAAATGAATATTTTCACTCGATCGTACGAAGTATCCGCGTTGTACAATGTACCTCTTCACCTGACAGTACAAAATGTCTGAGTTTCACACTTTTAATGTTTGACCGTACAAAAGTGACCTAGAACCAAAACAAATAGATCCTTCGCTCGGCTCAAAATCTAATAATGATAGTTGATAATATCAAATAATCAATTCAAGTCATTTTTATTCTACTTTTTATTTAAACTATAAAACAATGTTATGAATCAGTTTAAATTATTTATTTTATTTTATCACTGTGTTGTTATCATTGTGTGTCTTACCTTTACATTTTTTCTGACGATGGGAATGGGTAAAGTTGACGGAGTGATCGTTTACAAAAATACAGTACAAATCAATTGTAAAACGAATTGCCTGTTATATAATATTATCCCTATCAGTGATAAATAATAATATTGTTTATGGCTGGTGAAATCAATAATCACGATAAAGAAAAATAGCAAAATAAAAATAAAAATAATAACTATCAAATCAATATTGAAAACACAAACACATATGAAAAGTAGACAAAACGTGTATTACTAATATGTAAGAAAATAAAGAACTTGGGAGGGGATCTATCCCCTCCCGTAAGAACGCCCATGTGGAGTTTAACATTAATTCGCAGGGGCGGATTGGGGAGAGATTCCGGCCCGGGAAACGGAAAATACAAAGTATACCGGCTTACCAATTTACCAAATATTTAATTTTAGCCAACATAATATTATTATGTATTACTATTTTAACATAACTACACGTTTGGCAAGATATGAAATTTATAAAACTTTATTCGTAGTGTATATACATCGATATCAAATTTATTTTTATTTTTGAACAGTTTATGTTTACACATTTATAATAGTCCAAACTCCAAGTACTTATATATAACACAGTAAAAGTGAATAATTTAAATTACTAATGTTACGATTTTTGTATTTAATAAGAAAGGTTATTACCTATTCAATAATATTGAATAATGCGTTTTTAGACTTAAATAAAATCTTATAATTTACTTCCACTTAATATACCTGATAGGTAAATTAACAGAATCAACATGCAAAATGTATGTGTTTTTTTTTATTTTCTAAAAAAATGTTTTACTGTAATTATTATAATTATTATAATTATTTTACTTTATTTATTCATAACATTATGTAGGTACTTCAATTCTAAACAATCAGAAAAATTGTATAGTCTTGTTTTCCTTTAGTATTATTATGTAATATAATATTGAGTAAAATGTTTTGTCTCCGTCTTAGTACAATCTAACAAATTATCGTCCACTATCTGTATTCACCGATCAGCCGAAACGATATAATAATAATATTTAGCTGTAGTAACTAAATATTATAGAAATTATTGTATACCTACGTAATGTTACTTCCCTATTATTCAATAATTTATAAATTCGCCTAAACGATCGGTTAATTTCTGACCCAAATGATATATGCTTTACTCAAGTTAATTTTGGATTATTCGCCCAAACGAATGACGCTCAATTTTTTTACACCCGAAATACGTGTACTACTGTATTAGTATACTGAATTTAAAAGTGTATAAAACAATTTTCGGAAATTTAAACACTGTTCAAAAGTTACAGCAAATCATAGTTTTTGAATATTACAGTGCTTACTGCTCAAATCAGGTTGACTTTTTCTATTTTCTACTTCCACGGGATGTCAAGTAAAGTAGACTTTTTCCGAAGTTTGTCGTTACCTAGAGATCATCCAATGTGGTTTTACATAACATATCAAGGGTTGTTTTCGATTTTAACTGTCCTAACTAGTGACCCCGCTATATTAGGTACATTTGCTGTTTTTGCTTTTCGAAAAATACTATATTTTTGCTTTCTGTCTCTCATCGTTGCGCCATCATAGATTGCCTACCTGATATACCTACTAAGTACTATTGCATACTGTCCGCAATCCAATTCGTATTATCTTATTTTGAAAAATCGGGGAAAAAAATGCAAATTTACTGGGCTGGTACCTAATAGGAATTTAAGAATACATAGTTATTTTAAAAAGCGGCCCACCGGGAAAACTCCCGAATTCCCGGTGGCCCAATCCGCCCCTGTTAATTCGTATTATTTATTCCAGTTACCTATACTCAATGACTAGGTACACTCAAAATTAAAAACCTAATGTACAGCAGAAGCTAGTTAATCTGTTTGTTTTTATTTGATGCATCATTTTCGTATGACGCTAACGACAACGAAGTGCTGTCGTCGGGTGGGCCGTGCTTCGGTATATATATTATGGAAAATTGACGAGACGTTAAACGAATAGAAAAAGTTCAAAATGTGTGCCCGTAAGATACAAGCGAACTCGCTGTACCAGCTATAGCATTATTGATTTTAAAGTATACTATAAAATCAATGCTAGCACAGATTCGCACGCGACCAAAATATTAATCTGAAAAACAGTATTGTACAGCCAGCGTGGTACCTACACCGCGGAAGCAACAGCTGCGAATCGGTCGTAGTGTATAATATATTTTTCAATAAACACAGAAGACCACATTTTCCGCGTGGGCGAAAGAAAAAACAGAAAAAGAGCAAATTATTGTAATCTGGAGAAAAAACTAATCTTTCTTATTTCACGTTGTTTGCTCGAAGTGTTCACGAAATGCTAAACATTATGAGTATATCCTTGGAAGTCGTTTGGGCACCATTCGTGATTCTAATATTTACACTTGTTGCTATCGACAAGCGCAACCCGCTGGATGACAGATGTCATAAATTATTTGTCAAAACCGTCGCTACCACAAAATAGTTGTTGAAATTTACTAAAACATTAAAATACCTACGTTAATAATTTCTTATTTGAAATATTCTAATTTATATGACTATGTTTATCAAACAGCTAATATAATAGCTAATATAAATATACAACCCAACCTTTTTCCAATCATTTCATAAATCATTTAATTTTAAATGTAATAATTTATTAAGAATACTTAACACTATTATATTATATCGAAAATAATGAAATAACTTAATAATACCAAAACTATAATGCTCTTAGCTCTATGCAATATTTAAAAACCTATAAATACACATTACATATTAAATTCTGCTGAAAAACTAAAATATTTAAGTATATTATATTGTTTATCATTTATTGTTAATTAATATCAGGCAGTTCCCAAAAATATAGAATAATAAAATGTTAAAAATATTATACAGAGAAAAAAATAAAAAGATTTATCCCAAACATTAAAATATTATTTAATGCCACGTACAATACCAGTAGTTATTAATAATTATTATAAAAATATCGAACTTGAATAAATTATCATCCAATGAATTTCAATTAAAATTAAGGAATATAATTATTGTTATAATTTACAAACGGTTATACTATATATTTTGTTTAGTTTACCATTAAACTTGGTCTACATTAATTGTTTTGCTTGCCCATTGTTTGGTAGAAAATGTTATTTAGTTAGTATTTTAAGGAAATCATTTTTGAATACTACCTATTGTTATTTATTATCATGTAATATTTTTAACACATAAGAAAAAACTGCAGTCTGCAAAACAATTACGGAAAATCATAAAAATTGATTATAATAATATTAAATCTATATTTTTATGCGGAATTTAATAGAAAATATTTGATAATAATATTTTTTGATATTATACCATAATATTTTTTTATGATGTATACCTATATATTTAGTGAACTGGAAAGAGATCAAATAAGAGACAATTGTATTAATACTATCATTAAGAATGGTATTAATTAATAAGACACTACATATACCACCCATCCTATTATTTCAATGGTAGAAGGGTATTGTTTATCATATTATAATATACAACATAGTTTGATAGTTCATGATATTACCATATATAATCATGTTTCACTCAAACATATAGTATAAAAACACAATTAAGTTACTATATAAATTTAATAATTATAATGGAAATTATTGTGTGAAACTAAACCAATGTAAATTTTTCGACTGCATCTAAATTGGTTCCCATACGGCCATACATAACAATTTATATTAAAATTGATCTACAATAGTTTAGGTACCAAAAATATTAATTGTATATTTCAAACAGATTTAAATTGTATTTTGTAAAAGTAACAAGCATAATACAACGTTAGGTATAACTGGTTATGATCCAGTTTAACTATTAATTCATGAGTATATAAATAACAAATAATAAATATTTATTCTTATCACTGAATTTGCAGGAGAGAATAATGAACTAATTGTACGTTAAAAATAAGAGCAAAACAAATTTGGATTTTTGTGTTAGGTCGGGCTGTCAGAACGTCTATCATAAACTGATAAACCATCAGACTACTCTATATATATATACACACAGATTGATAGATTACACGACGTGTAAAATATTATACTACTTATATACCTATGTAAAATAATATGATTGTCATTCATACTCATTGGTTTTTATTATAGCACTTTCAATTAGAAAGTTAAACTTAAAACTATTCATGTTCAATCGGTCGACATCTGTGTTTCTAGTATTATTATGTTCGATATTTGTTTGAAAGTACAATGACCGCATTGAAATCCATTACTTATAAGTTATAAACTTATAACGAAAAGTAACTTAATATTGAGCTACGAGTACTTATGTTTAATTTGTCCTACCTCGACGTTTGTTGCTAAATAACGGTTTACAGCAGACGACTTGCTAAGAAACAATAGCTCATAATGGAAATGCATCTTTTGTTACATTATTGAGATTCTGAATGAAAACATAAGAATAGAAACTATAATGTGGTACATTTATAAATATATCGACATTATATGTTGCAATATAAAACATGATGCCAAATATTTTCTTCTAGGTATATTAAATTTTTATGTTGGTATCCAGATCTAACAGTGGACGTACCTATAGTATTATTTTTAAGCAAAATGATTGTTTACGACTTACAGGTATGAAAGAAACTTGCATTTTTATCATTTAAGATTAGAAGTTAGCACACATATCTATATATCAATTTATACTTGTTTTTTTTGTATTTTTACTGTAATGGCCGATGCAGCGTTTTTGGTATACGCCACTAAACGGTATATAGGTACCATCAATAGTAAATTAACAGTAAAATAAAAATAGCTTTATAGATAATTGGAAATAACGCATTGTTAATATGGTTAGGTATTGAGCAAATGTATGAGCGTGTAGTATTTGCATAGACGGAAATTGAAGGGGAGCTTGGATGGTGATTAGCATCCCCGGTTTTGAAATTAACAACCTCATATAATTTATGCCATTTGGGGACTAACCGAAAAAACAAAGGTTTTCAGTACCACGTGTATTTTCTTTGAAAATTCACCCCTAAGTTTATTATGTGGATTATGTGGATGGATCGATAATAATTGCATAAATGCATTGATTGGTCGACTGAATGGGAGGTCTGATGAACAGGAAAGTTTAACGCAAACAATATTATCGTACAAATATATCGAGAACAGGTAAAATATTTAAATCCATAACATTATATTCATGCGAAATTCGTATCTCTCAACACGGACGTTCGGTTGCGATATTAGGATATTTTATATACGATTACTGTATACGATTCGAGTGTTTGGTGGACGATAACATATGATAAAATAAATACGATAACACGTGTGCCAATAAGCAGTAAAAATTATTATTACTTCAGATGGTTGTCGGCGACTACGCCTATCATCGTCGGATGTGCGATTTAGATGTATACGGTTCGAACGTCATTAAAATTATGATATCAGGCCTTAATGTAAGATATAATGATGAATATTAAATAGAACACGACGTGCAAGCGGTATAATACGTCATATCTTATTTACCGACATTAAGTCTGTGCCAATTTCCGTATACACAATACTGTATTAACTGTATTATAATATACTAAGACAACCGGTCGATTGTAAAGAACAACGAAAATGAAAAAAAAATTGAACATTCTGTCGTGTGCACTATTGACATTATCTTAGACCCCTGATTTCATTTCAAAATAATTCCGTATCGCGCACTTTCAACGAGCACAGCCGTGTCAGCATAAATCTAATTAATTACGATAAAATATTATATTGTAGTGTTATGCTGCTACGTATATATACCTACCTCTGCACGATAGGAGTCGAGTGTAAAATCAATAATAACGCCTTCTGTGAGTGGATACCAAACTTCGTTATATTATCTACCTACAATCTACATGCATAATATTTGTATATATATATATATATTGTATGTCATTATAATAATAATTATTTACACGAATCCGTGTAATATATTATAAGTATTGAGCACTATTATATCTATATCACGTTAAAAATGCGAGGACAATAATTATTATGAGGTGCCCTGTGTGTAAGACTTTTACCGTACCTACATATTATTAGTCCACCTTGCATTTTATCATAGGATTCAAATTGTCGTATATTCATCTATAATATAGGACAATACATCATCGTAGCGCAATATGAATAATGTAAATAAAATTCGTAAAAAAAAATATTCGTAATAAATTCTACATCAAAATAATTATGTGTTGCCTTTTGAAAAAGTTTGCATTCGCATGTTGAAGGTCACGTAAATCTTCTTTCGGTAGGTCTGATAATCTACAGCAGACCTTTGGGACCAAGCCAGTTGACGTTGAAGTCAATTGAATCGATATCAGATAGAAACGTTAGAATATACAAATGTCTGTGGTGCAAGCTTTTTTTATTTACATTTTCACTTTACAAAACAATATTTAATCAGTGTATTTTGTTTTGTTTAACTTGTGATATCAATCCATCTAAAACGGAACGTTTTCAAATTTTTCTTATACCTACATTAAAAAACCTAACTTTACAGGGAGATTCATCATGTATGCTCACCTTCATTTTTTCCTTTAACTACCTATGAATTTATTACAATTATGATTTTTGAAAGTTTTTAAATATATCATATTCTTTAAACTCTTGAATTTTTTTTTACTACTACTTAAGAAGGGTCGTGTCTCGATGCAAACTTCTGTTTTTCATATGAGACTTTCATCAATCGTTTTAAAGATAAGTAATTGAAGCACTTCCTTCAGGGGGAATCGCCAACATAAATTAAGACAATCAAAATAATAAAATATACGCATATTTTATATTTACCAACGCCAGAATTCAATCCGTAGAAATAACAATATTATCGTACCGTATATAGTTACTACAATAGTGGATATAAATCCTTATAACAATGAATAGTTCATTAGTTTTTATAGTAAATAATGTTTACATGAAATTTCCGCAAATCTTCACAAAACTGCAAAAATTCTAAAATGTTTAATTAAATATTTACCAGCTTGTATTTTACGATACCAGCTCTGGTTCAAATGCAATTGGCATCAAGAATTTGTACAGTTGGAAACTATTTATATAGAATAATTATAATAACGTGCAATTTATAGTCATTTTTTCAAAATCTAAATTTATTTTTAAATTTCTTGTTCTTTGTATATTAATTTTTTACAAAGCTATTTAATTAATATTCAAATTTTTTAATAATTAATATATAATATGTTAAGATAATGTTTGTGTTCAATACTTAAAAAAAAACAATATAATTTATATCATACTGTAATTTGGTAATAATTAATAAATATTATCACAGTAAGAATATAGATATTACATAATTAGGTACCTAGTATTATTCATATATTATATGACATTATGACATCAGAATAAAATTGCCTATACGTTTGAATATAGGGACACCACACTATATTAGTATAGTGACTTCCTCGGATGTTTTAGATTTTTGAGTAGTTTATTAAGTGACTTTTTTGAACTGAAATTTAGTAAGAAAAAATCACTAATACTTAAACGAATCACCATTATTTAGCCTTATGGTTTGTAAACTATATATTTTTTTTTACTGGACTTTAAACATCGAAAACTACCATGGCCATTAGCAATTCGGGGGGGTTACGGTTGGTTTCAGGAACACCTGTTTATGTGGGACGAGGGATTCGTTGCAAACAACTCGGTTGGTCACGCATCCGGAAGCTTGGAACGCCTGACGATGCTTGACCACAGCAAACATTAGTGACTACGGACAACCACCCCACCAGCCCTCCACCGACAAAAAAAACTATAATTTGTTCCAGCAGTTTCTTTATATGGTTCCCGTGAGTCCCCACGTGCTTACATGAATTACCCATCCTCGCTATATTTTAATAATATTACATTCGAGAGCAGCCTTAGATTTTAAAACGAAACATTTTATGCATTTTTAATTACAAAAATAATTTTAAAAATTTCGAGATTTAATCAAATGTTATCCACATTTTAACTTCAAGTGATTATTAATAACAATTGTGACTGTATAGTATTTTCAATATTTTTATACTTCTGTAATAAACATTTATGAGCAACTTGGAATAAAGTTCCAAGTTTTTTATACGTACAAACAGAAATTGTGTCATGGAGAAGTTGACAAAAAAATAAAATAAAAATTGAACATTTTAAATGTCTACCTCAACATTTATCAAAATTGTAGCATTTCTAAGCAAATATAAATATTTAGTGAAAATTTCAAGTTTCTGGGTGTATTTATTTTTTATTCATAACAATAAAAAAAAATCAATTTTGTCCAAAACAAAATAAGCTTAATAAATATTCACGTTTTTTCATAGTAACTGGAAAAACTTGGGAACAAATTATTTGTTTTTAGTTTTCCCAGTTATTTTGAAAAGTAACTAGGTGGTGAGAACTTTATACCACTAGATCCCATTTGCTACCGCCTACCGGAAACCATCCTGGATTAAAAGATCCTGGAAAGATATAACAATTTGTTTACTACGAGTATAAAATGTGTCATCAAACAAGAAAAAAATTAGCCACACACAATTTGTTTTTATTATTGTATTAATACATCCGATTCTAAAATACTTTCAAAAACAAAACAATATTTAGGTATATTTAAAGGTCATAAATCATAATTCATTACTTATTTTGCGTTTGCTTAAACTTTTGCAAAACTATTTAACTAACGTCATAAACTTCATTAACTCAGTAGAGTTTGACGTGTTGACCTTAGATTAGTTTAAAAGTTCAATATTTTACTGTAATTAAAAAAACAATATCGTATGCGACCTATTTGGGGATATATATTTAATAACACGCTATAGTGCTATAATTATATATAATTATCGTTACACATCGCTGTCCCATCCCTGTACGTACCTAATAACATTATTCTATATTATAATTTATAACAGTAATATTTCATTGTTTCGTATATATTCCGAGAACGGTATAAAGTTTATACTTGAGAAAGAATCCATCTGAACTGTCTGCAGCTAATTAGTTTATCAAAGCAAACAATCGTCACATAACAATATAACATTTATAATATATAATATAATAATATACTCACATATAAGCACGGCCTGTGTTTGTATAGTTTATTATTTTATTAGGTAACGTGCTAATCTGAACATCACGAAATTCGTTATATTATGTTTATACCTTCCACGAACATCTACGTCATAGATAATAAAACGCTTTAAAAAATTATTTTATAATTCGAAGTTCGATCTAAAATGAATAATAAATAATAAATAATAATAATAATATTATTACTGTTTCTTTTTATCGAATATAGTATTGCAATGACACACAGAGACTTCAAGAAAACTAATAATTGAAAATGTCTAGGAAATAAAAAGTTTTGGCGAGATAAATGTATTACACAATGCCGTTTAAGTTTAATAATATTATGTCCTACACAATTATTATAGAGTCGAGATTTTGATCGTATACACTGCAACTGCTAAAGACGTTAGGTACATTGCATTTTAGACTAATTTCTTTAACTCTCTGCCGCAAGAAAACGCGAAGTATGCAATTAAACTAACTTTTTTTTCTTTATTATATTTAGAAAGATTTGGATCGAAAACACTATTATATAATTATTGTGCAAGTGTATTGTGTTTTAAACACAGTGTTTATACGTATAAAAATTAAAGCGATGGGTCCGGCTCAAGACAAAATTATTTAACTATAAGTGAGACGTAAAATGTCTTAAGATGACAACACTGTCACAAACAAATTACTATCGTTTAAAGCCCAACAACCTTTTCATTATCAAAAACATAAATAATATTAGTTACATAAATATTGAAACGGAGCACACCAACAGAGGACCCAGCAAAACCAATGAAATATCGTTATGAGGAGTGAAAACCACATAAACACATTGAGAAACACAAGGAGTTTATGTGGTTTTTAGAAAATATTTCGTGATCTCTGACAACCACGTGACGTATGGGTTGTTGGCATTATTCGGCGATAATCTTTGCAAATTGTAATAGTAATGTTTTGTGATTTCTTAACTGGTACTCTAATACGCGTCCATTCGTCGTTTTTCGCTAAACGTACTCGTACAATACATTTAATTATATCGATATACCGTCTTCAGGAGTGATCGACTCAGCATAATATAATAAATTATCCTAAAAAAAAAATTAAGCAATTGGTTTTATTATTATAATATTATTATGTAGTGCGTAAATGTGCCGGAGACAGGATTTTCCGAGAGTAAAACGGTTCGATTACCAGCCACTTGACCGTATTTCAAAAATGGAACGATGATATCAAGTATACTATTATATATATATATATATATATATATATATATATATACTACCTATACATGGATGTTGGCAAATACTGAATAATAATTTTCACAATGTAGATGCAATACACGTGACGTGTAATGATATATAATATTATGATATTATCGTCGATGTCGATGCGAAAATTCAATTCCAACTTGACGACGAAAAATCGTTTACCCACTTAATTTTCTAGTACGACGACTTAATATATTGTATATATGTACGCACACAACATTATAACATTATATAATATATATTGTATATAATAATATACACCCTCTCGACGGATATTGCGCAACTTGATTATTTTTTCACAACGTTTTCACACTTGTCTCGTCGTTGTTGGTTTATTTCCCGCACACACACTCGTTATTATATGACGTGTGAATTTGTTTTTAAAGCGTTCTCCACTGTTGTTGAAATCACGTCACGACGTAAAACTGTTTTCTGAACGACATTTTGTAGCGTACGGAAATCACGCATGAAATGTAGAATTTCAGTTTTAAACATTTCAGTGAAACTTTTCGTGAAGTTTTCTTTTTTTTTTATTAATTTGCAGGAAAAAGTAAAAAATATGCATTACATAATTATCAATATTTTTTTGGATGTTTTATTAAAAATACTTTTCAATACTTAATATATAACTGTTATATTTTTTTAAATTATTATTATATTTTTGCCATAGCAATCTTTATAAGATACTGAATAATATTTGAAAAACTTTTCACATAATCTTTATCTATAAGTATATAAAAATGAATATATTATTTATTTGCTTGTCCTCTATTGACGCAAAAACTACTGAGCTGTTTTCAATAAAATTGGTATCTACAGATTCCTTGACATTTCAGCTTATTTACCATCCCCTGTAGGTTGGTATAGTAAACTTAAATTCATTTCTGGCTTACGAAAGACGAATATTTCATTGTTTATTTAATTGCAATTTTTTATAGATTATAATGCTATTATAATTAGTTGAAGTATGGCATCTACAATTGTTTACAAATATAATATATATTATATATTTTTTTTAAATCGGGTAAGTGGATGTCGCTCTGCTGTACAGCAGGTTACAACTTTACAAGTGGGGGACTGTAATTATTTATGGTATTACATTTGAATTCAATGATATAATAGGTATCATTGTATGCGAAAACAGATTCTGAGCAGAGGTGATATTTTGTCAGCCTAGGAAATTTTACATTATATTTATATTGTTATTACTAATACTGTAGCCGGAAGCTTAATTAATATTATTTGCATATCGTCATATTTCAATATTAATTATGTATAATAATATAGGTATTTAAGGCATTTCAAGTACCCACGACCAATATTTTTTAAATAACAAAAAAATATCTAAAATCGTTATCGTGGACTATTCAAAATGTAACTTTATCCAAATTTTAACTTAAAATAACGATAAAAAAAAAATTGTATATTTTTTGGTTATATTTTTTGTAAATGGTTTTTTTATATCAAATGTAGGAAAGCTAAGAAAAAACTTGTGTTACATTTTCGAAGCTCAAGCTATTTTTTATTATTATTTTTTTTTATTGAAATTAAAGATAATAACAAAAAGCTTTATAATTAATTATCAACCTCCTTTAAGCAGAAGCTGTAGTAATTAGTGAAGGCAGAGAATTAATAAAAACGATTCTGAGCGAAAACGGTCAGTCAGCCTATGATATTGCTAAGTATATTTGATGATATTATTCAATTATTGTGAAAACCCCGTAAACATATTCCATACAAGTCTGCATATTATGAAGTACCACATTTTATGTCTTTGCAGTAACACCACATTGAAAAATCAAAAAAATTACCATGGCTACAAAGGTTACCAAGTTTAACATGGTTAACATGGTTAACAAGGTGATTGATGTAACGTAAAGTTTTTCTATTTCCAATAGGTACACTGATTTCACGGCAACCAACGATTATTATTATAATAGTTTTAAAACCCATGGCAACCATTTATAAAAAAATAGATAAATAAATAACGTAACGTTTTTTTGTAACGTAACGTAACGTTTTTCGATTCTATGTGCCAAAGCAGAGACATAAAATGTCAAAAATTACAAGATCAACTAATGAATTAAGTAACTTTATATTGTTTAACATTTTTCGAACTCGATATACGCGCTTATCACACGATAGTTAGGTGATGGATATAATATGATAGCAAGAACAACAAAGACATAAAATGCGGTACTACATTGCAGACTCGTATGCGATATGATTTTCTGATATTTATAATAAATTGCACTCTTGATAATATCCTAGACAGCAATCCAATATTAGTAAAACTTTCTAGGAATGTTTTTTTAATTTGATACAACATGTAATTCATATTTTATATTTTATAACTGCACCTTTTAAAAGATTTTATATTATTACTTAGATATTAGATATATTACATTACATATTTAAATTGTTAAGTCGTGGATAAAAATAACCATTCAAGAATATGTTTTCAACATTACAGATCTTATTTAACTGAATATTTGTTTTTAGATTCAAAGGTATGGAATTATAATGAGAAGCTGCTAGATAATCCACAAATTAAATATAAATAGAATATTTTTTACGAATTTCTAACTCAAAATAATTTGCCAATTTTTGTGATTTTAACGAATTACGTCAACATTTTACCTTCAGACGTTCATAAAAAATATTGAAGATTTATAGTTTATACTCAACTTTATTTTTAATTTCCACTAACAACAACTTACGATGAACTTTATATTACATATAAAGCTTTTAACCCAGCGAAATTTTTTTTTTTGACATATACTGAATACAAACTTAAAATAATCGAAAATTTCATATGCCTATAAATAGCTCAAAAATAGTCAAATTATTTTAAAAACTCTAGTATGTTTAGAAATGCTACTTCAAACATTCAGTGAAAATTGTTTATGTCTAGAGTAATTTTTGTAAGAGTCACACCAAAAAACCAAAATAGATTTTGTTGAAAACCAATTTTGAGTAAAAATTCTGGGTTTTCCTTAATTTTTTTTTTTGTTTTCTAGAAGCTTTCGAAAACTACTGGGAATTTTAAATTTTGATTCCTTCAATGCACTAACTAGATTCAATTTCCTATCGGAAAAAATACTGAAGTAGAAAATTGAAGCATTAATTCGACTACTTATCGTGTACCTACACATAAACAATTGAAAAAAAGGTAGGCAAGTGGGTGTCGCTCTGCTGTACAGTAGGTTACAAGTGGGTCACTGTATAATGGATGGTATTAAATTTGAATTCAATGATATAATATCATTGTATAAGAAAAACGATTCTGAGCGGTGACGGTATGTCAGTCTATGTATAAGACATATTATATACATATCTATGGTATTAAACAAAAAATTGACCTATAATAGGTACCTATAATAAATTCCAAACTAATCATATCACAATATCCATTAGATACTTATAACGCGTTATACATCAACAAAAACCGTGATACTATCATAGATATATAATAGTACACTTTAGAAGTTTTAAGTACCCACGAATAATATTATTCAATCACAACAAAATAACTAAAATCGTAATTCTTGGTTTAAATATGAAATTTTGTCTAAATTTGAAATTAAAATGTCTGTAAAAAATAAGTGTGTTTATATATTGCTTAGTTTTTTGGTTACAGTATGAATTATTTAAGAGAATCTTTGTTTTAAATTTTCAACTCTTAGTTATAAAAACTGAACATTTTATAATTTTTTAATTCCAACGATTGATAATTTTCGAGATTTTGATAAATTTTGTCAAAATTCCAACTTTAAATGCTTATAAAAAAAAATCGTGCATATGTATTTTTAAAATTTTTCAACTGATATTGTAACAATATATCAGGAGCCTTGTATTAAATTTTTACACTTTTTGGCCCAACAGATAAAACTTTATTGATATTTATAGAAAAAAAAACTAAAAAAATGAAAGCTGTAAATGTCCATAAACAGCTCAAAAAGAGTCAAATATTTTCAAAATTGTATGGTGTATAGAAAATGCTAATTTAAACATTCAGTGAAATTTTCATGTATCTACAGTTGTTTGTTTTTGAATTGCAACAAAATAAAGAAATCGCTACATGAGTAATCGAGTGAATATCCAATGTTGTAAAAATTTGAATTTCAAACGCTCATAAAAATTTAACTTGACTGTCCGGTAGAGATTTTTTTATTGATAAAGGTAGATAATCTTATAAGGAATCTTGTGTTTCATTTTCAAATCTTAGATTTAAAAAGAAAAATTTTTACGAATTCTTAACTCAAAATAATTTGCTAATTTTCGTGATTTTTCCATATTTTGTCAATTTTTGAACTTTAAATGCTTATAAGAAAAAATTGTGACTTAGGATTTTTCATATTTTTCATCTGCCTTTGAAACAACATATTAGGAGCCTTCTATTAAATTTTCAAGCTTTCGCAACCAACAAATAAAATTTTATTGATATTTCTAGAAAAAAAACTAAAAAAAAATGAAAAATGAAAATGTCCTTAAACAGTTCAAAATAAATCAAAATATTTTGAAAATGTTATCGTGTATAGAAAATGCAAATATAAACAACCGGTGAAAATTTCATGTATATACGTTCATTTGTTTTAGAGTTACACCAATAACCAAAATCGATTTTTTGAAAAACCAATTTTGCGTAAAAATTCCCGTTTTTCCTTAATTTTTATGTTGTTTTTCCCGGCGCTTGTGAAAACTACTGGGAAATTTATACTTTTGACCCCCCAAAGTACCAACTAGATTCACTTTCCTATCAGAAAAGCTATTGATGAAGAAAATCCAAGCACTTTTACTGTCCTAAAACGTGATGACAGACACAAAAAAAAATTAAAAATTAAAAAAAAAACACACATCATTGTAAAATCAATACATTCATCGTTTCACTCAGAATCTAAAAAACACAACATTATAAAATCAATCCATTCATCGCTCAGCTCAGAATTAAAACAAATCTTAAAGTCAAATAGGTATTTTGAACACAATTACAATGATTACTATATGATATCCTTTCTTAATACTGGAAGTATTTTTGATGTAAACACATAAATATACGATTACTAATCTTAACGATATTGGATTTACGTCGGATATAAAGTATATTTTGTTGAATCTGATTTAAGTTTTTTTGTGTTTACATAAGAAAGACGTCTAGAATTAAGAATTGGAAAATCACAAAATGAATCATTGTAATTTGTGTTTGTATTTTATTATTTTTCAACTGAAGCCAAACGGAATATGATAGACGGATGGATATATTTTAACCCAGGCGAAGTCGGGTTCGGGGTAATACAGATAGTATAATAGTAGATAAACATAAGTTTAAAATAACAGTTCTTCGTCGTCAAACTCGTCATGCTGGTTGTAAAAATACAATCTAATGATTTTGACTATCATTGTGATCATATCATAATATATATATATTTTTATTTCACCCATGATTAAATTGACTTCCCATATTGATGGTCGCTTGTTATGAAGTAATCTTAGTCCGTGATGATATTATGTAGTTCAAACTTCTATGTTTCTAATTTATTATATATATATATATAAATATATATATATGTATATAATAAATTATACATAGATAATAAATCAAAGTGAAATAATATGTACCTACCCTTAGGTGAACTATTGAATAAAACTACTAGATTGCACACTTGCACCTCCTTTAAACATAGACCTGGCGGCTGGCAATAAACAAAATAGGTATTTACTAATATGAACCAACTTTTAAATTACTTAATAAATTATTTACTGTTGAACCTCACTCTCAATAAAAATAAAAGTTTATTTTATATTTTTCAACAGTTTCAAACCATTTTTCAAAAAATCTCAACAAAACAGGAATGTTTTATACTTATGATTTATGAATTATACCTATGGTTGTATATTATAATATTCGCTATTGTTTACGTTGATACTAAATATAATACATATATATTAGAGTACCTAATGCATATAATACAATTACAATCTTATAACTCATTTAGTTGAAAGTCTCTTTAAAAATACATTCATCGAGTAGTAAGTCTTTATGTGACTCAGTTAAGTAACTCAACTTTTTATATCGTTAATGCCCAGCTTTGAAAATTGATCAAACAAAATATGCAATACTTAGGGTTATATCTGGGAATATCAGCTATAGTTATGTGTAACTATGCAGGTATACTATGGGTACAGACTTTAACAGCTACGCATTGCGATCGCGTCTTTAGTCGTGCATGCGAATATCAACATTTTATCACGTCCTATCGTAGTATTAATGTTTAATACGTCTTGAAATTAACGCCACAGCATAATTGTCGTTGATGGCTTATCATTAATTCTCATTGCCGGGTAAATACTATCATAACCGTTGAACTCGCTCTATAATTAGCGCAACACTGATCTCCACCTAAGTTATAATTCAAATAATAATACTGTTCGGCATATACCAAGTGTAAATAATACTTGAGCGTCACGGAGGCGGTATCAATAAGTGCCTTGCTCAATCATTTTTATTCATGTCGTGTATTAAAATATTAGTTTGAACTAGCTGACGGTGGTATGTCCTTTATGATTTGGCGATACACCTCGATAAAGAAATGTCCCCCCTCATTGGTATTGCAGAAGCCTATAAATGGTGCCTCTAAAAATTCTGTCACACCAGTAGACCGAACTAGCTATAGTCCAGAATAAAACTACTCCGTGTCAACAGATCGTCAGAAGAAAAATAATAAATAGCGTTCTTGCGTTCTATACTAATTACTTAATGTGCTAAATAAATGGAAAGATTGTTTTAAATTTGAATAGCAATATATTTTTGCTGTACATATTTGAGTAGGTAACTGACAATAGAACAGTGGTTTTATGAGCCAAAAACTGAGATCACTGACCACAGTCCAAGCAAAGAATAACATATATTTAATAATTTACTAAAATGAATGTAATATTGTTATAAAACAGTGCACTTTCCTCGTTAAATCATAATTGACTTTTGTGTAAAAGTTTTTTCTTCTTTTAATAATTATAGTAGGCATGTAGATATCAATGCTAAAATGCGCTCATTACCACTTCATCAATATAATATGATTGATTCAGCTCTATTCTTCGCGTTTCCCTTGTTGGCCTGCGGGTTTCATACGAATCAATCGTATTATATATGCCTGATATGCATGTAAAATATTTGTCAGATACTTGAGTAAATTCTATAAATTTCTTCTATAACATAGTTTTGGAAAACTCGAAATATTTGTCCTTAATCGACAAACGCTCGTATAACACAATATATTATAGCCATGTAGGTGCATAATATAATATGGTATAGGTATGTATATTATATTATTATGTTCGATCAATATGTGAGACGGTGAAAATCAGTACTAGAATTGGACAACAAAATAAAAGGAGGACATGAAAATGTAAAAAAATAAGTGCTTATCTGAAAATGTAAATGTCTTATTGATTCGTGGGGGAATTAGAAGGGGTACGCTATATTATTTAAAAAAAAAATAATAAGAGGTAGGCCCCCTCCCTTTCGTCCCCCCCCTATTCGAGCACTGGACTTACGATGGTATCGATCGTCGGAAGCACTCGTTTTATACTTTTATTTCCGTTTCGTTCCGGTTAGCGTTGTGGCTCATTGAAAGTCTTGGCCAAAAGAGCAAAATACTTGAGTCATCGGCCTGTGACGACTAGCACCCCGTTCCGGACATTCAGCTTTTATTTCGTTATAAATGTATATAATATTGGACGCGTAGGATATTCTCTCGACCAAGAGGTGCACGTATAACACTATAATATAGGTACCTACCTACTGTATATTATATTATATATACGAACGAAATCATGCACAAACCTTTATGAAGTTTTGCCCAAGCGTTAAAAAATAAACAAATACATCTGTATATACTATTATAATATATATATAGGTACATATTATTATTTACGCATAGAAATCCTCGACGTGTGCGTATCGTACCTATATATATATATATATATATATATTAAGGGCGCCGACCCTCGACCGTTCTCGCTCGACCGTTTCGACAAAGCCGTTGAAATCCTCTTAACTCTTCCGGTCCCAATGCGTTTATATATTTGATGGTTTCCAAAAAAAAAAAAAACCAACCCAAACATCGTTCATATTTCCGACACCATAGCCCACTCATACATGTGATTTATATACTCGAACAAGCCAGTGTATATTATTATTACATATTATTATGTACATACGGAAACGTGTCGTCTGGAGCTATTTTATGTTCGTCGTCACAGTCGTCGGTCAACACGGACGACGGTGACACGGGATATGTTCATTTTTCCAACGGTGTTTGTGATGTTTGTCACGTCCGTTTTAATAATAATATGTATACATCGCAACACTCCGTTAGAAATACTGAAAAGCAGCTTTTGAAGATCTTCATATTATATTATATTTTATTTTATTTTTTGGCAAGACTGCATAGCCAAACTCCATATGATAACCATCGGCGTCGGAATTTCGTTTTGGAATACAATATATAATTGAGACCACATCTTTAAAACCATATCTTTAAAAATATTATTTAGAACAAAATAATATAGTATAATATTTAAACATAATGTTATAATGATGAGTGTAGAGTACGAGTCTAAACAAGATATACATTTCCCGTCATCGGCGAGTACCAAATTGTCCGAACCCGAATTTCCGACGATTTAACGGCCTGACGGTTCGTCACTACCGAATGTGAGTTATATATTATAGCCATGGTATCCAAGTGTAATAATGCTCTTTTCCACATAATATCACGCGATTGAACACTATTATTATCAAATGGTTCAAGTCAAGCACACCGTATTATAATTAAATAATTTAAGGACATTTGTCTGTTGTGTATTTTTTCCCAGATTGTAAACCAAATATAACTATATATTAAACATTTATATTTCTACGCCATAACTACAGTTGTAGTTGTATAGTGTTTTGTGTTATGACGATACTGATTCCTTGCGACCTTGCATGTCTGATTTTAACGATTAAACTAGATTATTACAACTTCTGATATTGTACAGACATTGTTTTTTTTTTTATCATCACTCGATTCCTCGACCACATATGTTATCAAAAAGAGCCAATGTAAAGATACAGTATGGTCGTTCTTATCGCTCTAAATCTCCATAATACCCATAACCCTATATAATTTAGGTAGGTAATACTTAATCGTCAGTTTTTGTCAGGAATTATTCCATGACGTACAAAGTACAACTCCGTCATTCAGTCATGATTTGTTTTTACACACTTACAGTCAAACATCCAGTCATCACTCACTTCATAACAGTATCACCTCGAGTACCGCAGTTTTGTAGGTTCACACTAATAATATGATTTTATGTGGTATGAGTAGGTAGGTAAATTTTAAACTACAACACAATTCACCGTACTTAATAGCGCGTCCGTTAAAATGTTATTAAAAAACCAATTGGTAGGTATATTACTGTCTTCTTTATAATATAATATGGTCTGTTCACGTTTATACAATAATTTTATAATTTATAGTTTACCATTTGTAATCAGACACTAGATAAGTGGATGCGACGGCAATTTACATAAAGGGCCTTCTTATAAATTGTATAAATGTATATACTAATTGCATGCGGTGGCAGCTGTATTTGAATTAATTAAAAACAACTAAGGGTTTGGTATTTTAATATAATAATATCATCGGGTCGTATAAAATGATACGGTACTGCTGCTGTGTTTTAATTAGGTGTACTTATCCGGCGGCCGTGTGGTGATGGAAGAGATCCCTTTGAAGAGAATCTAACGTACTTACTTACATATACTAGTACTATCATACATTCATACCATATAATATGTATAATATAATTGAGCGCGAGAGCGCATACACACACACACACACGCACGCACGCACTTACCATAACCAGGTTCATTTTGTTGCCAAAAAGGAATGGTTCCGGGAATTGAAAATCGTCTCAAAGTCTCTCAACGATAGGCAGCAACCCACTCCATGATTACACAGCACTGCGTCTTCAGAGATTTTCGCGCAGGGTTTAAATATTTGTTTAAACATATATATATATACACACACCATAGGCGTACTGTAGCCAAACTATGTGATGGTGCCAAAAACTCGATTTAAGTAGCTATCTTATTTACGCTTTAATTATTTCCAATATCGTATATTTCCGATGCTTTTGCATATTGCAACGACACTCAGATTATGGATTTACTCCCTAAATCGGAATCGTGGGATTTTTTTCTCCTCTTTTTGTCTGGATGGTTGTACCTGGGGAAAGGGGGAGGAAACAGCCAGACTTGAGGAAACATGAGCTATGATGTCGTTCATTGAAATTCTTATACAATTGTTAATGTATACAAGTATCTGGTATATGTACAACACCGCTTGGTTCATAATTTTCATATTATGTTAACGACAATTTATTAAATGCGGTATGTTAATAACATTTCCTCAAAATACAAATTTTTGTTAAAATGGTTTAAATCACATTTTTCGAATAGATTAAAAAAAATAATTTATCAAAAATATTTTAATGACGCAAGTATGACTTAATGCTTTAAAGACTGAATATTTTCAATCAAAAAGCTTATAATATTATCAAAATTACATTTTTTTTAAATGGTAATTTGCAATTGTGTGCAGTTTGATTTTTTAAGATATTTTACTTTTATAGCTAACAAATAAAATGTAACACACACAACTATTATTTCTCTTGTGAAAAGGGTCTAGCCATTGTACTTATAGGTAGTCATAATCAAGAGCATGTTATTAAAAAATATAATTTAATTAGAGGATCTACTTTAACGGTCAAACAACTATTGACTTTGATAGACATGGTACTTTTATATATTTTTGATACCTATTAAAAAAAAAAAAAAAAAAAACGTTTTATAGAAAGTTCAAAGTATTGGATTCTAACCAAGTACCTTTTTTCATTAACTGATGAATTATATAGATTAAGGTTCAATCTTTTATCGTGAAAAATGAAATATTAAATAAAATATAAGAAATTTTTTAATTATTTTTTCTTCATTATTTTTCATTTTTCTTTAATAAATTGTCAGTATTTGTTCTTGAAGTTAAAAAATAAATTCGGTTACTTGTATTTTCTAATATATTGGGCCCAAATCATGTTAATAAATATTCACCCAACTATATTCCATAATACAAATCTTCTGTATGTTTCAATTCCATGATTGGTATGCATCAATTCTCCACTCTTCTCTTTCACTTGGCTTCCTTTTAATTTCTTCATATGAATTGCATAATTTCGCTGTTTGTTGTATACAGTCCAATCGTGGTCTTCATTTATGCATCTATAATTAACCCAAACAACCATCATGTAAGTGAAATACATAATCCGTTTATAATAAAATCATACAAATAGTATTGAACATGTATCGAATCTATAGAAAATATACAAAATAGTCAACTAAAAATAAAAATAGTACTATGTATTGTATTAATAAACCGTTGGCCGTCTAAGATAGGAAGCTACAAAGCCATTTCCATGATTATTACCGGTAAAATAAAATTATATAATTTATTATGCATGTTATATTAGTAAATTCCGTTCATAATATAATATAGTTAATTATTAAATATGTCATATTATTTTCATGTGGTGTACATTTTCAGCGACCACAAAGTTGATGGTAGTAGAGATATAGTTGGGAGTGTCGATTGAGTGGTTCAGTCAGTTTCTGTTTCCCTAACGTCAGTGAAAATTTATTTGATTTTGGTATGCACTCCGCAATAGGTATGTACTGTGGCGTTCTCTTAGATAATTAAGAAACTATGTGATATTTTTGTATGGCCAATTCTGATTCTTATGGTAATTATATCTATAACTTACTTCGCCCATTTTTTAAAACGTGAAAATTTAATATATAAAATAGAATCAAAAAATATAATTAATACAATGATAATATTATGCATTAAAATTACCAAGTCACACATAGTACCTATATTAATATTATGGTATCGGAAGTACTTCTGAATTATTATATGGTACAATAAACTATCTACTAGATCGAGTTTTTACACGAAACAGTATTCACTATTAATAAACCATCATCAGTTTCATACCACACTTTTATAAATCTGCTCATAAACTCGGTTATTGGGCTAGTCACAATTTGTTATAATGATATATCGCACCCATTGGATTTCCTAGTTGGGTGTAAGCCAACAGGGGTGGAGATAATAATATCATTGAAACCATTTGATGAGTTTGAAAACAAAAAAATCCCTTAGAACAACGCATTTTTTGTTTTGGCGTTTAATTATATTTTATATATATAATATTATAATGATTAGTGTTGTATATATATATTATGTACAATGTATAGGTACACAAAATTATAGTTAAAAATGTATTAGTAAACAATTGATGAGCAAATAATTGGTATATATACTTGAAACAACGGTGTTCGCTTTTGCTGTGCAGCGTTGTGCTAAATTACCGAGATAAAAAAACGCGTATTTTATTTACACGACGGTTGTGGACGATCGAAAACGTCGATATTTTTTTTAATTGAATTCCCGCGTCGATTCGGAAAACCTGACGAAGCTGTTTCATCCGGCTGCAACTTGCTGGCGGGAGCGTAGTACTTTTTTATCATACTGCCGCAGTATATATATTATATATAAGTATAAGAAGTAACAACTACAACATATATAAATAGAAACTATTCCCTGGTAAGAAAAAAAAAATAAAACGGAATAAAGTACGTTAGAAACGATTTAAAGACGACTGTACAGAAACAACCTCAAATGGCTCCCGATAGGTTAGGTTAACTTCTTACGCAAACGTTTCCGCTGACCACATCCAATTTACTATCCTGAGTCCATCAAATATATACACACTCCGAAACTCGTGATAAAATAGTATATTTTCAATCAAAAGCTATCATGAGTGTATTATATATTAGATTGAAAACTTTAGGTCTCACACTACTACACAATATAATATTATAAATATATTAATTAATTAAAATTAAAATTATATATATATATATATATTAATGTATACATTTATTATAATGTAGGTGTTAAAACAAAGATGTAACATTTTATTATGAAGCATATAATATTGTATATTTTAATAGGTAATTGCTAATAATACTTATAATAACTAAAATACGTTTAAAATGTGTTAAAAAAATTTAAAGTCAAATTGTATAACTTATTATTGATTCTTATATTAAATATTTCTTTTTTTCATAAGAATTCAGGTATCGGTTATGTATTTGGTATTATAAGTATTTACATACGTACAACCTAATAATATGTAATGTTATTTAATTGATTTTCTTTAATACTATTTTTCAGTTTCTGTCTTAATATTAATAAAAATGTCAAAGTGTATGTTCGGGAGTGGATGATAAGATTGTGCATTATAATGTTTATTCAATTTTTCAGGTCCATTGGTTATCCTAGCGTTATTTGTTAGAGCTTTTGGGCGTAAATATTTTGTGAAAATTGTATTTTCCGTTAATATAATTGTCTAAAATATAATCATTATACTTATTGTTTAGGAGTCAACAAAATTATCATTAACGTGCTCAGGTAGTAAGAAAGCTGGAACGAAAATTTTTTTTTAGACATAGCCTTATTTCTGTATTATTTATTTTAATTAAGTAAATTATTTCTTGACTGTATTTTACGGTACCATCATTGATTTAAATTAAATTGTCATGCAATCATTTGTATAGTTGGAAACAATTCTTCTATTTAAATATGAGGCACATTTAAAAAAAATCTAAATGTGTACATAAAAAAGCTATTTATGTATATAAAATATCCGCACATATTTACTATATATTATAATGCCCAAACTTGTTATGACATCAAAAAAATAGTGTCTAGTTTTTGGTTAAAATGCTACATTTAAATCTTGAAAATGTGTCCAATGTCCATGATATTATAGAAACAAATGGATAGACGGAGTGTTATATAGAGTATGATGATGTTAGTAGAGATATTATGAGCTCGGTAAATGTATGTAAATTGTATAGCATCTACGTGTAGGTGTTAATTGTTAAAAAAATCGAGGTTCATATAGGTACTTGTAACGGAATGCTTGTTCTCGGGTCGGCTAAGGTTTATTATGCAAAAAGTCAGATTTAAGCTAACCTAACCCAACCTAACCTAACTTATGTGTAAAAGTTAATTGTATATATATATATATATATATAGCCATATAGCCATATAGGCATGTAAAATGTTTTATTTGTTAATAAATAATATAGTCTATTGGAGATCTGTCCACAGTATACGCGTAGTATTATACTCGTATATAGGTATAAATTGATATATATGATGGTTAGGAAATATTTGCAGTGCACCAAGAATCCAGAAATTAGAAATTCTTTAGGAAAACCAACCGGCTAGATGACTTATTCGCTACAATACGCGTGTATGTCTATAAATATATAATATATAACGGCTCGTACTACAGCCGTAACAATAATATTTATTACGTCTTTTATATTAGAAACTCTCCTGGATAAAAGTATATAGTTATCTCGACCTCTAGAGAACCGTTGATGGCGGTTCGTCGTGGTTGAACTTTACAAATGCTTTTCCACGCACGTTTTTATTTACCGGGCATTTTTGCTGAGGAAATATTTTACGTTGCCTATTTATATAAATACACTGCGAAACTCACGAGTGTTTGTGACAGCAGGAACCGTTTAGGTAATGTATTATAATATATAGGTATACCTATAGTACGTACTACACTAATACTTTCATACAAATACAAGTAGGTACACATACTAGAATACTACAGGTTATACGAACTAAAATTGCATATTTTCTAACCAAAACAAGTATGATTAGAATTTATATTTATAATTACATTTAATTGTATTAACTAATTTAAGAATTTTTAATCTGCGAGCTGGGAATAAATAAATTATTAAAATGTTGAATATATTTTAATACAATGCAATATGCAGTACAACAAATTGGGGACTCCCTATTGGTATACTAGCTGTATAGCAGGTGTTAAGTATACCTGGTCATTGAGTAAGTCACTTTAATGGATGTGTTCAGTTTGAATTTAATAATATATCAATGTATTACAATAGGAGAGACAGCGTGAAAACCTTTATTTCTAAGGATATTTTAATATATATATTGAATTGAACTAATTTTTACCAAAAACTAGGTAATTGAATATAATATTTATTATATGTATCATAATAGCTATAATAATATCATATAAAATATAATTATAATTTATTATTAACTTATAATTAAAAGTGAATACCGCATAACTTAGAACGTTGAAAATAGGTTCATTATATTATAATAGCTTGAAATTAGTTTAAATATTTTGAAAATTTCATTCAATGAATAATAATATGCATAATAGCGTGAAATGTTTCAATGCCCTTTTCATAATATTTTTTCATTTCAACAAAATTAACTAAAAATCTTTGTTTTTTGTTAGAATTAATGCGAAACAAATAAATGATGAACTTGATTACGTTTTTTTTTGTTTTAATTCACAAATAATTTATTGAGCATACATTTGAAATTTTCACCAAATATTTATATTACCATTATCTAGAGTTTTGGCTTTATTATAATTTATAATATCAAGTATAAAATTACATTATTACTTAAATTATTATTTTTAATACTCAATATATTTATTAAATTGAAATACTCTAACTAAAATCCAACTTCAGCTCACTTCAACATCACTTCTTCTACCAACTTAGATCTAAATTATTTCTTAAATTATCATATCATCCCATGAATGTTTCAAAATCTTAATTAGCCTTCTTACCTCTTATTTAAACACCAATATAATTAACACATATTATATCCAAACTGATAAATGGGCATCAAAATATAAGTATACTTCATACAATGTTTATCCTATAATTTGGAATACCAACAGCCTAATATTATACATAAACGAACAAAAAGCTATTCTTACTAAACAAATATTGATATAATTCTGAAATGAACTTCACGTCATGCTCTACTTTAAGATAGTACCTACACAATTATTCAACCTACCATGATTGTGATCATCCGAATGTTTTCCTATATGCATTGTCTACTGTTAAATTTTAATCAAAAGTAACCAAATATGTCATATTTTATACAGTAATAATAAATTTATTGTGCAAATGCCAAATATTAGTGTTTAGGCAGAAGTTATGCAGAAATGTAGAATAGGTAGTAGGTATAATATTACAGTATTATATTTCATAGTAGGTATAGACAATTTAATTGGATAAATATTATTTATTTCAGTTAGGCATACAAACATGTTTTGTTATCACATTGTGTGCATTGTTCTACAGATTATTGTATTAGTATATAATATATATAAAAAAAGTCGATTTTACTTACTTATTTTTTCTTGCGTTGCGTGTATGGTTATTATGTGTTATAATAAAATACGACCGCTGTGTTCGTATGTTGGTGTTGTATACCATAAGTTTTGTCACGTGATGATTCTTTGGTATAATATATAGATATTCACGTATTGTGTTTGTGTATGTACAACATGATAAAATAAAACAAGGAGTGGATTCAAGATTTTATTCTTATTATTTTCCTTAAAACTTTGATAAAAGCTGTTGTTGAAAATAATATATTTGATAATGTCGAAAGTCCGTGTATGGATGAAGCGGGTCTTTTGTGTGTCATAGAAACAATATAACCATGTAGGAGACCCGTCGAAAGTATGTAAGGCAACCATATATCGAGTATAATTGTTTCTATATAACCACCTGTAGGTTAGGTGCTTTCAATGAACTGAAAACATTTATTGAAGTTACACAAGTGAGATTACACATAATATGTCAGTCCCTTGAAAAACTATTATATATTTCAATATTTTATAGACAGTAAATTATTATAATATTATAATCCCATCTATTAAAATATAAAATAGGTTTGTATATTTTATCTCCAGCATTCTAATATAATGGCCACGGCAACCAAAAAGTAAATAAATATTAATCATTATAATAATAGTTATAAATACTTAAAATACTCTATTGTTTATAAAAGTGTTGTATCTTTCACATATTTAATTTTCAAAAATTTTAAACTAAAGATTTTTAAATTTCAAGATGTAATGGAGGAGGGAGGGGGGTGATATCCCTCTTGTGAGGAGCTCGGAATGTGTGACGGGAGTATTGACTGTTGACTATTGACGTGATTTTGGTCTTTTTCAAGTTAATACATAAATTATATTAATAGTTAAATTTGAGTATCACTTAAGGCTAATTGACTAATGAATAATATTCAGATACTTTAGACCATTGTGTAAGTGTGAGAAAAGAAGATTTAAAAATTTAAAATAATAAATAATAACAAATAAATTGTTACATTGTTCTGAAAAATGTATCGGGACGTTAACGACGCGACTGACTAAACGACAATACTTGCGTTTTTCTGTATTGTCAAAAAGTAGCTTTTTGAGCTCCAAATTAATGTTTCTCGTTTTAGTATAAAAGATTACGTTGTCCACTGAACTCAACAAACACTCCATATATATAGACGTATATATAGAGAGAGAAATAATGTCGTAATTATATTGTTTGCAGGATGACAGATAGTCCGGCCGGAGACATGAGACGGATTCGTCGTCGGAATGATTGACGATACGGCGGCGAATGGCGCGTAGAAGAAACGCCCGGAAAAATCGGCAGTAGGGGAAAAAAACCACTGTGTCGGGTTCGACGAATTGCCGAGCATAGATTCGAGGGGAGAGAGAGACTCGGAAAAAAGAATATCATTATATTGGCCATCGCACTGGAATTCGTACTGAGAGAAACAAAACGGGCGTGAAAACGGTCGGCTGACGGAAAAAGCGGGGAAAAAACCTCGGTGTCCGGACCACAGATTCGAGGGGAGGGCGAAAAAAGAATATCGTTGTACATTTTCCATCGCATTAGAATCTGCTCGGAGAGACGTGAAACAGGCGAAAATCGGTCTGCTGACGACTGAGATGGCCAACGGCAGTGGCGGCAGTGGCGGCGGCGGAGGGTTCGAGGCACTGCAAAACGTGGCGCCCAACGTTTTTCCGCCCATATACATACCGGCCGGGCCTGGGTCTAACGGCACTAATGCCACCAACTATAGCGAGGCCATAGAGCGAGAATACGTCGAGGACTACGTTTTCCAGTCCGCTTTCTCGTTCGTCTATCTGCTCATATTCACGCTGGGCGTGTTCGGCAACGTGCTAGTCGTGTACGTCGTGTGGGCCAACAAGCACATGCGCACCGTCACCAACATATTCATCGTCAACCTGGCCGTGTCCGACATCATGCTCTGCGGGCTGGCCGTGCCGTTTACACCGCTCTACACCTTCACCGGTGAGTAAAATATTAAGATCGTCTGAACACGAGATCATAAGTACACGAGTATCAATAATATATTATAATATAACGAGTATATCTATAATATATTATAATATAATGAGTTTATCTATAATATATTATAATATAACGAGTATATTATCTATAATATATTATAATATAACGAGTATATCTATATAATATTATATTATAATTTAATGAGTACTTATAATATATAATACGATGAGTAACTATAAAATTTGTACCGAAAATGTTTTTAAACTCAACGTTCGAGTAGGTACACGTAATATTATTATGCTTTTAGTTTTAGTTTTAAGTCAAATCCCGGCCATTTTACCAGAACAGCTGGCACTGCGCAGTGCGTGCCGTTTAGTATAGACTTTTCCCGCCGACGAGTGCCTTCCTATTACTTGCCATCGTTTTATTACCAAACATGGCTTATTTATGTTCCGGGTTTCTTCCTGCAAGCTTGGATTTCTTGGCCAATGTTAATTTTAGTTTACTTTTAGATTCTGAGAAGAGCAATGAATGTATTACAACAATAATGTTTTTAAAATTTTTTTTTTTGTCTGCACCTTTTGGTGGAAAAACAAAACGTCGATCATCTAATTTTAGAGTGGTTTCTGGTAGGGATTAGAAAGAAAACAAATACCTGTATTTTTTAAATGATTGGAAAAATTATAAACAAATTACAGAAGAACAATACTATTTACAAAACAATAGTCATTAAAAATGTATAAACGTAGATATTTCCATATATTTCTTCAAATAATTATAGTATAATTTACTAGTAGACATTCTACAATTTAAAAAAAATTAAGGCTCTTGATGTGGTATTTATAGACATATTAAATTTTCTTAGACCTTTTTTAGTATGTTTATCGATTTATGATACATAATTGTTATTAATGTTATTAATTGTTTTTGGTAAATGTAAAATGTAGGTACTTAGTTATTGAGTAGTTCACTGTGGAGGCCTTAAATTTGAAATCAACAAAAAATCATTGCATGCGAAAAATGAGTGGACCGGAGTGGTACAGGGGTACCTAGAAAAATATTGGTCCGCTAGTCTGCTCATCTAAAGTTTAAATACATTAAAGCACATGTCCAAAATTTGATTTTACAGATCAAAATACTCTGAATAATATTTTCCATCGGACTACGAAATAAAAATCTATTTCATCATTCAAAAGAACAAAAACATAAAAGTAATAACAATAAGAAATAGTAAAAAATGTTGTTTGCAAACAAACTTAAAATTATGAAAAAGAAATATTTTTAAAAACGTTGTTGTTTTCTGAAATTAATAGTGCTTTTTATTGAATGAATCTCCTAATATTTATATCATTGTATTATCATTAAATTGTTTAGTCAATATCAACTTATTGTATATCGGTGTAAATAGGTCCGTGGTAGTTTTAATTAAAAATATTATTAATATTTTTAAAAGATCATTGTGTATATTACACAAATAACGTAGAAGTTTCAAATCCTCACAAATAATATTGAATTACAACGAAGTAACAAAAATAGTTAAATTTCGTTTAAAAATCAAATTCCGTCAACATTTAAACGTTAAATGTTTATAACCAAAATTGTATAATATTATATATTTTTAAAATTTTTAGGTTTCAAACGATTTTGGTTATTTTGATAATATTCAAACAATATTAATTGCAGGAACTCGACATTGGTCTTTTACTTAAATTATAATTTTATTTACATATCGCATTATATTATTATGTTCAAAAAACATTGGACTAATTTTAAGTTATTTATAGGCGTTTGAAATCATACAATTGAAACCTCTGCTATAATTTAAAAATAAGTATTTTACATGATCCCACATAAGATTATATCGAAATTTAAAAATATTAACAATTATATGGGCACAATTTGAAAGTTCATAAAAAAAATAATTTTATTAATTGTGCTAGAAAATTAAAGACAAGGTATCTTATGAGTTGTTCATACAGAAACCTAGAAATCTCAAAAATATGAAAATTTACAATAGTTTGTACCATTATTGAATTATTTTATCACTCTGCTTAGAATCTAAAAGTTAAGTCGAATTACGAATTCATTTTTTATCATCGCCTGATAATACAATTTTGATGTAATTGAATATTTATAAAAGAAACAACGATTCAATTTGGTTTTGGCAACGTTATTAATATTGCAGACTTCCTCTTTTTTTTTTTTAACTATTTTGTTTTCGTCAGATAATGACAAGGCTTGAAAAAAGAATCAGACTAAAGCGGTTGGCTACTATTGAGTCCATGATTAGTCATAAGTATCACAACAATCTGAGTTTGTATGAATATTAAATTTTTCTACTAAATTTTCTAGGCTTAAACAGTTTGAATGAATACGTCATTCTCAATATTAGCATCTGTAAAAGCGCGTCATAAATGACAGGGAAAGTTGGAGAGTAGTTTAAACCACGTTTGAAAATACATCAAATGCTACCTATATCCAATCCACAGGTGGATTTCCAATTTCGGTAAAATTTGTTCACTAAGTGGGGTAAACCAAAACTGGGATACACCAAGTATGAATACCCGTAGATCCATATATTATATTTAATCATTTTTTTTTTTTTTTTTTGGTCGGAGTCAGGTTAACCAACTAGTATTACATATAAATAAATGAAGACTTTGTTGCAACTGGCGATGTAGTGTGGAATTGATGTTGAATAATATAACGAACGCCATATAGTTTTAATAGTGTTTGTATCGTTTGAGAATCATATTGCGCAATCATAATACGTCGTAATCATTATTCCGTACGAAATATCATAATATTCAACTTTTTAGAACAACATTTACGTATTTATTTTCCAAAACGATCTCTCGACAACCATTATAATAAATAGCTTAGCTTGTACGGATTATTGTTAAATATGAGGGTTAAACGGAGCTTAGAAAGTACTCTATAACGGCTATTATAACGAGGCAAGTCATTAAACTTTGATTATTTTTAGTTCTTTTTTTAGTGATTATCTATATTTTTATACTTATGAGCTTGGTGCTTAACAATAAACAATCCTTGTCGAGTATCCGTTAGCTAAATTTTTATGAATCCATTATATTATTGAATTTATGCTGTCACTCGTCACCTATTTATTTAATTGAATTATTAAGTATAGAACAATCCGTTGAAATATATTCACTATCAATATTTCACTCATAAGATAGTCAATAATCATATCATAAAACCTGTTTATCAATTCAAAATTTGATATATTACGATAGTGTTACTACTAAACATATCTTAACTATAAAACAATAGGTTTTTTGAGTCTTAACAATCTATTTTGTTTTTGTTATAAAATTTAATCATTTTATTTTAAATGTAGATGATTAATATAAAATAATAATGTATAATATTGCAATGCATAAAGTATGTTACATAATGTTTAAACACTTTACCAAATATATTTTTTTGTAATCAATATATTTTTAGTAATATTTAAAATATATAGATTATTGATTTTATGCCAACATCTAATGAATAAGTTAAGTTAATTTTTTATATCTTTTAATTTTAATTAAGAGTTAGTTAATGTATAATATTCCTCGTTGATTAATAAGTAATAGTGAGTAGGCATAACAGAACAATAAATCATACTTAATTTTTGATTAAAAACTGGTTTTTAAAATCACTGAAATATAAAATAAAACAATACAAATAATACATATACATATAATAACGTATAATACCATGTATATTTTAATTACATTTTAAATTGGAATTCATTTTTTATATACTTCTATATGTAAAATAATACATTTTACGCTAAATAAACAATATATAATACCGTTGTTGGCATGATTTTTCCTAGGATTAAACGAAATCCGTTTATTTAAAAGTGTTTTTGTCCTGCAATTAAAACTTTTGGTCTCAACAAATCCACTTTTCATTGTAATTATTACATTTAACTTAAATTCAACCTATAGGTTAAGAAAACAATTATATTTATATAATGGGATAAAACCCAATTATTCATAGAATAACAAAAAAAATATTAAACACAATGTAAACTTCGTAATAATAATTAAATGTACAAAATATTTAATAGGTCACTATAGAGAAAAAAATATAAGACTTAAAAAGAAAATAATAGTACCTACAATTTAATAGTGGAACAAAACCAGCATATTTAATATTAAACTAAGAGCAAAAAAACACAACGATTCTAGCCAAATATGATAGAACATAAAAATGTATCCCCGAAAATAACAATTGAGGAGAAGCAATATTATCATTATTAGGTTTTGTAGAAATCTAAAGTTAGTCGGAACCCTGCGATTGGAAAGGTGGATTTGAAAACTAGAGTCAAGAGTATAATCGTTATCAGATTATTCTATATCAAGGGAGGACAAATATTGAAATCTGAAAAACTTACGTAGATATCACTCTTTTTTTTTACCAATATCATCAGCATGCAATGTATGGTTCCCATACCTAGAATTGATCTGTATTCTAATGAACAGTACAGCGCCTTAATTCAAGAAGTGAAACAAAACTTAGCTGACATTTGTCTGATAATGAATAGCACTTTGAGAGCTTTATAACAAATTAAATGTATATTTAATCAAGGACACAAGGTATAACTATAAACAAAGCACAAATTAACAATATAGCCAAAACATCAGCATAAATTCTGATTGAACAATAGTGTTGTTGATAAGAAAATGCAATGTTATTGTAGATTTAGTTAAGTAATAAGACTTAGTGTTGCATTATTCAATGTTCAAGATAAGTCAAATTCAGTAGCCCAAGAAACTAGTGAATAAAGATCATTTTGGTTATTGGATATTATAGAGGTAAAGACTAAACACAATTTTTCACACAGGTATTATTAGCAAACATTTACCTCTAACTTTCATTGATGAAATACTGTATTACTGTTACACTGTTGACAAATATACTAATAAAAAGAGAGGATAAGTTTCATTCATGAGGAACTCGAGAGAGTAAATCACGTAATGTCGACTTGACACCATGCATTTTTATCAAGTTCTTTCTCATTTCGAAAGGTAAAAACAAAACCAAGATATAAGTGGCTCGATAATATCAACTAGATGTTAGATGACTCCAAACATTCAAAAGAGAGAAATGGTCAACAAGATCAAAGTCTTGGAAAAATCAGTGTAAATGACAGCTATACCACCTGATAACAATGATAAAATGCCTTAATATGTAATATAGGTACCTATATTATATAATAATTTAAGGCTAGGTTACAAGTGATGGATGATACTGATGGGCGGAATCCACGCTGCATGTCAATACAAATATAATTCACATTGGATTGTATACCAGCTACCAATCAAAACGAAAATATTATGAAAGAAAATAACTTTTGTTTATAAAAGTGCTTAAAATGTACAGAATACTTAATATAATATGTATATTATATACAATAACTAATAAGTAGGAAATCTGGCATAGTCTACATTATCCGAAAATGTTGCACAATTATCAAATAGAATTGGTAAAAATAGATAAAATTAAAAAATAAAAAATAAATGTCTTAACCTATTTGTTAATATTTAGTTTCAATAAATAAAACAAATTAAAAGTACTAGGTATAATATTTTTTTAAAATGAGGAACGAGTTTAAAATATTAAGACGAATTAAATAAATTAGGTACACAAATTAACAAATAGTCAGTATTTATTTTTTTATTGAACCAAGTAACATAGTACACCGTCCACTGTCAAGTCTGCTAGCAACCTAACATGTTAACTTTGCCTGGACATTTACTAACTGTGCCTGGGCATTCTAGGAGAATATGTTGTGGTTTTGAAATTATCATTTTCATATTGTCTAAATTGAGCGGGCATTGTGTGTTAGTTTTCGAGAATTTTATAAAATTTCTAAATTATCCATAACCTATATTATAATATATAGGTACTATATACACGTTACAGATATTATAAAGTATATAGATTATAGGTACACCAATAATAAAGTAATTTTTTTTAACTATAAAACATAACACACAAACAAAAAGGTGACAGTTCAGAATTAAAACAGTTCAATCCATAGTATAGGTTTTGTAAATCCGGCCGATAAATCATTTTAGAACATGACTTTGTACATTGGCATTAAAATACGGCGTTTTCAAACAGATTTAAATATTACTACAAACAATATTACCTTTATAATACTGAGTGTATTAATTATAATATTACTTACACAAATTTGGATGAATCAGATGCTAATGCTAGTGTCATTATATTATAGTTATACCTGTGTAGATAAAAAGGAAATAGGTTCAAGCAATTTATTGCTATATTGTGAAATGCGTTTCGATGTTCAAAAGGGTCCAGTGTAATTTACCGTTCCGAATTTTGCCGGGTCAATCCTATAATAATAGAGTAATTAATTTTCGTGGATATATTGTTGTGTGTATTTGGACAAACTACAAAGGTTAGGTTATAGTTTGGTATATATTGTATTTGTATGTGTGTGTGTGTCTGTAAAATGTATATAATATAGGCACACAAAGGGACAGACATTAGGAAGTGCTAAAATTAGGTATTATTAATTCACTGCGTGAATTGTTGGTGAATTCATCCCATCACATAATTGTTTCCATAAAATTAATTTGCACTTTAATAGGTTAAATAAAATAAAATACTAGTCACTAAACCTTAATAACAATGAACTCGTATGCAAATATGCAATTATGTATTGCACCAACAAATTTTAAAAACTATATTCTAATTATACCATAATGACTACATAATTTGTGTATTTGTATTGTATAGGTAGGTTACTAGGTATTAAACTACTCTTCTAAAATGTCTGACATATAAACTATCTCTTTATTATTTATACAAAGGTACATCTATATATTTGTTTTTATAGGTTATGACTTCTGCAGTAGGTATAATCGTATTTTGGATTCTGCGGAGCTGAGGAATAAAATATATGCATTGGTATTACAATGATGCCTGTTATTTTTTTTTTTTAGTCTGTTACTGTGTTTTGAAGCAGTAAAAATGCTTTAATCTTCAACTTTGAAGGAAGTTTCTTATGGGTACTTTGGGGGTTCATGGTAATAAATTCCCTCTGCTGTTTTCAAAATAATTGGGAAAGTAAAAAAAAAATTACGGAAAATGGAAATATTTTGCAGTACTAATTTTTGAAAAAATCGATTTTTTTGTAATTCAAAAGGTAATAAGTAACCAATGCATATTCATTGATTTTTATTATAGTCTAATTATTCAATTACCCATATTACATAATACATACTGACATAGTCTGTGACGAAGTTAACTCAAAACCTACTATGCAACTGAGTGACTTTCCCAGTTTTTTTTTTTTATTATTCTGTCGCTGGCCCGTGCTACACTTCCGCGTATACAATCATAAAATAATTAATCATTATCCCAAGTATAATTGGCTTGAGATCGACTATTTTTAATTAAGAAAAAAATAACCTTTATATTTTATTTTTTAGATTTTTTGTATTGATTTTACAATGATGTTGTTTTTTTTGTGTCTATCATCACCTTTTAGGACAGTAAAAATGCTTGGATTTTCTTCAACAGTATCTTTTCTAATAGGAAAGTATCTAGTTGGTACTTTGAAGAGTCAAAAATAAAAATTCATAATAGTTTTCGAAAGCACAGGGAAAATATCAATACAATTTTATATGTTGGGCCAAAAAGCGTCAAAATTTAATACAAAGATCCTGATATATTGATTAAATATCAGTTGAAAAATATTAAAAATACATAGGCACAATTTAATATTTATACGCATTTAAAGTTCGAATTTTCGACAGCATTTATCAAATTTTAAAATGATTTTTTGGTTAAAAATGTATAAAATGTTCAACTTTTATAGCTAAGGATTTAAAACTTACATCAAGGTTCCACTTAAGTAGGTTATTCTGTAACCGAAAATATAAAAACCAAGTTTTTCTTATAGTTATTTTATGTTAAAATTTGGAGAAAATTACATATTAAATAACCAAGAATATTGATTTTAGTTATTTTGTTGTAATTGTATAATATTAATTCAACTTATCAGCTATACCGTATTAATAACAAGTAATACAAATACCAATATAATATAAAATATCCACACTGACAAACCGTTACCGCTCAGAATCATTTTTCGTATACAATTATATTATAATACCATTGAATACAAATTTAATACCATCCATTATACAGTGACCCACTTGTAACCGACTGTACAGCAGAGTGACAACCACTTACCCACATTTTTTGCTGCTGACTTTTCCTTAATTGTTTCGGTTATATAATTTACGTCTATTTTGGTGTCGGATCTGGTGGACAGGTGTTGTGGTGGGTTTTATGTGTGGGTAAGCTTGTGGTGAGCAGTGACTCGCCCATATAATCAGCTCGTTCCTGATAGTCATCAATCCAGTGTCTTCTTGTTCTTCGTTCAGTTAGGACCGAACTGTTATATAGTGAATGATGATGGCGAGTGCGTTTCTTTCGTCATGACGTGCCCCGTCCCCATTGAGTGATTTTCAAATCCCGTAACTTCAACTACGGAGACGAAAGAATTTCATTTTTTTTTTTATATATATAGACATTTCAGTAAGTAGTACGCTTTCAAATTACATTGATTTTTTTGGGTACAGTCACATTTTTATTCAAATATTTACGCCGATAAGTCAACGTGTAGTGTCAAAATATTTTCATGTCAAATAGGTATTCACAATTCAAACAATAAAAAAAAAAAAAAATTTTCCATAAAAAATATTAGTTATTAATTTTTTGTGTTTTTGTACTTCAATATTTGAATCGAATTAAATATAATACTTTTATACAATATGACTTTTGGAATCCAAAGCTTGCTTATCGACGATGAGTATTACATTTTTTTGAATAAAATGTTTTTCTACACGTTTTTTGTGCATTAGGAATAATTGAATAATTATACATCCGGTTCAACTAGTACCTATATCGGTATTTATTATAATTTTGATTCATCGCTATCAAGTAGGTACTTATAGAAGATTTCGATTTCAATTGTAGTCGTTATTTACTGTATATATTATACATTCCTAAAGACAAGACGTGCCCTCACCTAGAATAATCTTAATCCAGTCCTATAGTCAACAATTTTAATATACCTAATTAAATTAAGAATATTTTCTCGAAAATTTTACATTTATAATTATGGTGTAATATTTTACTTACGATCAAAGGAAGCCCATAAAGATACCTATTTAATAATTTATCACTTATTAGTATACTCAAAAATATTTATTTAATAAAATTATATTCATATAAAAATAAATAATAATAAATAACGGGATTTTAATAATAATAATAATATAAACGAATTCATTTACGGTCAAATCTACGCGTCGTTATTTTATGCTATTTTACGATGTGGTATAGAAACGTATCCTATTATTTTTATCTAAAATAAGGTTTTTTTTATTGTTTATTTATTTTATTATCAAACAATAATATTGTATCAAAATCGACTGTATTAAGTGTATATGATATTATATTTGGAGGTACCCTATATTATTATATGACTACGCGGGGAATATATAAAACGCAAAAAGTATCCTTGTACACACGCGCACGTACACACAATCAAACACAGTTCGCTATTTACAGTGCATAATGGCCGCAGACGTATTGTGTACATAATAATATATATATATATTATAAGATTGCACGCACTTAGAGCTTGTTAGTTCTGTCCGGTCAGCCGGAAATTGTTTACTCGGTGTATATTGTTTTAACCGATTGAAAATGGAGAAAAAAGGATGTCCACAGCCCCGTTTGTTGACCAATATATTTTTGTCCCAGTCTTGTAACGTCCCACGCGATCCTATGTATATTTATTGTCTATATTATATATTACATTTTTTATTTATATACAAACAATGGCGGAAAACTAAAAAAGCATAATGATTTAATTTTCCATCCTCTCTTGGTCTGTATCACAAAGAATATGTATTCACGAATTTGAGTCTCTATAATAATAGTTGCGTCTTTTTTTTAAAACTAAAAACGGTGGGGGAGGCTCAAAATGCGGAAATAATAAAAACATTTATAAATATAATATTATGGTCATCTGCCATCGTCAATAAAAACTCACAAATATACTTAACTAAATTGTTATAGAACCTTATGAGCCTATTCGATTATGAAATGAGCTACGGGAAATGTTTTATAGTAATTAAGTACTTATTATGTTATATATTATGGTTTCACAACGATGCATTGCTCATTATTTTTTTAATACATTTTTGTAAGTCAATACAACCTGATAAATTTAAAGAATCACCTTATAGATTTTAAATATGGACAAACAGTAATAATAGTAATAATTTTTTAAGAAAATTGAAAGAAATATAAAAAAAAAATAACTGAAAATAAGTACACCTAGAAAATATATAGCAGCAATACAGATTTCAACAATTTTTCTTCCGCATCAAGATTTTTTTTTAATACCTAACTAGTACCTACCTAATTAGAAAAATGTTTTTAATCTTGTTATTTCAACACCATAATATATCCATTAAATATTTATATTATATTATTGGCTGGTACCTACTACCTAAAAATCAAACCAAAAAATCATATTATTGTTATTTATGTTTTGGATAAAATTCAAAACAAAAATAAAAACCAATTATGTATATCGATCACCCTGCTTTATGTGTATATTGTAATTTATATGTATTTATTGAAATCCAGATGTTGAGCCATAGTTGACCCTAAGTTGGGTTCTGCTCACTGCTGTTGCACGTCCTTATACACCACACCCTCCCTGACCGTCCCTCTTCATATAAGTAGATTATAATATTATAACATTTTATTTATGGAACGTTTTCAAACGTGATTCGATTAAAAAAAAATTTCATTTTTCCACAATAGGTCGAACGACATCGGTTCGGCCGTCCATTCTTCGGAAATTCGATTGTAGTTTTGAAATAAAGAAGACAGAAACGAGTACATAATGTAGGTACCATAGTGCTATACAATACGTATACATATTTCCAGTAATAATATAATACAACCATGGGTATACCTTATAGACTATAGTGCACTCGAATCGCAGTCGAGCGGTGAATTTTCGGCAGCTCATGTAGGTGGAATTGCTGTCATGTGCATATAATCGCCCTTTTATATTATCCTCTGATCCACAATATTGTAAAACTTTTTAGGTGTGGAAGTTTATAATGATGTATCGGCGTTTAACGATTTTCATATAGATATGCTTGTATGTAATAATATATTGTGCACAACGACCTGTCGAATCTCGGCGCAGTTACAACTGCAGCCAAGCCTCATACGGAATGCGCACATCAAGTGCAGGTCGTCCATAAATAACTTTGCGAATTTCACGAAAATGCTTTTATGTATACACAGTGTATGTGCTACATTAAACAGGATGATTCACCAATTATTTTCACCCCCTTGGCCTATCCTTTTTGTCCTTTAATAATGCATTATTAAACTTATGATTTTTGGTTCTCTGATGTATACTAAAGATTTAATATCCATATTTTTAAATATTTTTAGGAATTATATACCATTTAAGGAGTTTTCTATTGTCACGATACTATCTTATCTTTTTCTTTTGATAACAACTATTTTTACTGTATATTATTCACACAACTGTTGTTCTTATTTACATAAAAAAGAAGGTCTGTCTCTCTACAGGCTGTATGTTGAAAATCGTAAGCTAATTCAAGTATTTAAATTTGGTCTCACAAAACCAATTAATACTGTACTACCAAGAACTAGCTGAACAGTACATCTTATTTTATTATTAATATTTAATACAATTATTAATACTAATGTCAAATTAAGGTTTTGTTAAACAAAATTATGCACTGATAGTTTTAAAATTATGTGAGGTAAATAGTATTGACACTTATCAACATCCTCACAAAATTTTAATCAGTATATTTATTATTATTATTAAGCGACTTTGAAATATACTGAAAAAGTGCCCTCAATGTAAGGCTTCTTAAATCCGTCTTTTTCAGGCCATTATATCGTCCATCTTTTTCACTTATTGACTATACTTTGTAACAGACTGTAAATTGTGTTGTGAAAAAAACTTTGTAATATATCTTTAGGCTAATTACAATTTAAAAGTTTCCGCAGATAAGACATAGTTTTATTTAGGCTTCATCGCAGTTTAAATATTATAAAGCTAATATTAACTTGAATACAATGCATGTTTGATATTTTTTTTTTTTTTTTTTTTTTAACCCGCTGCAACACAGGCCATTGGGTGTGTGTACAATAAATACATTTATGATTTTATATTTACAATTATGAAATAATAATATTTATAATATTTGTTGAATAGTCTCCTGTGATTCGTTTACTGGTTGGTTTCCTGGAAACATAGTAATACCAGTTGGATGTCGTATATGATGTGGTTAATTTCGTCAGAACGTTTATAGAAACCGTTAATATTCCACTTCTTATTGTGGAGTTGTCAAAGAGTAAATGCCGGTCTATGACTTCGGAAATTTGAATTTTGTGTTATTGGCAGTACTTTGAAGTACTTAAGTTATGTTTCCCAAAGTCCTCAAAACCGAATTATTTATTAAAATAAATACACCAGCATTTTCACGCTTATACAAAAAAAATCTAATAATTTAATTTGACATCCATTTTGCAGACAAAATAATTGGACGAAAATTGTATACATTTTTTTGTTTTATTAATTAGAATCTAATCATTATCTGATGTAGGTATCTGTAGCAACTGAGAACTATCAAGTAAGGAATATTTTGAAAATATTTGTAAAAATGTTGATATTCCATTGGATGAACTTTTCAATAGAAGGTGGTGTTTTTTTGAGTGGTTAGTTATAGATGTCTGGTAGAGGTGTGCTTTGAAAAAGTGTTGGATAATTTAGTGATTTTAGCTTTTATACTGCGTTTTGTCAATATTGGTCTAATTTGTTCAGTTTGATATTTTGAACAATTATAAAACCAAATATAAAATATGGACCGGTGAAGTGTTCTTCCATATTCATACATATTATATTATGAAGGTATTTCAATTTGTATGAAACAAAAACGAGTATCAGCTTACATAGAAAAAATCACCCCGTTTGTAAGAACAACATTCACCAAAGTGTATATATAGTATAATATTATTATAACCTAACAACGTTCAACGAATTTTCGTTAAAGAATAATAGTAAACGTGGGGTATAGTAGGTTACCTACCTACCTGCCTTTACCTACCTACCTATGTGCCATATTCTATATTATAATGTTAGAATAATACAAATATAGACGAAATAATATATTATAATATGTATATCACGTATAGAATGCTTAAATGTTTATATATAATAATATTATACTCGCCTGACGTAGTAAATGTCCAATGGAAGCTGTCACGTGCACTCGAGGGAGTTGGAAGTAAAAAAAAAAATATCAATCTCGCATGCACAGAACATGCATCATAATAATATACTATTCTATATAATAATGTCATATTATAATATTACCAAATGTGAGTACTGAGTATAATACAGAACATTTCTCGTTTATACCAAAGTAGTCGTAAAATACACATAATTTAATATATTTTACGAAAATAAGCGTATGCAGCCGTGCAGGTCAGACGATCATTTTACCTTTTCTGTGAATGACAAGGCAATGTGGTGTGTTCCTTGCACCTAATATAATACGTGTACACTAACTGTGAAAGTGGTGTATAAAGAATTTTTTTTATTTTTATTGATTAAAACTCAACTACTATTTCAGAGGCCATTAGGGTTTTTTTTTAAATTAATTAATATCATTTAGTTTTTTTTTCAATAATATTAAAATATGTTTCTGATGCGTGTTGTAGGAATTTTCTATTTGTTGAGTTTTCTGTATACATTTGACATTTTATATTTGTTTGGGCCGTTAAGATTACTTCACTGCAGACTTCTTATACTTGTTGTAGGATATTCTTTTGCGATTGGATAACTGTGTATTGTACTGTTATTGTGGTGTAGCTTCATGACCATTTAACTAAGTGAGTGTGCATTTTTAAGATTTTTTTTCAAACAACTATAAGCCGGTAATATGTATTGATAAAAGATAGATGATAATATATTTTTGTTTAGATAACATATTTTTCCTTTGTAGATATTAATGATATGTACATGATAATTACTATTGTGGTTATGAATTATATGAAGTAAAGATTAGGTATGGTTTTATTTTTTGTCTTTACTTAGACTTATTGGTAATCGTTTTATTGGTGAAATGTTGATATAACATATTATTATCATTACAAATTGTAGGTGTTCACTAAGATACAATAAGAACGAGCGTTTTGACGACATGATATTATGTGAATAGTATTGAAAACAAAATAATTTTGCTTCTGCTGCTGCCACAGTAAATTACAATCCGGCAAAATAACAATTCAATTATAAATAAATAACGTATACACGCATATTGTATGTAAGTATGTAACTGCATCCGTAATCTGTATGGACATATTTGGCATTATGAAAAAATCCCTTTATTTCCGACAAGTCAACCCTCGTTAATAATTTCTCAAAATCCGTCACTAGCCATTGCCGTAAGTATTTATAATACCTATACCCATTTTGAACGTCCTGTCGGCTGTCATGAACTTAGTAGTTTCCGAATGGGTAGTTGGTACAAAATATACATTTATATAACTATGCACAGCCGTCTTGTTAAAACATGTCGACCAAATTGTAGACAAAATGGACATCTTGTACCCACTGCTGCGAAATTTAACCACTATTACGAGTAATGTTATTTAAACAAAAGGCCTTTTGCTGCATTTCTAAAATTAACCTTTACAAGTGACTAAATGGAATATATCCAATGCATACATATGTACGCGAGTTCTACAGAACATACTTTTATATATTATGTTCATGAACTTATTATTTAATTGGTTAAACTTAGCACATTTGTATGTATACAGGGTGTCCCGTGAGGATTTACCTATTAGCCGTAGAGGGGGACTCGCCGCCCGGACAAAAACCGGTTTTTTGCCGTTTTACTTATTAATTAAAAAAATTATTAAAAATCAGGAAATTAATGAAATTAAAATGTTGAAACGTCAATATTTTCAGAAAAATGAACTATACAAAATGGCAATCTTCAATATTTTTTTAAATAATTAATTAAAAAAATAATTTTTAACAAATTTTAACAAAACATAAAAAAAAAATAAAAAATTAGTTATTTGTAGTGCTTACCTCTGTGAGTCTTAATAAGAAAACAGATTTACGATATCTCTATTATTTCAGGAGATATCGCAATGAGTAAATCCTCACGGGACACCCTGTATATAATATTTACTTAGTACGAACCGCTCACATAGTTTTAAACTGTTTATTATAATGAGTCATTATTAATGACAGTATTTTCGGAGGACATTGCATTCCGAATTGTTGTTATCAAACCGTTTGCGTACTATATAAATTCAACAAAGGTTGAATTTACAACATTTTTTTCCAGTTCGATAAATTTATATTTAAACATAATAATAGTCTACTCTGAATACCGATTTCACTGTTCATATACACCATAATAATATATTATATTGTTTGATAATACATTCGCATATTCTATTTTATTTATTCCAGTATCTTGTTATTCGTATACGTTCCTGTATAATTAACCAATTGACCGTTTAAGTTCGAAATTGTAGAGTATTTATGAATAAGCCTCTATCTAAAATATATTATTATTATATTAAATATACAGACAGGTAAAACACACACACACACACACACATTATATTATTATATTATGTATAAACACTTACACCTGTGTGTAGCTTGACTTTAGAAAATCTTTCCGGTCTTGTATACCATAAACTCTTGGGTTACCCTCTAATACAGGTATTATTCTGATCAAACAAATCTTCATTGTTATCCTGCCGTTAAACGTAAACTTCGCAAGCGTTTCCACGGGTTTTAGAGAAATACGATTTAATCCATATTCTTATAAATAATATATTTAAGTAATATGTTGTAATCGCATATAATACGTGCAATTTATCAATAATATGTCTTAAAATAGCCTTTGAAAAATATTATGAATTGCATGTGCTAAGCAACCCAATTTAAAACTTTTTTTTATTATGTGGTCATCGAAGAGTAAATACCAGTCCATGACATCAAAAATTTGAATTTTGTGTTATTGGCAGTAAATATTTTGACATACCTAGGTACCTACTCAAGTTATGTTTTCCAAAGTTCTCAAACAGAATTATTTATGCCACCAGTATTTCAAGCTTGTTCAAAAATATTTAATTATTTTATTTGACATTAATTTTGCAGACCAAACTATTGAACGACAATTGTATAAGTACATTTATTTATTTTATTGATTAGAATTGAAAAAAATCCATAAATATTTTGGCAGGAATGAAAGAAACATGTTAAATGCATAGCAAACGGATAAATCTCTAATTGTCTTTGATTTTAGTTGACTCAGTTTTTGTTCATATACATACTATTTTATTGCTGCTATCTTCACTGTATGAGCTTATGTATTGTCATTTAACCCCTCATAAGCTCCTGTAAACAAGTATAATGTTAAATATTATACCAAATGTTACTTTTTTAAAATATTTTAAACATTATTTTCTTGTTTATATTTTTAATATTATTCTGACAATAGTATTAAATTTAATTATATTAGACATATTAAGTTTAAGCTGAAGTGAATACAAATACTAAAAGACAACAACTAAGTAAGTATAAATGTATATTCCTTAATATCTGTAATTCTTATGATTATTATTATTATTATTGTAAATTTCATGTGTCATTAGATTTAAACTATTAGATATGAAATAAATATAAAACTTAGATGAAATATTAATTTAGACTTAACCTAACCTAACCAAGAATGAAAAGTCAGAATTCAGACAAAAAGTCAATGATTGGATTTATTGCTTAACTTATAATACGACATAGACTTTTTGTGGCAGAGGCTCATAATGTTGAATTTTAAAACTTACTAAACGCATTATGTACTATTGATATATTTTTTTATTACGTCATGAAATAAATTATGTTTTTGTAATATTAATCAATAATATGTAATAATAATAAAAAAATATTTTTTATAAACAATAATTTATCAATAAAAATATATATTTTTTCTCGGAAAAATACCACTCAGAAAAAAAGCTGTTTTAAGAATTTCGATTCAGGAAAAAGGTCGGAAAGGCCTTTCAATTATTTGTTTTTATATAAAAGTGTAATCATAATAATATTATTATTATTATTGTTATTATTACTGAAATGTATTCAAGAAATATCATATTATCAATATTATGATATCGGAGAAGTGGACCACACAAATGGGGTAGCTAAATTGCCTATTCAAATCGCCGTGCAACCATCGTTTTATTGGTGAAATACATTACATAAATATCTGCTTATGATTATACAAAAAAAACTTCAATATAAAGCCAATTTTGTTTTATCAGTCTACACAAAGTCTAAAATATATTATCCAAAAATAAAACATTAAGATATACTCGCTTCTCTATCTACTATATACTACCACTTTAAAATGTTTAGTGCGTAGTGAGGCGATGAGGATATTTCAGATAATAGTAATGCACACAAACACATGACCTGAAATTAAGTTTACCTGCTATGTATATTTAGCTGATTTTTGATATATAAAATGTATTATTTTACTGACACGTAGTAGTGGTATATGTACTCATTTTATTCTTGTTGTTGGGCATTGTGTATGAAAAAATAAACGAAATTTCGTCCTTTTGGACGTGAAGAGAAAGCCCAATTAAAAGTTTAAATTAATTTTTTTTGAACCCTCTTCTGACATGAAAATCCACAGTATACTCTAACCCGTCAACACCTTTGCGGTGTTTTTATTTCAAAGTTAACAAAGTCCACTCAGCTGCAGATAAAATTATAATATATACAAGTCGAGCCGTATATATTTGATATTATTTAAATTAAATTATTTTTTTTAAATCATTGTGGTACAAATGCATATAATATTCATTTAACCTTTTTAAATCATAGTACCTAGTTTAAATTTTTTCAGAAATTGTTTAAACTGAACTCTAAAGCTTAAAAAAAAAACAAAAACATTGAACTAACTAGTATAATATTATTATAAAAATATTTTAGTTTTGAACCAATAATGCCTTATATTTACATATCATTATGTTTAATCTATTTAATCTATATACTTCATTTATTTATTTTCTTAAATGAAAAGTAACAACGCATGGAGAATATTAATTTTTAAATTATAAAATAATGTAAAAATATAAATTGAAAAAAGCTAAAAATCATACGCGTATTTGAATATTTCAATTTCATACTATTTGTATAATATGATAACAATTTGTTTCGCTGTATTTGTTAATAATATTGCATAATAAAATCCTTGAATCCTTCAAAACATAATATTTATTATTTCACATAATATTTACATATATTTACTTTAAATAACATAAAATTTATTTGTTACATCATCGAAACATAAATAATAAATGTATTAAAACCTACTTACATTCCTTGTAGGTGTATTTTTTCAATTTTCAATTTTACTTCACTGATCGAACTATGTTGAAAAAATTCCTTCTACTAAATCTTGGATAAAAGCATAATAACATTGAATCTTTTATAAATTATGTATTTTATAATGACGTGAGAAAAAATTGCTGATATTGTACTTAAATTAAAATTAAATTGAAGGGTGTGTACTATAATATATCCTATTAATATATTCTATGATATTTACTAGATCATTTAAATAACTAACGCTATATTCACTAACTTAAGCGCTAATTTAATATATTCTTAAGTATAATAATGTATATTAAATAAGAAGAGTTCCTAGGAATATTAATAAAATATTTAGGTTCAAAATCCAAAGATGTCCTTAAAAAGTAAAAAGAGTCTAAATTAAATGATTTCATGAAATATTTTTTATAATCATTTCAATGGGTATTTTTATTTTTAAAACCAGCTGTAGAATATAAAAGCTTACATTATTTTGTTATTCCCAAAACGCGTCAATCTCAGTCGTAAAATGAATATGAAAAGGACGAGTTATTATTATGTTTACCTTTTTTACTCTTAATTGATTTAAATAATTATTTTCCCAGATATTTTAATTTTAAATAATATTTTTCTGCCTTTAATATTTTACAGTTGTGTACGGTTAGATCATTATTTTTTCAATATGTAATTGTATCGTTTTTTTAACTACAAGCAAAAATAAACTTGTCATTAAAAACATTTTAAAAATAATAAATAAAAGAAAACAATATAATTTCAAAACATTGTACTTCAATATGTTTGATTTTTTTCAGACTGTCAGAATATTAACCAGGAAAACAAAGATAATTTTACTTTTTATCGTAGTAATTATTTTAGTTTTTTATGTGCAGCACTTGTTTTTTATTTCTTATTCTAAAGTTTAACATTATTGAAAAAAATTGTAAAACAATTTGCAAAACACAAAATATTTTTTGTTATATATTCAGTTTATAATTCAAATATATTTATGAGCTGACTTTTGTAATTTTTACTGCATCAATATTTCACTTAATTCCGGTCTTAAAACTATTGGTATCGTATTTTTACATAAAGGTCTGAGGACATGTAAGATTTGGAAAATGTTTTTTTTTCAAACGAATGGATAACGACGGTCGATAGCTTCAGTACCTACCAGTGGTGCAAATACTTGTGAACTATTTGTTAAATATTGGAATAGGAAAAAAATATTAAAAGAAGTATTTTTGATATGTAGTAATGTACCCTACATGTCTTGAAAAACATGTTTAAGCCCCGAATCTTATTTTCATGTTGGCTATAACCATAAATAATACTACACTCACTCGTCACATTAATACTTCGTATCCAAACTAGTCCGTGAACGAAGAACCTTATAGGAAATATGAACGTATGTATATAGGTTTTTATACTACAGTATTCTTAAATCGTGTATCACACAATACTATAAATGTTACTCGGTACGACCAGTTTGTTAGTTTTCAAGATAATCTCTGACCTCTGTATTGTATACACTTAAAGTGTAATGATTTTATAATAAAAAAAAACGGTTATTGGAAAATCGAGATCGCAGCACTAATTTATTAATCTCAGAATATGAATAAAGTTGACCGGATCCATTGGGTGGCGTGTACTGTAGCCAAAAAACAGACTCTAGTGATATTATATCACTGTATGAATAGAGGTTTTGCAAATAGTTCACACAAAAAACCACATTAAACACATTTCCTGTTTCTCCGATGTCAGTTTGTAGTCACCCATTCTGAATTTATCGCAAAAAGTATGTGGATGGTAAAAATGTAGTGTAAATATAGATACTTTATTTTCACTATATATATTCAAATAGTTATGTGAGTTTTGAGTTTAAAGCAGGAAGTTTTAAAGGAAGTATATAATAAATATAGTAGTTGGCAGACAGTGAGTAGGTATATGAGAACAAACACCGACACTATGTATGCATTTGAGTATTAATAACTGTCGGATAGGATAATATGTGCGATGGAAAGAAAAAAACAATAGGTAGAGGTAGATATTATTTTGGGTTTTATGGTTGTTTCGAGTCAGATCTTAAAATTTGAATTGAATACGAACATTTTAGCTATACGCAATATTATGTAAGTAAATATTTAGAATTTTTGTTACAAAAAATATGATTATATTTTGGAAGTTAAACTGATAAACATAGAAAGGTACAAAAACCTGAAAATCAGAATAAACACTTCTACGAAAAGAAAATAATATTATAGAGAATCGTTTAGTCGGTAAGAGCTATAACCGAAGCATTGGCCGGTTCGAGCCCACACTAGCGAAAGTCGGGTGGGTCTTCCTATGGTTCAGATGAAAAACTATGGTTGCTTGGTGGTCAATTCCACTTGTTATTATACGCTACTGGTCAACGATAACATAATAATGTTCCAAAGTTCTAAAACAACAGACTTTTGATCATAGAGCCAGAGTTCTGTTCCAGGAACAGTGAAACCGCATAAATGCCATAGAGGCATCAACTATCATAGCGAAAATAATAGTGTTGTTACGATAGCGGTACCTATTATAATTAAATAATAAACAAATGTATATACTGCAGATATGGTCAGAATAATAACACATAATGGTAATATCGGTCAGAAAATTATTAGATAATAAATGTACCTATTATTTAAACTATTAATACTGTACTGTTAATATAACGTATTATTTTGTTTTATTATTTATGATATGATGAAAATATATATAGGTACATTACTTACATAAAATGATTATACTACTAATGTATATATATATATATTATACTATATTATTATAGTGCTTCCAAATTAGGATTTGATGATTTTAGGCATTCATTTCAATTGTAAAAGTTTATGATGTCTATTATTCCTGTGATGCAATTTATAACTATTGATTTAACAATTTTATCATTTTAATTTTTACAGTATAATTTAAATCCTAAATCCATATAATGTAATGGTTAAAGCTCTAATGTTTAAATCATTGTTCTTATTATAAATGTTCATGTCACTATATATGACCAATGATAGTTACAAAGTTTTGATTGGTGTTCGTTCTCACTTCTTATCTCTTTGTTTGTTTTTTTCTTTTATTTAGTACATTCTTTAGAATCAAATACAACGTCTTTTGATTACCTACATAAAATCTTAGTTTTCCAAGTTCAGGATAGAGAATTGCATAATATTAATAAAGATTCAAAACAAGTATTAAATAAACACAATATATTAGTATATTACTATTTACTATGCGTATTGGTACTGGTACAAAAAATAAGTCTGTAGTTCATAGGTTATTAAACTTTTTTTGGGTCATGGACCCCTTTGAAGTATAAAGTATAATCACGGACCAACAGTTTTATTATTTTTTAATGATAATATTAAGAGTGAATATATTATTAAATTATTGTGAGCAATCACTTTTGTGATCATTGAAGAAAAGACAGACTCGCAGTGAAAGGTATGTATTAGTGAAAGGAATCAAAAATTTCATTGCTTTGGATACAGCTCCAGATAACCGTAGTGTTTTGCAATACAACAAACACCAAAACTTGATTACATTTTTTGTTTGACAATCGTGGTATGCCATTTATTTTGATCTTAAATTAATTCATTCATCTTTAACAAGGTCTGAACCATTAATCGTATTTAAGTCCACAGTAAAAGGATTATCGGAAACTGTACAGAAATATGAACGACTGTTCGCGTATACCAACAAAAATTATAAGTATACATTCAATAAACTTCACAATAAAAATATGCTGTTTTACTTTAACCGATGGTCTTGATCCTGGGAATTACGTTTTTATTTTTATCATCAATCTGTCTTATAACCAGATGTATTAACATGATTTATATTTTGTTTCTCGTCTTCATAGTTCATATATATCTTCAATTTAAGTAAATACAGTAAAAAATCCATCTGTTCCTAATGATTACATTTTTTCCCATAATTTATTTTAAGAAATTATGTATTAATAGTTTTGATAACTATAAAAAAAAAACACTGTATATTGGTATATTTAGTTTTATTATAGGCTTATGTTTGTATTGAATAACAGTATCTTTGGCTTCAGGTGTTCGTGTTTCACATTGCTTATGTTTATGAAAAGCACTGAGTAAATTTATAGAAATTAATAATATATGTCTTCCTAACATTTTCTATACATTTTCACATCATTCATTAGTTTAAAGAAATCTGCAAGAAAGTGAATTAACTTTATCCAAGTAAACAGCTATTATTGAAATTGAAGTTTAAGTAGATTTAGAATTTATGTATTTCATTTAGATAATAACATGAATTTATGATTGTGATAGTACTGTTAGTACTATAATGGTAATGTATTAACTAGGTATGATATAATTTTGATGTCAATCTGTCGTAATTTTGTTTTTCCACTGCTTATATTCTAATCAGAAAACTGCTCTAACTCTTCGTATTGAACTGTGGTTGAAAATATCTGGCGATAATCTATACCATTTAATTGAAAACAACCCTTTATGACAAGCTTGGCATTAAATGTTTATATAATTATATTACTGAGAGTCATTTTATAACACTTAACGCAATTTTGTTTGAAGGTCAGTCTTATACCAAAGTTTCATTTTAATTTAATGACGCCATTTCATTATTTATGATAATATGTCTCCAACCACTCGAATGGTATCAGGTTACTGCTTCTTCGAATGTTAACGGCTCCATATAATTAGCAATAAACGGTTTATAATATTCTTATTGTAGAAAACCATTTTATAGTAATCAACTAATGCTTCATCCATAACTTGATTTTTACGTTCCTAAATCTAAAAAAAAAATAAATTACATAATAAAAATGAAATACACTGCCATAGTATAAATATATAACACAACCCTTTATTGTCTTCATTGTTTTATTTTTGATGTATACACATTTATAAGCAGTATCTTATAACTACAATAACGTATAACCATATCTTAAATACATTTTATTTTTTCTGAAATATCTGCACAGACATTTATTCTTTATTACAATTATTTGCTTTCTTCATATTTTTTTATTTTTTGCTGTCTGATCTTTGAAATAAATTGGACTTTTATCGTAAATATATTATATTGACTTCTCATTTTTTTATTGTTTTGGACTGTTTAACTTCTTTGAATATGATGCTTTTACAATAATTAATTCAATTTACTCTTTACTTTTTATATCCCGAATCCACAATTGTTCACCTGATTTGTACTGTGATTTTTGTTGAACACTTGTTTTATTAAAAATAATCGGGTATTTTACTTTTTAATATTGTCTTAGCAGTTTTAGCTATCACATTTCATCTTAAACCTTCAGCCATATAAACACCTTTAGACATCAATATTCTTTCTACTCATTAATATTTGTTTTAATTCTGCAACTGGACTGTTATAGTGTAATTCAAATAACTCAACGTATTTACCATCATTTTGACACGTTTAAAAAATATTTTTGAATATACAAACTACTTATTAAGCATTTAAGGCTAACTATTACTTTTGGGATAATTTGATGATTTTGTTTGAATAGTGTAGCTATATTCTTTTGAACATCGATTGCACCCCTGAGAGTCAAATGGCATAATATTATTTCTGGTATACCATGAATACTAAATACTTTAATAGCTGCTTAAAATAAGTATTGTATTTTGATGAAGTCTTCTTGCTTAATACTTTTACTTTAACATTTAAAAAAGTTACTCGATAATTTAAGATATCAATGGTTACTATCTATAAAAACTATCTACTCACTCTAGCTCTTACTATAATTAGTCAATATAATAGATATGTGTTTCAATGTTTCTAAAATTTAAATATGCTTTAAACTGTCCTCTGCTATAATAACACCCTAACTCTTGACCCAACCAAATGTTGTTATCAAATATATTCACTATCGCAGTGATAATTTATCGCATACAATTGTATACTTAATATTTTCTGTTAGTTATTTAATCATTTATTGTATGTTAATTATTTAAATTGGTATGTGTTCGTTATTTTTTTATTTTATTTTAAACTATTAATTTTAAAAGCAACACGATGAACATGCGAAATTAGTAATTATCATTTTTATTTTAAAGTATTCGAGGCTGTAACCCTAAAAATGTTTAGTAAATATTAGTGTTTAGTGTAATATTCACAAATAAACCATAGGTATTAATTATTGTTATAATAATTCATAGTAGTATTTAAAAACATGTTCCATTATAGCTACTACACAGATTTCAGATTTTTAAGACAACCTTTTTTACAAAACATATCACTATGCATACGCAATATCATCACACATATTAGGTCATTTGTGTTATTTTACAAGTGCGTTTAGAAGAGCTTAAAAGTTATAACATGTTCATGCGGAAAACAAGATATTGTCACGCGATAACCGAACAGCGGTGCCCTAGATTCCATATATTATGTATTATTTATTATTGTAGGTAATCACATTTTCTGTCGATGCAATGTCGTATCCTATTATTATAAGGAGTGATACCATGAGTGGTAGTTTCAATGTATCATTTAGGTGGCGTGGCTTCGTCATAATATTTTTGAGTTATCCTATATATATATATATATAGGATAACCTAATATATATAATATATATATACCTAATGTATATTATATACACCCTGATGTGTTTGTGTGTACACAGACGAATAAAACCTTGTAAGCACTCTTCGTCACATTGATAAGATATAACTGTATAGTAAAAGATACTGAAATAGTGAAATGATTTATTATACTTTTTTGCGAGAGTGTTGCTGCATTTTGCACTGGGCCACCAGCAGGTTTATATAAAGTACGTTGTATATTAACAACTATCAATCGATATAAGATTATTTTTGTCCGGCGTTGTTTGTATAATGATTCGTTTTATGTCTCATCGGAGATTAGACTGTCATCGTCGTTATTGTTTTGACGAGAAACATTCGCGTATTTTTCGACAACATTCACTTTATATTATAATATAATAATAATATGTTTGTCACGTCATGATTCGCCGCAGCATACATTGTAGTTGTGCCAGATCGATTGCGGAATATATTTCGATGATTTATCGAAGGCAACATTTAGGTATCTGGGATAAACTTTTTGTGATTGAATAATATATATATTTCGATGAGATTGTAGCCTTGCCAGCTGCAGTCGGTGACAGTGATCGAACTGCAAGGACAAACCTCTACCAATGTAAAGCAACCAAAGTTGTTTTTTGCATGAAACCCGTGTATAGTTGTAGGCAACTCAGGTTGTAAACATTTGGCTTTTCTCATTTCTACATCTTAAATTACATTGTGTGTAGCGTATCAAAAGCACCGAATCTAGTAAGAATACCATATAATACCATATAATATTGTACCGACGATATAACGCTCCAGAGAAATAAAACTGTTGATGTTTTTGATTTTTTCATTATCATCCTACGCGTTCATAGCTATTACGGTTTGACATTGCATTATATAAATAAAAACACTTTGGTCAGCTGAAACACACAACTGCTTGTGATTTTGGGTTGCCTGAACTGCCTGAAGTAACGAGCTGCTATTCGGATGGCGACAAAAATAATATCATTCCGACGAAAATGAAAAGTTTTTCCTACAGAAAAATTATTTGCCAAACGTGCTCATGCAGCTGAGATTCGATTTAAAATAACAATACGATATAATTGAAAGCGTAATTTTCTTTGTTTTATTTTGCTTTTTCTTCTTTTTTTTTTAATTCGAAACGGTTACAAACATTTATATTGTTGGCAGCAAATATTTAATTTCTATTTCTGCACATAATTTAGCATTTCTCCGATTTTCATAATTGCCTTTGAACTTTAGAATATAAGTCCTACTGACTTTAATTTTAAGCAGAGAAGAAAAGAAAAAAAAAGTTAAAACGCTCGTAGCTTACTATATGTATAGAACCCACAAAAAGTAAAATGTAAGTTTTTATTACATTTTAACAAATTCAGGTATGCCATTTGTTTATTTTTATATTTATATTATGAAATATGCCCAATTACGTCGTCGATAATCTTTTTATGAATAAACAAAAGATGTCCTTATTTCCAATACTTAAGAAAATATACATTAATAATTTATGTTTTATTAATGTCCGTCTTAGTATAAACTCTTTGCAATCTAATATCTTGACAAAAATATAACGAATATGTATAAATTATAATAACATAATATTATGATGCTTGTGTGTAATTCAGTAGTTTTGATACAAATTTTAAAGGTTTGCAGCCATCACTAAAAATAACATCTCGTGACTAGGTACACGATAATAATTCAATTTTGAAGAATAAAACGCACGCAAACGTGTAAGATGTGATAAACATATTTCACTTCTCCGTGTCAAAATAAAAATAATAATAAATACAGTGAAATAAATATCATGCGTTTGTATTGTACGTGTACGAAATAAAACAAAGACGATTATTACACAAAAACTCATAAGTTTCATTATTTTTCACGTCCCGTGACTTTTTAGTCCATTCCTCATTTTAACCGTCTTTTGTTATTACTATCATCATCTCGTGGCCACTAGATGGATTTCATTGTTACAATGGTTAGCGCAAAACACCGTGTATGTGGAACGTACATTATACCGAAAAGATTAGTTGGCTACTATGGAATTTTTAGACTCTGGTTGTATCGGTGGTGATGAATTATAAAAATGTTCAGTTCCATATACGCAATTTCTATATTACTATATACAGCTAATAAACCAAAAAAAGAATACGCGTACATTCATGATGGTGTGCGAACATTTTTCGAAAACTATTCACTACGCTTGGTACTTCATCAATTACGGCTTCGGCTAGTGATCATTTTTATTTTTCAAGTATTATTTTTTGGGTATATGAAGATTGTGGTAACTACTCATAGAGACTGAGATCGAGTTTAGAAGCACAAGTGAACATGATCCATAAATTTTAAAATAATTATATTATAAAAAAAAATGTAAATCAAAAACTATATAGTTATACTCATATTATATATGAGTTTAAAACTAATGTAAAAGCCAATATTATGTAGCTATTATAATATAATAAAATTATGAAATTCGGGTCTAGTAAAAAGTCAAATTTTTATCACCAAAATAATAAATCGTTTGTTGACAATTTAAATACTGAAAATTCGGAGTGAGTGGGTGATGTTTAACTGTTTAATACTGTTCTTTGAAAAAAAAAATAACAAATTTATAAAATATTTATGTATTTTTTTAATATTTTACATTTCAAAATAACTTTCAAAAAAATCTTCAGTTGTGAAAATTTCGAGTAAAAATAATAATTCACCCCTGCAATTGTATTAAAGAAATCAGTTTGGCCTCAACGATAATATATTACATTCTCTTTTTCATCTGTGGGCGAATATCGTTGAAGTCGACGTTGGTTATTCTGAGCAAATATATATACATCATACCTATGTATTTTAAAATAATATGAGTAATGACAGTAATCAATATTATATATAATGTATTATATAATGTACGGTATATAATACGTTCTGGTTCTATATACATATATATATATATATGACGTGTATACTCTATAAATCACTGTGTGTGTATATATATTGTGCGGGTTTCAAGCGTATAGTAATGTTTATTTTCGTTTACTTTTCTTTTTTTTTTTTTTGCGACAAAATAGTGAGGGGGCGATTAAAAGAATAACGCTCCACTTTTTGACATATAACCGCGAAATTTATTACAAGACCCTTTTGTGTTTCACTATTGTTTTGTACATATACAGATACACACATATCTGTATACACTGTACTCACGCGCAGTATACGTACACATAAACATATATCTATACATGTGTAGTATATACCATACCCAAGGCATCTTCTTTGTCGAATAGAAAATTAAGTTGAATGGCTTCCAAGGGAGTGCTCGGACAAAGTTGGTGCGTCACGTGAAAGCACGACGTGGTGCCCATTTGGTTAGTCGTATTATTGTGCTACAGATGAATCCTTTTTCACCGTATTCCTGCAGGACTACGTCCATGAGACTTATCCTTCAGAATTAATTTCAAAAGCTCCAGAAAGAACGTAATCGTACATAATATTGTCTTAGCATTTAAGTGACGTATATTAAAGTCATAGGTACACCTATACCCACCTATAAATGACATAAATGAGTATTAAGTTAATGCCATTGCGTCAGAACAAATTTATTTAAATACGCCCGCAATATATGTAGTTCGGTTTATTTTTAAGAAACCAGAGCTGTATAACGTTTTTAACAATCATGGCGGACCAAAAATGTTATGGTTTTTGAGGAAATATGAAAATATGCAATACCACAGTATTTGAAAAATTTATATTTTTACATAATTCATAAACTAGGTAATGATTTCCAAAAAAAAAAAATGTTTTTGTCCTATATTTTTTAATTGTTTAAATATATAGATTTGTTAAACAAAATAAGGGTGTGCAAAACTAGAATATTATAGAAAGGTATTAGGTACCTCACATGTGTTATGGTATATTATACTATAAACATAATGTAACATTACATATTAATATGGAATTTTTAATATATTGTACCAAAATCGATTAAAACGAAATAATATACTCACTCGTGAGTTCCTACCTATATTTAATAATAAAAAAGTCACTTGAGCTGCAAATACCTATTAACTGGTGTAAAGTGTAAACGTCACACAAGACACCTGGTGATTTTATTTTGATATATAAAACCCCTCTTGGTATTATGGTTATAGGTACACCACGCTTAGAGCCCTTGTCACGAGCTGTCACCTAGGGGTCTCTTCGAGAACTCGTTTGAAAAAAAATACTAACGCATCTGCATCATGTCACCCTAAATTATCTATGTGTTATAAATTGTAGAATTTTTTTTCATTTAAACGATCAGTTGAATTTATTCCTAAAAGACTTGTAAAATAGTTGTAAAATATTTATTGTTTTACTGTACCTATAAAAGTATTTTATAGATACATTCTGTGGTCATAACTTATATTGATGGTAATTATATTTACCTATGTTTTTTTTTACTATACATATTTTCTATTAATAATGTACCTACTGACTTTAGGTCTCTAATATTTAACTAATAATATTATGTTTGTGAATAATATAATATAACTTAAATTGCCTTCACGTTTCTTTTCGTAGGCCATTGGATGTTCGGAGAGATATTCTGCCACATAGTTCCATATGCCCAGGGTACCAGCGTGTACACATCCACTTTAACGCTGACGTCTATTGCCATCGATCGGTTCTTCGTCATCATCTACCCGTTTCAGCCGAGGATGACCATATGGACCACGGCGCAAATAATCGCCACCATATGGATATTCTCGTTGGTAGCCACACTACCATACGGCATTTACATGGCGAACAAGGAGATGTATGGGAAAGATTTTTGCGAGGAGACGTGGCCTCAAGAGACGTTCAGAAAGGTACCTAACTTTTCCATTTTTCAACAACAATAAATTAAATATATATATCAAATGAATAGTTTCAATCATAATGAACTGAATGATGTATTACAATCGGAATAACTTCCTGATCTATCACTGAACGAAGTATATAGTTAGTTGATTTAATAAAATGTTTAGTTATAGTGTCATTGCCATTTACGTATATGGGAATAAGTACACATTTTTTTTATTAATATCACACAATAGTGGTTATATTGTCACTTTAGCAAATTTACCTATAATATTAAAATAAGGAAATATGAAATTAGAAACAATCATTAAGTAATTATTTTGGTGTTATCAACTAAATGTTAACTATTACTACTTATTTTATTTAACTTAACAAACCAAATTCTAATTACATAATTTTACTAATTTTATAAGTAAAGATTACTTTCTATAATATGTACCTATAGTATTTTCATTTCATTAAGTTATGCTATTAATTATGGTAAAATTAATTTGAACTCCAGCTATTAAGTTACTACTTATCACCTAATATGAAGAATTGTATGGTATATATAATACATATCACTATAAACTATAGGTACAAGTGTATTTCGATATTTGGCCCGATTTCTAATGCTGCAGAACAATTCGATACATTATGAAGGTAGTAAATATCGTTCAGGAGAGTTGTATTTGACATTATTTTGGCTAGCGTTTTCGAAGCGTTTTCAATCCGTTAAAAATATTTTTTATACTCAGAACATGAAATATGTGTACTTAACTTTGTTTCATATAAAACAGTAGGCATTATATTAATATCTATTTTGTTTGAAAAAATACTATGGTTTAAAAAACAATTGGTATTTCATTCTTCAAAATCACAAGCTAGTGTTAATCATGATAAATATCACTGAGGAGTGGCCTTATTAGTTATTACTCATATCACAAACTATGTAATTCAGTTTATTTTATTTAAGTAAGTTTAACATGGTTGCTCTGAAAAACAATGTCGTACAATTTTTGCTGTAAATTATTTATACAATAAAATATTCATACAATCGGATTTAAGCATTGAGTAAAAACTCTGATACACTGAAAAATCGAAAACAAATATTTAGGTAAGTCGCTAAACCAACATGACATCGTTCAATAATATTATTTCTTGTTCAAATCTTAATGTTTACAGATATTGAATTTTATCATTTTAACATAGTCTACGGTCGTATCAAAACAACAATGTTTTATTTTGAAACTAGAATAAGATTTTCTATATGATTCGTATATACCAATAATTTTATTAGAACATAAGAATTGAGGCAAACTGGGTTTATTTTTTGTATCGATGAGTGTAGTTGGGTAAGAAACTATAAAATTGGAGTAGTGAACATTTTTATTCGCACAACTAAGCGATAAAATTAAAATATAAACTCTTTTTAAGTTGTAAAGTATACGGGCTATGTGTATTTATACGCGTAACACCATACCACAACGTATGCAATATAATATACTATGTATAGTAATTTAACTAACGTCTCCCAACATAAAAAAAAATATATAATTATTTATGACCCAATGAAAAATGCATATAATATTATTCTGCTTAATATATGTTTTTTTTGATAGACTTGAAACTCAAACTTTAACACCGACAAATTATCACGAAGTGAAAATGTGAAATATGTTTAAAAATAATAATACAAGGAATTTGACGTTTGTAATAAGTAAATTCTCACAAATTTTATAAATGTATATAAATATTTAATCACAGCCACAATCAAATGCGTTATAGTGCATTTTAAAAAGAAAATTAAATATTTCATATTTTCAATGGCTAACATTATTCTTAGAGTTTACGTGTTTAACCTATAACCCAGGGATTGAAACCGTTTCAAATTTTAACGGTTACGGTTTCGGTTTTGAGAACGGTTTTCTACATTTTAATGGATTGGTTTAGGTTCTAAGATCTGTTTTTCTTTTTTTTTGGTTTTGGTTTCGTTTTCAAAAAAGGTTTTTCAAATTTATCGGTATCAAGAAATCAAAAACGGTTTTTGAAAATTTTCGGTTTTGGTTTTTGAAATTTTTTTTTCATTTACCTTAACTACAGACCGGATTTTACATGGGCCCTCACAGGCAGTGGCATATCCGGAGGGGGTGGGGGAGGTTAGGATGTTGTAACCCCTCCGAAAATTTTTAAATTATAACAACGTTATCATTAATAAATCATTTTCAGATAAAATTTGACAAAAATAAATTATAACCCCTCCCGAAAAAAAATCTAAATACGCTACTGCTCACAAGGGCAGGTTCATTGGAGCCCATTATTCTGTTGAAATAATATAAATATACAAATACTCTCTAATACTTTAAAAAAGAAACAATATTTTATTTTTGTATAGACAATTTTGTTGTGTACTCAACAAAATAAATGTAATGTTACAATAATATTTATTATAGTTAAAGTTCATCAATCAAAAGGATTTTTTTTTTATATAATTGTATATAATTTTCGATATATAATCTGCTCAAAGTGGCCTAATGGGAGAAAATAAAAACACTAGACAAGACACAATAAGCAGGGGGAGTGGTACGTGATGGCGGGGTGCATAAAGCAATAAGCTGGCTACTGGTCACCAGCTCTATACGTTTTCGCTTCACATCCAGCAGGCGGACGAGTACAGTCGTCGGAGCGACTGATGCTTGGCGACGACGACGAAAACCGAAAACACTGGGTGAGCAAAGGCAGCTGTTGGTGCTACGGAATCGGCCGGCGACCGGAGACGTGACCCGACCGATTGCCACAGTGCGAAAACGGGAGAGAATCATCGGACCTCACAGCAAAGCACGCCGCAAAGGTCCTGATCCTCTCCACTTGATTTTTGCCCTGACTCGACCTAGTCACCGTCCGGTGGCCGTTCTGGAGTCAAGCATCGTCGTACCCTGAAACGTTATCCGTTTCCACGAGTCCGGCGATGCTGACTTCCATGTTCCTAGCTCAGCCGCATCGCTCGCCCGTTGTGTTTTGCATGTCTCCGCCGCCGAAATAGTTTTTTGCACACATTTAGGCCAAAATGGAAATCTGAATCAAACATATTTGGACAGTTTCAATGTGAATACATGAAAATACAATAAATACGAAAAATACTTAAAATGTCTTTAGTATTATGGATGTGAATAGAGACCAAATTTTCATACATTAGTTACGACAATATTATGAAACAATATCGAGTGTTGAATTATAGGTACCTACTATGTTATAGTATCTGGCTATATTTATAATTTTTCTTATTATTTGTTATTAGACAACTTAACCGGCGTATATGTTCTCAATAGCGAAAATGACACCGACTTAAAGTTCACATGACCTCAGAAATTACATTTTATCTTAACTACTTCTAATACACATGATATACTTAACTGAACAATCACGGAGAATTTATAAAATATTCAGTTAAATTATATGGTTTACCGCCTTTATGTGGTTAGTGTATAAAGTACCTAAATATTTCATGAAATAACAGCATTTCATACTTTAACGCTAACATATATACATCGATGACAAATCAGTGCAATTAATGGAGCTGGATCGGTATATATAGGTACCTACACCGACGCTGATGTACAAAAGAAGAAAGTTTCACGGACGATTTATGTATTTCGCTCGAGGGTCCAAACCGTCAGCGGTGTTACACACAAAGAACTTTTCTCCGAACTTCTACTTACATTTTTTCCCTCTCCTAGAAACTGAATAAAAACCCCAGGCGAATATTAATAACGAAATAAACCTCAATAAGCCGTTTTTATAATAATTGTTTGTGCAAAAAAACAACTTTGACGACAAGACGATAAAAATACACTCAGTTGTCAAGTAGTATTATGATGGCGTGTAACGTCATATCTTATTTACGTACGAAATCTTCAATAAAGACTGCCAAGTCGGAATAGAAAATGTATCACCAATCACGATTCCATGCCATTGTTATTGCATATTTTTTTATATTTTGTTTCAACATTTCCTAAAACGTGCCATGCACTTTAATAATGTTAATATAATCCCCACCTATAATGATATTACATTATACATTATTACGTACCTACATAGGTCCGAGCGCAATAAATCCGGATCCTTACACCAAAATCCGTCCGGTAAGTTTAATCCTGGCCACAGATCGACATCCGAATACCTACCAGCTCTATATTATAAACCACAACGCAGTCCGTCCCTCGCATATAAATAATTATTATTTTAACATTATATCGAATGGAGCATGAATAAAATATAATATACTACCCGGCGCCCAATCGTCGACATCCAATTGATTTATAACGGTGTTGGTCCCACATACCCTCCACTTATAAAAGAGAGTTTAATCACTTTAATGTTTGTTGGAATATTGTGTAAAAAAAATTTAATAATAATATCACAATTAATGAGTATAAGTGAATTGTACCAGGAATTTAATACATTTGCAAGTTTTTTTTGCTACCTTATAGCAAGAAATAATACTATTATAATAATTTTTATTTCAGAAAAATTGTATTCAGCATATTTAAACCTTTAGGATTTGAGAACACGTGTAACTATATTTATTTTAATGACCTAAGCTAACTGATAAAAGCTCATTTTTATATTTAAATAGTTGTATCATAGAAACATGAAAACAAAAGTTTGGTAGCAATATACATTATTTCATTTAAACTTTTTGTAACAATCTACCTACTTCGACAGCTAAATGGATATGCCATTAATTTGAAAAAAAGTTACTTTTAATTAAAATGTAGCATGCTATAAGATATTTTTCCTCTACAAGGAAATTTGAGGATTCATACATTTATTTTTATTGTTGATCTTCGTTTCTTTGGCGATAAAAAAACCTTACACAAAACCGGTTAGGAACATATAGATTAGAAACAAAAGTTGTATATAGTCCCAAAACATATCTATGTTAAAAATGTTATTTTATTATAAAAGTTGTAAGTACTTACTTTTAATATTTTAGTATTTAACATAGGTTTATTTTTTAAATTATTTATTATTTATTAATATTATAAAAAATAAATATATCTGTGCCCAGCCCAAAAATTTTTTTGTTAAAACAAATAATTATTAATAGTAAATAAATATTTGTCTTTTTAAGGATCAAATCAATTTTTTTACTTGGTCCTCTGATCCATATTAATATATTATCTGGTGATTTTGTTTTTTAATATTAAAAATTTGTTGAAAACTTAGTCATAATACTCATATTTAATAAGACGCAAGGATCAAGTGTAATAACGTCATGAGCAAATTGGCTTAAGTTTACCTCGTTATTGGGTTAATTGCAGTTGTCATTGTTAGACAACTCACATTGCATCTAATTTTAACAATTTATTAAATCAAAATAAATAATAATAAAGTTTAGACCACATTTTTTATGGCATACCCAGGAGATTTTCAATGAAAAATTTAGTCTTGAATTTCAAACGGTGTAGATTGGCATTCTATAACAGAATAACAGCACTTTCGTTTATTTATGTAGATACATAATATTTAATATGTAACTTTCGTAACATAAATATTTTTAACCCCGATATACGGTCTAATATTATGTTATCTAGGTTCAAACATATAATAGACCTTCCCCTATAATTCCCTAAGTTATTGGAGGCAGATTTCTGCGATACGCATTCATAGTTCATATACTGTCTTCAATTCAATTGACATCGTCCTAGGTTTGATAGAAATCATTATGCCGTTTGTTTATCCATACAAAACATACATGCATAGTTACAATCAGTTTTGTCAATCAATTTAGATAAACAGTTTTACGCATAGTATTGCCAATGTTTAGTGCAAAATTACATAGTTATTTAACACTTGATTGTGCTCGGTCCTAGACGTGTTTCATACTGTATTACAAATTGCTGTTTGCAGTCATTCAAATTAATCCGAGTTTCGAGAACGTGATATTTTTGATGGATGAAGATGTTAAAAATATAATAACTATGTTAAGGTGCTCACTTATGAGTAGATGTATAATTAATAATTATATTGCATTGTTATGCGGTGTATCGTGTTTATATCCGGTGACGATGATTAACGGCTCGTGCAATCGGCGTACACTGTTTAAGCCGAGTATATTATAATAATATTATGTACGTAGTGAACACATTAGACAGTTTAGTATATAGGCTTAGTAATAATATATTATATTGTTATTACGTGGTACCGAAGACGAGTTAACAGATTTCGGCGAACACCGTATTATCATTTATCGCCCACCTACAAATACGTCGACCAGCCATATTATGTGTGCATAACAATATTATTATTATTATAATATTATGCATAATTAATCGAAACACTAAACACGCGCATATTGATGACCAACATATAGGTATATAAAGAAGAGGTCTGGTGGACCCGAAACAGGGGCGGTGAAATGTAAGATTAACGATCGAACGTGAATTAATTTCTAATCCACAAGCCAGTACAGTGCAATATTATTACTATGCGCAATACGCAATGCGCATACATTTGTATATTCATTCATTATCATCTATTCGAGTCATATTTTATTATTTAGTCTATATAGATAAAATTATTGTACCGCACGTCCACACAATAGTATTACGGCAGGTACCTATTTTTACCATACTTCCATCATAATTGACTTGCTCAAAAACGTTACGATCGATTACATTCGACCATGTCTCGCACTGACAAGACAATAATGAGAGCAAAAGAAAAATATTATATTGTTTGGCGTCAAAACGTAAGTCCCGTACCCATTGTCCCACCTCGTATAGCTGTAATAATGGACGCCTTCGAATCGGTTCCCAATTAGCGAATTAGTTCACAGGTCGTTTTGTAGTGTAAATACAAAATGGTTCTAATGAACCAAAATTGTAACAATAAAATTAACTTTTACGACTTGAGGTGAAAAATTGTTGTATATAAAACCAACAACAGTATCACAGGTTAAACGATTGTATTTCTAGTCAATCTTTACACAAGTATATAAGCAATAACAAGTTATAACTATAGAAATATTATTTTGACACACCTATTATTTAGAGTATTTCACTGTTATTGTCAATACTCAATACTAATAATAATAAAATAGGTTTATGAATAATAATAGTCCAACCCAATATCAATTAACTAATAACTCGAAGTTAATCAAATCAAATTAATGCGGTACACATTTACAACGTACATTTTTTACGAATTATGAACTCGACATTTGGCAGTCGTTCAACTTTTACATTTATTTTGTTTACCAATTTGACTTTTTTCATTCCGCTGTTATTTTTTTTTGGCTTTAAGCTTGCTCCAATGTTTATACTTATTGTTTTCCATTGAATCTCTTGTTTAATTAATAAAAAAATATTCCGGAGGGTGTAATAAAATTCTAAATTAAGTTTTCTGTCAAAGAAAATGTCGTTTGTTTTGTAGTATAGATGCAAAAGTTGACACTATTGGTGGAAAATCACGGTCTTCATATTTTAATATTATTACCTGTTTTTAGTATATAGAAATAAATTCGAACGGTTATAGGCTGATGAGTAATTTTTTTGGGAATCAATAATTCGAACACTTTATTTTGACCCCAGAACCAATTCCGTGTTTCTAGTAATACTAAGTATAAGTAGTTGGAGATTATTTGATCGTTCTTTATAATATACCGTAAACGGTTGCAGTAGTGTTTGAATACTCGGTAGGTGTATTATATTAATACTCATTTATCGTGTGGTAATAATACTATAATGCTATAGAAATTAATATTTGCTTCACATAAGATCCAACATAAAATGCGACTCACCGTATGCAAGTGTATTATATTATTTGAGGACAAATGTTAAACATTTCAGCGGAATACCGAACTGGGACAGTATATTATGTATAATAATAATAGTAAAGTTCTCCTCATACATAATATTATGCTGCAGGGCACAATGACGTATATCGTATTATTATATCGGCTATTATAATATATGCACAGACGCACAGTGGTAGGTAGGTATATAGGTATAGCACATATAGGCGCCTCGTTCGATCGCATGCCGGTGGTACGATTATATTATAATATAATATAATATGTGCATTGTACGATTAAGTATAATTTTCATGGTTAAACATAATTTATTATACTGTCGTTTATTGTGCACGTTTCGACTAGGTTTGTGTAGATTTTATTATAATATCATCAGTTATAGGTACAAATGATTACATTAACCAAATATATACAACAAATCATTGTAAATGAATATAATATTATTGAAATTAAACTTGAATTGTATTATGTGCGTACGCCAAACAAACGCTCAGGACAACTAAAAATAAAGTAGAGAGTGTTGGTATTATGGTATAATATGTAGTATTATACTATTATACTATTATCCTTTTTTATAGAACACAACAAGCAATATTTTTAGAAATTTTGTTTCTAGTAAAAAAGATTCAAAATATAGATGGAACTTTCGACGTAGGTATCCATACAATATTATTACCAATAAGTTTTTTTTGTCAGTTAAAATTACATAATATACTACAAATAAATATAAATATAATATAAATTACATAATCTACCGTATAGTAGTATAATCCAGCTGTAAGTACAACCCGACTTCACCCTTGAAAACATAAATACTTAATAATACAAAATACGGTGTGTATCTCAGTTCAGATACTATAGTCTATAGCGCTTAGTATATTTCCTAACGTATGGTTCAAACTACTCTATAATCTGTTCTGATATATCTAATAACAATCTCTAAAATTTTCGTCAAAATCGGTCGAGTAGTTTTCGAGTCTAAAGAAAACAAATATAATATAGAAAATCATTATATAAATAAACTCCAGTAACCAAAGTAACCAATGTCAAAATTTATATTAAAAATATGATACTTATTTTTTCCAATTATAATCTGTAACCCATGGCCACCACCAACCATTTATAAACAAAACAAATTTTTAATTTCCTTAATGAATCTGAAAATCTTTATGTGAGAACCTTTTGGAAATTTTTGAAAGTTTTGGAAAATCCCTTATTAGTGCACCCCTACATGTTGGTACAAAGTAACCTAGAAATATCAAGCCTCTCATAATGTAGGATCTACATTGATCAGTCAGTCGGGACACGTTCGATTATATAAACCTATGGATAAAATATATAAATAAGAAAACTTAATTAAAGCCTTAGGATAATAATTCAATTCGGCACTGACATTGGTGTTATAGGCGGTTATACATTACGCGTTCGATGATGGAGGTTTGCAGGAGGAGCGGTCGAGTGTGTCTCGAGAGAAAACTATATACGCTGCAAATATTATATAATATGCATTGTGACGATTACGTATAAATTTCACATTTACGTGTGGAAAAACTTTTTTGAACATCCATCTCACTTTATCACGACTCACTAAGAGTATCTTCAATATATTTTATAAAATTGGGTAGGGTACCTACTATATGAGGTATAATATTATGACGAAAAATACCAAGAATAATCGACCGACATGCATGCAAAGTTAAATACACTTGTTCAACTTTCAGATTCTGAACACATATTATATTATATTATATATATATATATATATATATATATATTGGTGCCACCTAGGTAATTTTTAACGGACGAAAAACACGTCATACCAGTAGTGTATACTAAATTGCTGCACGAGTGATTAATTTATTGATTATAAAATATACATTTTGTATCATATGTAAATAACATGCTTGGATAATGTCATGTCTGTAATATATTCAGGTAGGCTTCGACAATCACTATTCCAGTATGATTTTCGTGGTCTCTGAGATTAAAACCTTACGGTATTTGGTCAGCGGCCAAAAGACTAAATCACTCTCAAGTGTATAAAGGTACTTACGTGTATCGACTGTCGGTGTACACATATTTCACTCGGTATCTACTAGCTTTTCACCGATATGTTTGTACTAAAAACAGATGCTTAAATAATCTACCTTAATTAAATAGTTGTAAATATTGAAAAAATATACTAATAGTATAATATGTGTTTGATATACATATACACCATTTAGGAAACGTAATATATCTAATGATTTACGTCCGTATAGTCCGTTTAAAATAATATGTTTATATTTAATGACGATTATTTGGGAAATCACGACATTCACCGGAAAATATTGTCAATGCACAAAATTAGCTCAATATAAGTAGGAACAATTGGTTGAAAATCGCATTTTTTGGAACTAACCATTATCCCCACTGACTGGTCAATATGATATAAATTCCCAGGGTTGGTAGTTAAAGATGATACGCAGTATATTATAATAATTAATAACTAAAAACCGTTTTTCATGTTTCTACCAATATTCCTAATAATATAAAATGTATTTTCACAGTGGTGGCAATATCAAAACTGGATAATTTATTTATATCGTTAGGATTCTACGATGTAATAACTGGGTGTAAGTTTTGATCGAAGTAGCATGATTTTGTCAAAAGCACCACATGATCCGAGTGTCTTTAAACATATTTGATATATTTAAATTAAGACTAGGTTTTACTGTCGGAAAACGAAGCAATTAGGCCGAAATTTTTTACTCTGAAAAAAAATGGACAAAACATAATTATAAACATGGCAACTGTGCTGTTGGAGTATAGTTAGCAGTGCAAAACTTTAAAAGCTCTACCGGTAAAAACAAGTAATAATATGTAACAAAATCGGAAAATACTCTAACAGTATACCCAACAAGTTAGCTACGAATTTGTTGGATAAATTCCATATGTGCCTGTTATTATTCTGCTGCCAAATTTATTAGGGCCAATTATTATATCCATACCATCTCTATTATAGTAGAGAAATGTTTTTTTTTTTTTTAATTTTCTGATTTGACTCGAAAATTAGGAATAAAAAGTATTGTATCTGCTAATGAATAACCAATTAATAATAATTATGCTTGAATAATCCCATGCGCAGATCAAGCATTCATTAAAATATTATATCATTCGAATAAATACGTTGCAAGTCACCTTTCGATTGTGCACACAAAGTAATACGAGCCATTAGGCAATAATCATATTTGCAAACAATATTACGTCTCTGTTTTTTAACTAGGTATACATTATCTGAATTAAAAATCACCAATTAATAAATATTTACCTATCTAAATTGTATTAAACCTACACGAAACACATATAAACACACCTATATAATATTATGAATTGTATTGATCCAGACCGCACGAATCATAAAGCTGTTTTCTGTTCTTCTAAGTAAATAATTTACGTTCAAAGAGATTTAATAGAATAACATTTATTTTTAAAATATTTACGGTTTGGATGGGTTTGTTGGCTTAGCTCAGTAAGTTCACGCGCCTAGAGCCATGCGATTTAGAAGGAACTTTGTAAACTAAAGTATTTTCGCTTCATACACAAAAAACCTAACCTATAGGACGAATGTTTCCATTTAATTACCTATAGTTATTTCTTTAAATATCAAATTTACTTTATGAGACTATGTAGGTTAGCTATAGTATTAGGTAATGATATGTACAATATTTTCTATCCACGTCGTAATTTATAACTGTAATTAATATTTTCTGTGTTTGATTACATTTTTTCATTTATATCTAACATAACATCGATTTGAATGGAAATCACACCAACCTACCTGTTCTACCTCTATTAACATTTAACATTATAACTGAAATTCTTGTTTATTTGGAATGACACTTCAAAATAATATTTCTTTGATAATTGCTTTCACTACATATAACACCTCAACTACTATACCATTCAATCGCTTAAATTTTATCCTAAATCATAATATAAAAAAAGTTTGATTAATGAATCGTTGTATGTCTGATCGAAAATTATACTAACCTAATTCAATCTTCATATTACACAAGCGTAGATATAATCATTGACATCTTTGGGTAAAATGTCTGTTAACATAATATGCATATTTGAAATGTAATACGTTGATAGAAACTTAGAAGGTTATTAGTATTTAAGATAAACTTAGGTATAATACGTATCACGAAAACTTTACAATTAAATTCACATTTACATTTAAATATTGATTTTGTGAGATTGAAAATAAATATCTAGGAATAGCAAATAACATTTACTAGTATAATATTATATAACAATATGTACGATAAAACATAAAAAAATTATCTTACCTAAAATTATTTATTTATGATTAACTTTAAAATAATTAAAAAAAATATTATTGCAATCCGGAAAATCCAAATTGAATGAAATAATAATATATAATATTAATGAAATATTCTTATTGTTATAGCAGTCATTATAATTATATTGTTTTGTAATAATGTAGTTTTGTAATTTATACTTTTTATTATATTGACTAAAAGCAATCAATAAAAATCAATTATAACGTTTCATAGTATATCGACAATACTCTATAATTAAAATCGGAGAAGTCACTCTTAAGGTAAATATCAAAAATATTTCAAATGCCTTTAAATATCTTAAAATATTAGTCTAAATATTTTGAAATGTCATTCTGTATAGAAAATAATAATTTTAGTAATATTGAAATGCTTCTAGTTTCTACGATTAATATTTTTTGGATGTTAAAAAATAGTTTTTAAATAATTAATTGTTAATTGTTATTATATCTTTAATATTTAAGTACCCAATGCCATCAACATTTGAATAAAAAACGCTCATGAAAATGTATGCAATATTTTCTTTTAAATTCCTGTAAAAAAAATTAATAATTGTTCTAGTTTTTTTACCTATACTAACAAACAAACATTTTATCATTAGTATAAAAGTGAAAAAAAAAATTAAAATCATCGAAAATGTTAAATATCTAAGCCAACATTTTATAATGTCTAGAAAATCCAAACATAAATATTTAGTGAAAATGTTATGGGATTGAGGCCATCGAGGTATTCATTTTTGAATTACAAGGAAAAACAAAATAGACACTGTCCAAAAATTGTTTTTTTTTTGTTAATATTCCCTTGTTTTCTTTAAATATTTTTCAACTGCAAAAAGTATCTTCTGACACGAAAAAAATACATATTTGTTACGCCACTTAGAATCTATAATCGATATCCAAATATGCATATTTCATTTGATAATGAACCGTAACTTTGGTCCCACATATTGTGTATAAAGGTAAACCGTGATGAGTCTAATAATATAGTATAATGTATTGATTATACATTATAGAAATACAGTATTATTATACACATGAAACTTGATTAGACGGATATAGGTTACATCTACCGATATTAATAGTACCCTAGGAATATATTAATGTTTAACGTACACTGTAATTCTTAAATCGTAAGAGTTACTTCAATTAAAAAAAAATAATAATAAATATTTGTAGGTACCTATTTTGTATCCATTAATAACAGTTCAAATAATAGTGTTTAGATAAAAGTCACTAAAAAAATGGAACTATATTATACAAAATACAAGTTACAGACGACTCTACTCAGTTATATTATGTATATCTTAGTAAAGTTAATTCCCATTTCCCAACACTGCTCCACATTGACCCCGACCAACCGTGTAACAGAAACTGACGTCCCGTCGCGTCCGATGTCTGAATTTATATGTTTTGGCTATCCGTACCCAATTTAACGGGTAATCTGACCGGGGGCGAGTTAATGATCCATCAATAACAACTTCCATGCCAAGGCTGAAGTGGATTCTGCGGCGGTGGCGTCAGTCATTTTATTATGACGTGGAACGAATTATTATTGTGTAACTCCCGTGGTGACCAAATTTGATATATTTCGTAATAAAATACACAGCCGTATAGTGCCATACCGTCCCAAAACATAATTTAATATCGATTTAAAATCCTAACTCGGCCAACTAAGCCTAATATTATATGTATATATTATATTTACATTTGTCGGACTTCCAACCCGATTCAAATGACTTGACGATTTTATAAAGTTCAATGTTCTGTGATTAATGTATAAGTTTATCAACTGCAGCAATTATTATTATTAAATGTCTACAAAAATGCCGCGGTTATTTAATATATGTTTTAAATTATTAATTATTATTATTTTTTCCTATTCACATGAAGGGATTTTGTTTTTTCTTTATAACTAAAGCCCTCCGCACACAGGCGATTGTCACGTGATACGGATCCTCCGTGTATTATGCGATAGGTACGTCGTACGTGAGATCTCTGCCATCATGGGTCCTGCACATACGAAGCGATTGTCGTGCGATATTATTATCATTATTATCATTTTTATTAGCATTTTTTTTTCAAGTATACACAATTTTAGGGATCTGTTTTTAAAATTGTATTTATTTTCAATACTTTGATTGTTTTATTTTTATGGAACTCACCTCGTACTTTGATTTTGGCCCTCATACAATTTTAAGCGAATTTTTGCCTTTGGTACTTAGTTCTTATCTACACATTTGTGTGTCTGTATATGTCTGTGCCTGTGTGTTTTCCAGCCAATGTGAATATGTGATCTTAACAAGAACCTACATAACAAAATCTGTTCTTCAGTTCGGAAATCTGAGTTGCAAAAGAAAAATTGACTATTTTTAACGGTTAGAAACGTAAATTCATTTTTTTAATTTAAATTTTTTTCATATTTAACAAGCCCTTTTTAATGAGCCATCAACCGATTTTCTAACTCTTTTGATTAGTTTAAGAGAAAATATATACAAGAAATAAAGTAGGTACGTATTATTTAAAATGAAATTTGTTGTGTATTATCATTGTTGATCTACATATTTTTAAAATTTTAATTTTAACGCATAGCGATTAAATACTATGACCATAAAAATACATGGATAATATTATTATGATGATTCGACCATTATACACCAGTCAGCATATCTAAATAGTTAGGTTAGGTATATGCTAGTGGCATTATTGTATTAACAATATATTACTAGTATAAGTAATATTTCTAAATGTGTCAGAAGTCGACAGCTCCAGAATAATTCTCCATTCAAATTGATAAAAATAAAATGAAACATTTCACTCTGCTGTTATCAGTTTTAAAGCGTGTACCTCGTGATTGAGTAATGGATGTGTTAAATTGGAATTTAACGATAAATCACTATAGTATACGAATAAAATATATTCTGAGAGTGTTGGTACCTATATGTCCATTATTTTTAAGGATATATTATGTTACTATTAATTTATATTAATATATTTTTCTATTAGTATTTAGAGCTATGGTAGGTTAAACTAATTTTTGCCAAAATTATTGTATATATTATAAGTCAATATACTGAGTACTACAGAATGGTGTGAATATTGAATAATATATTCATTGTAAAAGCTTTAATTAATCAAATATTTTGAAAATTAATTGTATATATAAAATTAATATACCTACAGGCTACAGGTAATGGAGAATAATGTCAAGCCCCTACATTACATATTTTTGCTTTTAAAAAAATTGAGACTGTATTTTCGATATTTTTAAATTGTTAAGAAAAACTACCAAGGAACTTTGTACTCAATTTTAAAATCTTAGTTGTTGAAGTTCGTAATTTTTAAATTGTTTATAGAAAATAATAATCCAGGTAATAGAGATAAGTTTCAAATCCATACAATTAATATTTTTATGTTACATCATATTTACTAAAATTGTTAATTTAAAAATCGTTATTTTTCGTTTAAATATACAATTTTGTAAAGATTAACGCATCAAACGATGATTATGATGATTATGATTATGAACAACATTCGTGACTAGGTATGTGTTTTGAATATTTCCACAGATTTTGAATAAATTACATACAAACATTTTATCACTCTGCAATTTAAGTTCAATAAATAGTTCAACAAGATCAAAAATATTGTTTAAATTATTATTATAGTTCAGACAATATTAATTATTTTGTGAACATTTACATTTTCTTGGATAATCTCATATTACAACTAAAAATTAAAATTAATCTTTTCAAAAACTGGTTGTTTGTACATTTTCCATTAAAAATGTTTTATTTTTGTTTTCTCCGATTATTTTGATAAGTAGTTGAAACTTTTGAAACCCAAATTACAAACATTATCCAGTTTTCTACCAGAAGTTGTCATCAAAGTTAAATATTGAAACAATGTTCGTGTTTAAAAAGGTGATAACACTACACAAAAATACATATCATATTCATGCAATACATTCGTCATTCAAAATCTAAAATTAATAAAATATAAAAATAAAAGAATTTCCTTTTAAAGGCTGTGAAAGCAACAATTTTTAACTGGTTGGATTTAGGCAATATTCTAAATCCATTGGAACAGTAGTATGACTGTGTGTGTAGTGACGGATCATTAGTGTGCGTGAGTTGAGAGTTCCTCAAACGTTTTATGTAATTACAGATAATCTCTGGTTAAGATTCTTGGAAACAAATAGCTTACCTACTAGCAAACACACATCACTATATTTTGTGATATTAAAAAAAGTTTCAACTATTATGGCTATGAAAGTCAGAAAAAGTGATAGAAAAAGTTCATACAGTACCAAATTTAATTTAAAAAAAACATATTTTAATTCGTTATTCTCTTTTCTAGGTTTTGTAGGAAATGGATTTTTGATTCATTTTATTATTTAATGAGTATAGTACCAAATTACTTTTTTTTTCAAAATGGACTTTTGTGTTACTAAAAAAATAAAATACAAAATCCATTTCCACAAAAAACAAACAAGAAATGAACAAGTTCAAATATTTTTGAAAATTAAAATTATACCTTTAGAAGCATATTTCTTTTTCTTTTGCTTACTGGTCTAAATACACGAATAAACACGGCACGCTTTCAACAACCTAAACTAGTCTAATATACAAATCAACGGTGTGTGACAGATAAAAAATATGAATTCATATTAGGGTTACTTCGAACCTTTAAACGCGAATTACCAACGACTAAAATACAGGTATCCACTTAACAGCATAACTACAACCTGTGTACAAATGAGCACAAAAAGGTTTAATAACGATTTCAAGGTGTATCGTTTATGTATGACGTGTTACGTGCAACGGTGCAATTGATTACTTTTAATTTTTTTCTTACCTATAAAAGTCACCAATATTAATACATGATTGCAGACCTTACATGTATCTTGAATAAAAATAGTTATGTATTATCTAGATTAAAAGCACAATCTTAGTCGAATGAGAAATAATAACAATAATAATGTTAGGAATTTAAAATTCAAAATTTGGCTAATATTTTTTTATAAAATAGACATTCAATCAATTTTATGTTAGTACTTTGGTACTTACCAATATATTTCCCATTTCAAGTAAACATATTAAATGATAAATATATATATAATATATATGTTTAGGTAAAAAAACCTACTACAAAAATTGGTATTCTTTGAGAATTGAATTGTAAAAAAAATGTATTTTAGGTTGTATGTACCTACATATATATAAATTGACTGCATATTTTCTCAGCATTATTTGACATGAAAATGTCATTGATGGTACAAATTCAAATTGACTGTCACCAAGGAATATTATGATGTGACATTATTATAATATAACAGTACGCTTATTTTTATATGAATAAACCATGTCAAATACAATATTATATTATCATAGGTAGTTTAATCATTGTTATAATTATATTATAATATTAATATGATGTGAAGTTTGACGTTTATTCATTTATTGTGCTGAACTTAACCTTGCCCGAAAAAATATAATAAACGTCAATCGAGTCGTTTGTAAGCCTGTATGGACAAAATATTAACTTGAGAATTGTATTGAGATACATAATATAAAGAAATAGATTTCCATGTGCTTAGTAAAAAAGGTCACTTACCAGACGGTGCCCAGTATTCGTTCGTTATTTACATTTCTTACAACCTACAAAAGTAAAAATGTAGTTTTACGATAACACTTTTATGTTTTATACATATAATATTAAGTATATACATGGGTATTATAAATCATAAGTTAACATAAGTATATCTGATTAAGTACTTATTATTTTATATTTATTCACTGATGATAACTTAGATGTTGCCAATTATTTTTGAATCAATAAGCATAATTTAGTTATATATCAATATATTATTATGCATAATAAATCCTGTTTTATCAGCTGCCTACCTACGGTTCCTGGCAAAGTTGTTTTGACAAGTAAGTGCTCAACGATTTCTTACACCACTGTCGAAAAATCGGTCCAATGAGATCATTCACTAAATTTGTCTCATATACAGAGTGATTTACTTAGCATACTCGTTTTTCATCATATTAATATCATAATTTAGCATCACCATCATTTTCTTTAATAATGCAGTAATTCAAAATCTGATTAGTGGTTTTTAAAAATTTTAAATAATATACTCGATGACCATAGCTAAGTTTCATGAACACTAGATACAATGTTACATTTATTTCATGTTTTTGTGAAGCCATTTTTTAGGAGTATTATTCTTCTTACAACATTTTAATAACTTAGAAACTACTCGCTCGAATTTTGAACTAGGTACATCGACATTTTCAAAAATATTATCCAATAATTATGTTGCAGTAAAAAATGAGGTTCTGTTTTGAATAACAGAAGTTTATATCACCACTGTAGATTAAGTAGTACGAAAAAAAATTCAAGAAGTAAAATCGTCATTGAGTTAGGTATGTATTTAAAAATTCCAAATATCAAACTGTTAATAAATTTACCAACAAAAGAAAAATGGGAGTGAGCACTGAGCAACTGCTTAGTGAATCATCCTGTATAGTATAAAATAATATGTATCTTAAGTAAACGGTATTTTTTAAATTTATTTTTACCTCAAACAATCTACGATTACGGTTGGAAAATTCTTATATATTTAATTTTCAAACCAAATATTTACTATCGATTATTACTAAATATTTGGTTGAATCCGAGTGAAGTTAAAGTACAACTTGACGGTCAATTAAATTATATATTGAGTAATTCTAAAATGAAAACTCCTGTATTATTTACACAATAAAGTGTAACCTCGAGCTGCAGTTGAGAGCTCACTGTACGTCCTATCTGACTTGGTTTTTTGCTTGGTAACTGGTAAGTCAATTTATTCTTAATGTCGAAAATGTCGGTATACAATATTTTAAAACAATTTTGGTATTAAATTATTTTCTCGCCCCAGTCAAATAATCATTGTCATGTGGGTTCATTCTCTCATCCACGAAATAAAGAAAAACGATAGTAAAATATATATTTATGTCATGTCGTAATCATATTATATCATATTATGGCACTTTTGATTGACTAAATCCCAATTTGTGGTAATATGGTGGAAAATGCGAAGTGGATGAGACATTATATACATCACTATCGTCGTCCCCTGAACGAAAAAATATATCCGTAAAGATCTAACCCTATTAGAACAAATGTATACTAATAGTCATAGTATTATTCACTGACGAAAATAACAAAAATATGGACACCAGAGATTTAATTTATTACTATTAAGTATTAACTTCATACGTAAATTTAGATTGAATGAACACCCTACTTTATATTAAGTATAGGTATACGTGTAGAATGTATAGATCGTCATAGGCTATGACTCATAGCCCATAAGCGGTGGGATTAGAATTCGTTATGTTACGCGCAAAGTAATTTCCAAACATATAAGTTTCTTACAAACGGCTCTTTCATAGTCGTATTTATATAGTTATTTGTTTACGAATTACCATATAAATGACACATAATATGCAGCACCAATATAATATATAACTATAAAGGGAAATAAAAGTTTAAAAAGAAGGCAACACAAGTAGGGACGTGCCAAGGGCTATATTTTGTTTTAGCCCAGAAACGTGTAAGGAAAACATTTTTTTCTTGTCTACTGATATTTGATTGAGTTATAACTTAATTTTTCACCAGAGCACCCATCAAATATGCACTTCCGTTAAGTACCCATGCACTCACTTAATATGCAGGAATTAAAAACATGCTTGTTTTAAGGGGAGTGGGTCTCTTATTGGGGTAGGAAAAATGTGTTTAAATGTTTAAGAAAAATTATTATTCTCAGTACTATTAGCCAGGTAAAACCTACTTTGCACAAGTGCAAACGTATTGTCCACGAGACTGGACACTGGAATAAGTTACTATGGTCAATGGCATACATTACGCATAATAATATGTATTTCTATACTAAAGTAAGCGTATAACTGTAAATGAACTACACAAATACAACGAGTACTGGAAGCTTTACATGTAGATAAAAAGTGCTTTAGTGACCTTCAGTTTGTTTTACTAGTTTTGAAATATAAGCGCAAAACGATTCCCTTTTTTTTTATCCACCGACACCATTATAAACTTCTAGGTACAGATTTGAAATTCGGATAAAGGTTATACTGCGGTTTACCTACCATAAGTTAATAGTTACGTACCGACAACATTTTTTAATTGTTTTTTTTTTTTGTAAGTAATGATTGTATAATAAAACATACACTTTAATTAAATTAAAAATCCAAAATAAATAGAACCGAGATCATATAAAATATAAATGCAGACGCACTTCATGTATAAAAATTAAATTATAAAGTAATTTGTAATATTTTTTACTTCAGTATAGGTAGGTATTCAATATAATACTGATCATACAAAATAATTCTGTAGCCGTATTGACTATAATATAGTTTATAATAAAATAATATATGTAGTTAAAAAATGTGTCTTATTGATTGAATTAGTCTTGTGATCTTTTAAATGAATTACTTAATTATTAAATATTGAAATACAATTAAACTATTTCATAAATTTGCATGTACTGTGTGTGTATATGTAAAATATAGGAATATGTATAACATTCAATATTTGTGAAGAGTTTCATATAGTCAAACAAAAATTACAATATAACTTAAATCAGCTAATTATCAAAATGTAATTTTATAATATCCAAATTGAACTTTATTCTTGAATATTTATTAAATTATAAAACTTAAATAAATCAATTGCCAGAATCGTTTCATGAAAGTTTTGAGTACTTTGATTAGTTTATTTGGTTTTCATATTAACTTACGCAGGGAATAGCTAAAATGTATTTGGGTTAATATTATTTTATTATTTAGTTCATGGTTTTTAGTACATAAACATAAAATATTATCTCTATTTACAATGTTAATCATTAATTATATTACATTTTCATAAAGCGTAGTACACATATAGTTTTGTACCAATTTGTTGATTTAATTTTGAAATAATAGAAGGAGAGTGGATACTTAATATTATAATAATATGACATGTAAAATCAAACTAATGTATTTATTAGTCGATAAAAAGAATAATTAATTAATTAATATTACTTATAAATAAACATCATCAATATTACAAAATTGTGGTTCTTAAATCGCATACAATTTTAAATAACAATAAAAATATTTTCACAGAATTATTTGTGCAGAGATAGTTGCTATATATTGTAACAAAACGACACATTAATATAGATATAGAAGTAAAAAAGATAAAAACAATTCTCAGATTTCAAACAATTTGCAGTCCCACACTTGCAATGTGTGCATACTGCATAGTCACGATTTTTACCTTTATTTTACATAATTAGAATCGACTAATTCTACTGTATTGAAAATCTTGAAATTGCGTTTCTGCTGCATGTCACCACATTAAAAGGATCTCTGACCTTTAGGAAGAATTATACAAGTCCACTAATTAGCCTTTAATTATTCGTAATAATTAATAACTACATGCATACTCACAAAACCGTACATTATCTGAGTTTGCCCAGTCATCGCTGCCAATATACGATTACGAAGGGATAAGGATGTCCAATATTAAAAACTATTCAACTTCAGTAAACCAAATTTATTCAGCTGAGAAGCGGGAGATTATATTTATTATTTTTCTAAACTAATTCTACTATTGACACATAGCCACTCCTAATGTTACTATAGTGTTATTTTATAATATTTTAAATTATTTAAATTATAATATACAATTTGACATGACATGTAAATGTGCTAAAAAAAATATGGTAAATATTTAAATTTAAAAAAAAGTAAGGTAATATATTAACAATTTAAAATCGCAAGTGTCATACATTTTCGAAAAAAAAAAATTCATAGAAAGTTAGTATTTTCTTTTCAAACAACGGGTATTTATTATTAAAACATCCACCCAGTATTATAATATACGTATTTCATAAATGTAATTTATGTCTATCTTATACATAATAAATAACAGTAAAATATAAAAATAAATATGTTAACATTTTCCCTGCACTTTTTAGAACTTAGAAAATTAAAATTTTGGTAAGCAGAAAATTCAAAATATTATAATCGAAAACTGAAACACACGAATATTGTTGATTATCAACTTATATGAATAAAACTATTATTTTTAGTTTATAAATAATACCACAACCGATAAAATATTATCAAATGTGGTGACAATAATGACATAATTTCGTGTGTTCCGATCGCAGTAGCTTCGTAGGTAATCGTATTTTGAGACGACGTGATCTGACTTGAATAAAAATTATATTGATAATAGTTATGAAAAAATATTTAGTTTTTAATAAACTCGACGTAAAAAATAAAATATGTTAAGATACTATAACGGAGCTGCGGTGTTATTTTACAGGACTTCATTGGGACGGACTTGTATCGTCTAAGTTTCATTTGAAAGTAACTTAAAACCATAAAATTCGTTTAAGTTCGTGCATTCATGATAGCCCGATGCGTATATTCCCGTAGAGACAGCATATGTTTTAAAAAATGATCTGAAGGGGTTGGTATTTCCAATATGTATGATCTATTATATAATATTAACAAATAAACATCTTCCTTCACGCTGGCGTTCACGATATTCCTGACAATAACTATTACATATTTCAGAGCATATAATAATGACGTTTGTTGGATTTTCAATCCATTATATAATATTATGGTGTGCGAGTGCCGTGTGTAATTTGTTACCTGCCGAAAAGAATTTAATCGGCAAAAAGCTATATAGCTGGCGTCATTGTAAAACCCACAGACTACAATATATAATGGCTCCCTGCTCGCTCGGTTCAGAATCTAAAAAGTAAAAACAGCTTCGCCAAATTGCACTAACCATAATAAATAATAATTCTTCCGTAAAGTATTCGCTTATTTCATTTTCATCGCGTCGTTACTTGTTACATAATAATATAATATTATTATTATTATTATTGAGACACATTATAATATGTACTACGCTACTCGTTCAACTTCAACTCGAATGGATGTAACGGCCGTTATTTAATGTACCACATTGAGGCGGCATTAAGAACACGAGTATATTACGAAGTATAAATAATAAGTTATAGCAAATATTTATGATACTGAAAAAATGTTTAAAGCGTTTATAAAACTTTCAGTGATTTAAAGTTACAGTAATGCAATATGTACGGTGTATACAGCAATGCACCTGGTGATTTACTGTCTTGAGTATAAGATTCCAAATTATTTGGAAACTGATCAAAAACGTCGATCATCTCTCCGATGTCCATTCGTAAATATATAATATACAACGTTGTAATTTTACACCTAACAACCTATCACTATATTATTGCATTCGTTGTATATAGTAGGTATATATAGTCTTGTTAAGTAAGGCATTTTTAAAACAATAACAAATCTCTTTCGTACTATATGTGACATCGGATTTCGAAAGTTTGTAGTTGAACTAGGGCCGATTTATAAACTAAGAGCGCACATAACGTGTATATATGTAATACCATTAAATCTCGGCTAGATTGGTTGAACTGAAAACTTTCTTCTCTGCCTTAAAACACAGGTAATTTGGCAGTACCGATAAAGCATCGAGTTTTCGTTTTAAGCCTCGTAGGACACACACGCTTGCACTCTCGTAAGCATGGAAACGTCATATTGTATTCAAAGCATACGCTAAATTAAAATGCGGTTTATAATTAGAAAATAATAATAATTTTAACTCGAAGTATACAAACAGATAATTATTACTGCCTTCAATTATAATTTGACTTTGGAGCACTCAGATTTTTATCATTTCATACCAAAAACAATTAAAATTTATATTTTATTATATTATTATATATTATTTTATTGTCTACTTTTTCTCATTTTAATAGCGCAAAACAAATAAAATATTTAAATAATACCAGGATGAATAAAACTTTTTCATCAATCATTATTTATTATATTTTGTACTGCGGGATGGCCAAAGCGGTAGATAATTGATATTAAAATATTGTACCTATATAAAAAAAAAATTAGATAATATGAATAGTACCATAGCTATAATATAATAGTATTAACGCAATGAAAAAAAATTGAGCAAAGATAATAATTCTAATATTAGATTAAATATATTTTATTTATTTTTTGCCACATATCCAGTTTTTAATTTGAAATTAATGACGATATACCTACCATCGAAAAAATATAACAACGTTAGGGAGTTTCGTTTGCAAGTTGTTAATTTTTTTTTTTTATAATTTATAGAAATACTTTTTCAATATTATATTTATCACTGATCGTGTATAAAGAAATTTGTTATACGAATACATTTGTGTTATATTAATAGTTACAAAAACAATTGCGGTGCCTTTACAATTTGAATTTAATACAGTATAGGCTGTTACAGACGTTACAGTGACACTCACTATACATTCGTATCTTTTGAAAAATATATAGGTATGTGCATAGACGTGTACTTTGTTGAAAAGTTTTCTTTTGACTTGCACAGACGTCTCAGGGTTCGTATAATTTATTATGAGTTTACAGATTTATTTAATATTTCCTTAGCTGTTTAAATGTTAGGCGTTTAATAATGATTTGAATTATTCACCACTATTATTGTATAACATATTGTGCTTGAGTTACAATGGAAGTTCTCCAGCTTCCAAGTGTTGACATTTTTGTGACTCGAGCACAATATCGTCTATAGTAATAGTAGTAAAATATAATCAATTTTTTATTATCCCAGTTCCAACGAAAAAATAATAATTTATACCAATTAATTGTAATACCTTTTAATAATCGTATACTATATTGGTACCTATTGTTTTAATTTAAATAAATAATATCCTACTGAATTGTTAAATAATTTAAAAAATAACGATAATGGTTATTTTGTTATATTTCTGAAAATATTATTCATATTGACTTCAAAATGTTCACTTCTATCATTTCAGTAATAGGATGTAGCATATCGTAATGCCACCGATTGAAGTCTGATAACATCTGATTTTGTGAAATTAACCATTAGTCATTACCCCAAACTTTAAGGCCATACGTGATACGTCTACACTAACATAGTTAAAGATTTGTACAGAATAATTGTTGCATTTATTTTTGTATGTTAGTTACTTGAAATTAATCCTTCGATAGTCACTTGGACGTGAGGTGCATTATATATATTATGTGCTTCAGTGTTTTATAATACAAATATTCACTAATGGTATCCCAACTCTCATGTTTCTGTCGTAAATGTGCTCAATGTTATTTATTATAATTTTTGGGTTAGGTCTTTTTAAATACAAGTATATTTAACTCAAGCCTAAGTCATTTGGGAAACATTTGAACCCACGTGACTAACCGTGTAACTTTTTGCGCTAAGGTCATGATATTAAAACCATGGTATTATTTAGAAATTAAGTAATATAAATATATTATTTTTTTTGTGATCAACTATATCAAAAAGTTATTTTATTATGTTTTTAAACCTTTTACTTAATAGCTACCTATACAGTTTTTAAAAATTATGATTTTCGGCTTTTGTTTCTATAATAATAATAATAATAATAATAATAATAATAATAATAATAATAATAAAATCATGTTTTCCATTAATATAATATTATTTGTAGCTCCAAAGTGTCTTGGCTATTTCTAGGCAAAAAGACAAAAGCTGTCTGAAGACCATCAAGGAAATTTGAAAAGAACGATAGAAAACTGTCTCACCACTTCGATTGACCCCTTTATATATTGTCTTGTTAAGAGAGTAGTGACTACCTAGATAAAAGGTGTTGTGATGTTTTTAAGTTGGTACTTATAATTCCGTGCATCCCGAAGTAAGTTGTGAGTTGTATTTAAATTTATTTTTCCTGTCAAGACTTCTGACACATACTTAATGGGTATATTCAAGTTAGACAATGGTTAGGTAGCCATATACCACTCTCAACTCTCAGGTATGGTCATATCACAGACTTATTTTATGGTAGGTATACCAAATATAATTACATTTGAATTCAATTAATAATGTAGGTACATGTGTATAATATAAATGTCACTTGGCGGTGCTTGAAAACGTGTTGCCTCATTCTGGTGTTTGGATTATAGTTTCCACAAACGGTAAAATTATGAGTTATGACTGAGAATGCCCAAATAATCAGTAAATAGTTTTGAATATTCAAACTATATCTTGGATGGGAGTAGATTTCCGAAGTTGTTGTTGGAATATTATAAATCCTATCTACACCAATCGTCTCAATGAATCTTGAGCAAATATCAGAGAAATTAATAACATCCATTACAAATAGTATATATATGAGGGGGGCCGAGAAGTTGTTGGCTTTGCCTTAGATAAACCCTTCAGGATAATTGTTAGACTACCTACGTAGGGGAATCGCTTATTGAAGACAGGCTCGTTTTGAGCATAGCTTTGGAACGATTTGTAAAATAACGAAATAATTTTTGATTTTTACAAAATTTTTTATAATATAATATAAATATTAATTTTAGATTTTATACTGTGAAAGCAAATTTAAATTACTTTCTTCTACATCCAGAACAAAGTATAAAAATAAGGGGGACGCATGTGACATATTTTTATAATTAATAACACAATTCAGAAGAAAAATATTAATAAATATTCAACTATAGTTTGCGCTGTGAAATATTTATAGACACATAAAAAAACGTAGGTTCTTTTGTCTGCACGTAATAATAGTATAAAATAATATTATCATAGACTATAGTAGTAACAATAACCATTGTTATAAATTATAATAATCATTGTAAATATTAAGTTGTAATCATGACTAAGATTCGAAAAACTTGTAAAATTTATAGATTGAAGAGAAAAGTAAAATATCACTCATGCTGCCACTGTTGTTGATTAGAAAAAAATATTTTGACCGTAGCCAGTAGGTCCGTCTTACACCCGAAATGGAAAACGTAATTTTCCAACGCTTTAAACAATAATAACATTTATGCTTTTCAGCTGCGATGTAAAATGCGCACTTAATGACATTATCACATATAGTTAATGTAATTTACATTGTGATGATGATAATAATAATTATTAATTATTGCGGTTAAAACTATAATAATAAAACAGTCGAGCATATAAGTAAAAATTATTATATTACATATTATTACGACGATCTAATCTCCACTCAGTTACTGTTATTATATTATTGTCCAAACATTGCATTATTATTTTTCTAATAATTATTGTTATATCGCTTCACTAAAAGCCATTAATAAATCAACTGCAACACTATGTAACAACATAATATTGTAATTTATTTGTTATACTGCGCTACAGCTAAAATTAAAATTTGTTTGTATGTTATACTCTCATAGGTTTATTTATATTATATACGCATAGGACGGTAGTATAAAAATATATAATACATTTTATACATTTGTTTAGGATTTTAAAGTATATTTTATAGCGTTTTAGCTTTTATAATCTTGCCGGCACATTCGCTTGTATAGTTGTGTGTTGTGAAAAATATTTCGTTTAAACCTTTGTAGGTTTTACAAGTTTTTTTCTTACGACATATTTCGATCTAAACTATTATATTATTATGTGCACATGGCACGTGTACACACATATCTGATGCATTCGTATTAATTTATTCACTGATCGTTTACCTTTAACCCAACGGTGTTCTGTAGTTTTCCATGTACCTATTTAACATTATTTTTTTAGAAAAATAAAATCTATAAAAAAAAAATACGTAGGTACATCAAACGTGTTATATTACAAAGAGTATTAAAATAAATATAATTTGTAATTAGTTAGGTATTTATATTGTATAAACGATATGAACTATTCAGAGCTTATTCGTTATAATATTTAGTATGTAAGATTTTAAATATATTGTAAATATGCTGCTTCAGCAAAAAACAATTTTTTCAAATAAAATGTCAATAGATTTTTGTCTTGTACAAGTTACGAATTGTTTGATAGCTTGCTTATAAACGTTTGTTAAAACGATGCACTCTCAGAATGTGAATTGTACTCATAAAGGAGTTACATGAAAACAATAATTTTAAGGATATTATCTTATGATTATCAAATAAAATCCATTTTAAATTTCGAGAATTAAAAAAAAAAGAAATGTCTAATATTTTAAAACATATTTATTTTCAAATTTATTTTGTTTATTTGAACATAGGTATTTGATTATAGAATATTCTACAAAATACAAATTAATTAGGTTAATACCTTTATTAGTAGGTAGGTACATCGGTCATTTTTGAATATTTTCTAAATTTTTTTTTTCTTATTAAAAGATAATTGTGGTCTATTTATTTTGTTTTCGATTATCGGCTTACAACAATTTGCTAGACATACTAAAAATTGATTATGTTTTGGTAACTACTACAAAAAAAATAATATTAATAAATTGCAATAATTATATACCTCCGTACAGACATAAATACTGCTGCAGTATCTCATAGACCTACTTAATTATTATAAAAAAAACTCCTCATATCTAATGTAGGTAACGTTATTTAAATAGAATATAATAATAATACGCCGGATATGTATTATTCAAAATTCTTTTTTCCTTTTTTCTCACTAAAACATAATAGATTTTGAATAAGTTGTTTTGTTTTCGACAAAAATAACAAATCTGCACAAGATACAATTTATTCAAAAAACAAACAAAATATATTATCTGTGTGGATCTGAATTTGACAAAATGTTTGAAAATCATTTGAAAAAAAAATAGAGGTTTTTTGACTTATAATATTTGGCAGAATCATAAAATCAACCCGTGCTTAGGTTTGTATCCAATATATTATAAATATACATCATGTATTTATAGAATTTTTGACCAACATATTATATCCCTACTGATCAAAACAAAGATATAGGTATAAATAAGTAATAACTAGGTTTGTAGAGATAAAATTCAAATAAAATAATCACAATAATAATTCAAACAGTTTAATATGCAGCCATTTGTAGTTATAATGCATTAAAGTAACATCCTGGACCTTTCTCCACTTCGCTGCTTCTTTTATCGCCAGATGGATATTTTGTAGTATACCCTTGAATGCACGAAGTAGACATTCAAAATATTGTGACAAGTCGTCTGTGATTCATAACCACGCAGTCACGATGTTTACCCAATGAATTCAAAATACTGTTTACTGAGAAAAACTGAACAGGTACCTATCAATATCACACGGATAATGCCGTCTTCATCGATATATTTGAACTGTAGGGCGTGGATTTTTCACGTAGAGACATAATATTGTTTTCAATGAAAACTTCTTATTTATGATTGAAAATGAGCACCTTTCGTAACCCTCTAAAATCTAAATACAAATAACGTTTTTTATATACATTTTTACATATTATTTTAAAGTAAATTAATTTTTTTAATTTTTTACCAGAGGTCCATATATTTAACCTAATTTTTACCTATTCACAGGCATATTACGATAATGATTATTTTGTGGAAAATATTATGTTCAATCTGTCCTTTGTAAACCATAATAGAGAACGACGCCTTGACAAATAAGATACAATAGGTAAAGAATTTTCACCATAGGTACAGTGGTGGATCCAGGGGGAGGTCAAAGGGGGCATTTCCCTCCCCCTTTTTCCTTTGTTTTACACTGTGTTTAGCCAATATTGTAGCCAATTTTGGAACTTTTGTACTTTTGCCCCATGCCCTCAAAAATTAACTCCTGGATCCGTCACTGCAATAGGTATGTGTGTATACTGTTTTATTATAATATAATATATTACATTACTCAATAATATATTATATTATAATAATATATTATACTACTCAAGTGACTACCTATATTCTCATTCGTTTATTTGTTTTTATTCAGTAGTTTTAATTTTTATATAATAAAATTATGATTTTAAAAATGAATTTTGAACACAAACATTTTGTTAAATATTTCATGTTTATTAATAGCTGATATTGATCATTAGGATTTGCACATCGAAGTCCTTAATAAACTTACTAACCTCCGTAATACATAATATATTGACTACCATAAATGCACGTGTACCAATAATAGTGTGAACGCTGAGTGCAACACAATCCCCAAACGTACATTCTTACACCGTATAATAATATCATCAAAAACATGCGTAGGTGCTTACAATAGCTGCTATATTATAGCTATTACACAGCGGTATATAGATGTTGACACTAAATTAATTTTTCACTATTTTCACAGATTTTCGGTGCCATTACGGCCATCCTACAGTTTGTCCTGCCGTTCCTGATCATAGCTTTCTGCTACGTCCGAGTGTGGCTAAAACTTAACGACCGGGCCAGATGCAAGCCTGGCACATCGACGAAGAACGCAAGGCGGGAAGAAGTGGAGCGCGAGAGAAAGAGCCGGACTAACAGGTATAATATACAAGCACATTTCTACGTATTATGCCTATGTACCTATACTAGTATTCTGTATCAGTAATAACAATGTACAGGGTGATTAAGAGATCTGTATTTTAACCTTATAAGGCATACAGTTGATAACTTTTCTTGAATGTTGATGTATCTAAATCATAATAATTTCGACCGAGTAGCTTTTGTGCTATTAGAATGTATATTGTATATACTATGGACAATAGTTCTTAAAATAATTTTGCAAGAATATAAAAAAAAATAATATTGAATCTAGTGTTTATTTTACTGGAAAAATGTTAAAAAAATTAGAACGTTTTGACGGATTAAAATTAATTACTATAGTTTTAAAACCCTCATAGCCCCCATCATATTTTCCAAACTTATTATCCTTGAAATTCCTAATCATACTTAATAACTCGGAAACAACTACTTATATCGACTATTTAAAAATATAGTGTTTAAGCATACTTGAAAATTCCACAAATTCCACAAATCCACTATTCCAAAAATCAGATTTTGAAGAACCACCTAGTTTTTTAAAACAAAAAGAGGAAAGGCTCAGTGAATCACCCTGTATATTTAATATAACAATACGCACGGGATTAGTAGGTATACTGCGGTTGTGTAGTATAGTGTGAATACGATACAAATGCGAGTAGGTAGGTAGGTATATCACTTATGGAAAATACAGAAATACGTAAATCCGAGGTCCAAATACACGGCGGCGTATAGTGTTTAGTTTCAGATTCAAACTTCCGTCATTAAATTACGATATTATACTATTATATTGTGATGTATTGTTCCGAAGGGAGTAAGACGGTAGGGGAGAAAAAAACCACGCAATTTGCAAACGTCGGTGTATCGTTATAATAATAATATCTGGCCGTACGTATTGACGTATAATATTATATTTCATGTACAAAAGCCACGGGCTGGCGGCGTAAAATTACCTCTTGAATTATTTTCGTATCGATCTCCGTCGTCACCACGGCGTATTGTTAAACGGAATAGCGAGATGTTTTTATTTCAGTCCATTAGGTTTAGAGTTTAGCAACAACATGAAGAAAAAAATCTCGTTGTAACATCTTGGATGATTTCCCATCGGACTGCTAGTGCTACTGCCATTGTACTACACTGCAAGCGGCTCCTATATACAAATGCAAAATATTTTCCACCGTCTACTCTTCGCCGGTCGTGCTGTGCGCACTGTTTACCAGTCACTTAAGTTAAAAGCAAATAATACATAAACAAAATAACTCGAATTTTCCGATACATAATAAATGTGTTTCCGACTATTTTTATCCTCTAGACTCTGTGTCGTGTTCGTCTTTATATTATTTTAACTATTTTGCTGTGCACAGATCTATATACGCACACCTCCCACTACCAAAAGCAACATGTTATTATAACGTGTCCTCTGATCTGAGTCACAATTAATATAGGTGTCCACGATGATATTATATAAATATTATACAGTTTTCGTGCAATAAACTGAAACAGAGAATAATATAATAGTCACATACAAAAAAAAAACATTAATTATAAATGACTAGGTACTAGGTAGGTACATGTTTCATACATATACATAATTTAGTGGTATAATTTTGATTTGTATGGAGAGGGAGAAGGGGTGACATTTTTGCACATGAATACTACCATAATATACATATTTATTAGTGCAATAAACTTTTACCATAAAAAGTTAAATAAGTCAATTTTTATTTCATTAGTATTTATTTGTGCGATAAACTTGTACCGTAAAATGTTAAATAAGACAATTTTTATTTTGTTATTATTTGTATCATTCGTGAATGCTTGGTTACTATATATTATTATGGTCTATAAAATCTAAAATTGTATTAAATTTGTTGGGATTGACCAGAATTTGCATAGGTTCGTTATACTAACAATTTTTTAAACCATCTCATATTTTTAACCCTTGTCCACCAGTTAAAGAGAGCTGTGAAATCGATTGCCAAATACCCATGTCATATTTCAGAATTATTACTGAACATAAACAATTGTATCCCAGTGTCCATTGATTACAGTGGGTTTTATGCGTTGCTATTTATTTGTGTATTATTATTATTACTTAGAATTTAGATATAAGTAGAGTTGTATAGAGTAGGCTGTGTTTAATATATTATGTTATGTTAGTTACCATAATATTATAGTAAACAGAACACTAATAAGTACTAAGTAATATTATGCACAAAACGCTGTATACAGCATTAGACACTGGTAGGTATTTTACGTCAATCCAGTATGGTCTTGCGCCGAACCCGATTGTTTGTTGTAAAATTATCAATTGGCCTGTGCCATACCTAGTAGAGTTGTATTTATCGAAACCAAAGATAATGGGAACATAAAATAGATATATTTTATGAAGGTACTAGGTATTTGATTATTTACAGTAACTGCATCTTAGGTAAAGTTACACACTATGATGCTTAATATTGTAATGTCTAGATGTCAGAAAGCATTATAGGCTATAGAAGATATTTCCAATAAATATTTATTATTAGGTGTATTACCTTTTTCAGAAAAAATTTTTCTATTGCAACAAAATTTTAAGGTGAAATCAATATATTTAAAATCAATTTCTGACAGAACAGAACTAACAACTCTAATATCATATCATAAGTATCATATTACTATAGACAAGCTCGAGTCAAACTATTTCTCAACATTTACTTACCTCTTCATAACAATTCTTACGACCTTACCAATTTCGGCTGCTATAACAATAAGAAGTTCTTTTACTTTACGTTTACTAAACAAAACTGGTGGAGAGCTAGGGTATTGGAAGAAACATTAACATGATTGGCTTTATTTAAAATTATAAATATTCATATTTATACTAATGATATTGATAAAAAAGGATAGTTTCTTTATAATTGATTAAATTCTATTTGTATTTATAGTTTATACTGCATGCTAACATTTAATCTCTTCCTAATTATAGGTACATAATTAAACCAAATAATTAAAGATATAATATTATTAATGTGAAAACTGTTATCGATTGAACATAAAAAAAACTACTGCATACATAATTCTTAGCAATGGTTATGGTGCAAAAATTGAATTAATTTTTGATACGTGGTAGACTATAAAAAATAAAAGATTAAAAATTACCATGTAGTTCCAGGAAGGATTAAATAAGAGTGGTACCATAAAATATCCTGAGAACAACGACCCCTCTCTTGTACCAATCCAGAATCCACTCCTGCACTGTTCATAATAATCGTCGAACAGTTATTTAATCATGTCTATATTATTTTAGTACTGAACATAATTAAGAAAATACAAAATGCAAATAAATTTATCTCGGAAATAAATATGCATTTTTATCTCTTATCAAAAAATGTTGTATTTTTTGATAAGAGATAATTTTTGAGTACTTGAGTAGGTATATTGTGCATAAACGTTTTCGTAAATTTATTGATTTATCAATTTTATGTTATTTATTGTATGAGTTAATTCCACAATTTAACACTACAATTACTTTTTATGAGTAGTTTTTACTTTTTAGTTATTAAATTGTACCTAGTTTGAATACAACATCACAAGACAGTCATTTTTGTTCTACCTAAACGAAAATCAGTAAATGTTCAATAGGTGAGGTGATGGTGATACTATTATTATTATTATAAATTCTCCTACAATATTGTCGTCGGGTGCATTTCCACAACGTAAATCGTTGTACGACCACTGTCTGCGCTTGCAACACCACGTATTATTATTAAAATTTATTTTACAATATTTAATATTATACCCGGTCAATATTCGTCACAGTTTCACACCCTCACCGCCGAGTACTATATGGGAATCGGTAGTAATTAAGCTGACTCGGATGAGGGAGAAAGAACAATCCGAACGGTATTAGAAGAGAAGAGCATATTTTACGACGGAGAGATGCATTAATTTATGCGATCAACACCGACATATTATTATAACGATATGAAGATAAATGTATATATTTAATACGTATTTATAAATATATGTATAATTTATATTATATATAAACCTATATATAGCATAGTGCAGTTACGGACATTATCATTGTTCGAGTTTAAAGGGATTAACGATATTATCACAACGCGTCGCACGCGCGTTCGTAAATTAATGTAATCAAGGATTTCACGGATGTACAAATGCGATTTTCAGTATAATTGTAATAATATTAATAATATGTATTCATATAACACCGTTGACACGTTGCACCACAGTATTTGGGGTTTAACACGTAATAATATTTTTGAATTTATAAATGTCTTGTAAAATATTATATTTAATGATCAAGACAATAATGTATAATATAACCCTACGGTTTTTTTTTTATAATTTTATATTTATTATTGTTTATATGATTAGTTATGCTCTATGTTGATTTAATTTATATAATCAATTATAATTTATTTTTCCGTAAATCATCGTAAATACACCTTGTAGAAAGTAGAGTAGGTACCTATTATAATAATATATAACCATAACATTATATTATTATTGTTACTAACTTAAAACTAATGCCGCTTAACGTGGAACGGTGTGAATAGATTCATGGTTTTAAAAGCTTAAAATGTATTAGTCTAAATATATAGAAAATATAATTATAAAATAATATTATTAATAATATACCTACGTGTAATTATTATGAAATATCAAGTCCCTACACTATACAGTTTATATTTTTTGAATAAGGCACAAAAAAATAACAAAAAACTTTTCTTTTAAATATCTAATTTACGTAACATTTAAACTTCAATGCCTATAAATAAATAAATAATTGTTGAAATTAGAAGTTCTAAATTCGATACTTTTAAGACTAACAATTTTAATTATTTTGTTGTGCAGGATTTGAAACCTTTACGAATATTATTATATTTTTTATATATTATACCCAATGACATTTTCAAAACTTTTGGATTAGTTTTATTCTATTGATTATGAACTGATTATAAAAGGTTACTAATTATAGTAAAATAAGTTTCTATAATCATATATTATTATTATTATTAATTTTTTTTTTTGATTAATTAACCCGCGGCCACTTAGGCCATTGGGTGGTTTTTAACTATGTGGGAGGGTACTGTAGGTATTTTAAACATTTGTGTCTTATAGTTTGGCAGAATTTTCAAGTGGGCACCGGCACCTGTAGGTATCTGCCATGTCAGGGTGGGGGATGGGGGCCTGTCTCTCCAGACACCATGACTACCCGAAGAGAAGTGCCACCGACGCCTTAGTCTACTAGACCACTCTGTCCTCCGATCATGTATGAATAGCAATATATTTATACGATAATAAGATGCAAGACCGTTCACTAGAACAATTTTTTCATATCCAATGATTTATCATTGAATTCAAATTTAATATATTATCCATTACAGTGCCCAACTCAATGACGAGGTGCACTCGACTCCTATACCTACTGTAAAGCAGAGCAGTTACCTATACTTCCTCCTTTTTTTATGGCACGATGATGTAATTTTCTCTGTTTGAAAAAAAAATACGGAAACCACGTGAAATCTCTCCTGTGAATTTTGTATGAACAAAATGATTTTGTATACTTTCGAATTGTTTTATTATAGTACTCCTATTTTATACGTTTAAAAATTTTTATTATGCTCGTTGGACTAAGTGGTCACGTCTTTAGCGAAACTTTAAAAGTAGGTAGGAACTATAGTTACCTATCTCTATATATTATAAATGAGAAAATGGGAACATCTATTATTTATACAAAGGTACTTAGAATTAAAGTACATATATAGTTATTTATTTAACTTATATACTGTGTATAATATATGAAATATAAATATTGTAAAAATATGCAGACCTTTGATTCTTAATATTTTATTTTTCATTTTTTTGCATAAGTTTCAATAATGTATTTTAAGTTAGAAAAGTTCAACTTGTAAAAGTCTTCTTCTTCAAAAAAGTAAACATAAAAAAGCTTTATATAATATGACTATACGCATCTGATATTTCTTTTATGATTAATATTAAAAAGTATTTGGAATTTCTAACGAAAGGAGGCTCCATTAGGTGTGTTCTCTGTATGGTATACAAGCCTGAGAGCGAAAAAATAAACCATATATCTCATGTGGTTCTGAAAGCTTATAGCCTAAGAATAGTGTTTTACGGAAAAAAAAAAAACTATACCGACCACAAATCCGGCGTCTTCGTGCTCAAGTCCAAACGGAAACGATGTTCCGCCATTTTCTCACACACTTTATATTCCTAAGGTAAATTATATGTATACATGTCTTTGTATATATGCAGACGAGGTATAAATGTTTTATAAATTAAATACATGCGTAGATATTACTATATATTAGAACCTAATAGCTGCAAAAACAAAAGCGTATTGATCTCGTTCTAAACTCTACGGTATATAGACAGGTTTGTGAATGCAATTAACTTGAGTTAATTAAGTGAAGACAGTTAAGTTGTTGTTAAGAATTTTAATCTATAAGTTAACAAATAATATTGTAATAGTCTCTAAAGAATAGATTTAAAGTTAGATTATATGGATAAAATTGGCTTATAGTTTCAAAACCAGCTAAAAGAACAGTTTTTTTTTTATTTCTTAAATTGTCACATTGCATTTTATGGTTTGTAAGAAAATTTAAATATTGAACATCAAACAAGGCTAAACACATTGTAATAACTGATTCAAACTGATTATGGACAATAATGGCGGGTTTCAAAACACTCATAAGTCATACCAATCTAATGATGTTTTTTTCAAAACTAGACACGATCAAACATATTATGTTTATTAACGGTAGAATAATAATTAATAATAATTAATTTTAAGTATGGTAAATAGTTAAATATTTAGAAAAGTAAAATAAATTTATAATATTCTCTAAGGTGTGACATAAAAATAATAATGTTTTGATTTATTAAATATTTTCAATATTTGTTTCAAAATCACATCACCTTTATCACGAGGTAAATTCCATACATAGCCATATGTCATAAAAATAAAACTACGTTTTATTAATTTCAAAATTAGCTATAGGAAAACGAAGCCACAAAACCATCAATATCAAAATTATAAATCTACCCATTTATTTCTTGTAATAATCTTTTTATAAAATTAATCTTCATATGCATCGTGTATCCAAGCTCTGATTTCATATCTATTAAAAATCAGTGTAGAAATTTTAATCAGATCAGAGTTTTTTTTTGTTTTGAAAAACAAAAGTTGCTTATAGTTGGTTAAAATGCATTATAAGAAGCAAGATCGTACTGACATAGTACCTATGTAAATTCAAGTCAATTTTAATTTTAATTTATTGTCCTTCAATTGTTTTTTGTAGTTAGTTAGCTGTAGTTGTATCCTATATACTATTATCGGCTGATATAGGTAAATCTGGATTATACGCGATATTTCCTGGGCTAGTGACTAGGAGCATTATAAAAAAAAAAAAGTGTCGGGTGTCAAAACTGCTAAAGTACGCTGTGATGGTTCGTCAGACTAGCAAGTTCTTGAAAACTACTTCTTAAGTATATTGGTTTAGTTTGAACCATATATACGCTGTTAACATGGGTTCTTACTATGTACGATCATTTTTCAATTTTTTCCCATCAGTGGTGCTGTGTGTGTTTGTAAATAGAAGATTCGAAACTTCTAGCTCCTAAACCTGCTTGGTCTTTTGGACAATGCTATTGATTCATAACGCGTATAAAGCCAATTATAAAAAATTGAAATTAAATTCCGATCGTCTGGAGCTAGATGCCTAGATAGTAGATGTATTATATAGATGTGTATACTGTATATGTAATAGGTATATTATATGATTTATAATAATACGATTAAGTACTTATGTACATCGCCTTCAGCCAATGACTTGACACACGTGACCAACGTGCACGACAAAGCATCAAGTCATGCATCAGACAAGGGGTCTAAGGACGGTATTATACAACACACACCCACACCGACCGACACACCACAAACTAGATAATACATATAATATTCATACTCACACGTACCCGCTGACAACGGAATTGATTGACAAACACAGCTATTTAGGCCAAAATCCCCAAACGAAAATCTGTCCACACCACGCTTTATCTAATATCTTAACTATAATATTATATTAATGTATTATATTATTATATATGTGTATCGTACAAGCACTATAGGTAGTTAAATACACATCCAATGCGTGCGTCAGTGGTCGACGTGCGTTTTCAGCAGGCGGTTACGTAAATATAAAACAATAATATTATATTATAATATAGGTATAATACCTAGGTGATAGGCGAAGTATGTTCTTGCTATGCATTTGGTATAGGATAAATTACGACGAGGAGTGGAAACGATAGGGGATGAAAATGTTCTTCGTGGAAAAGGAAAGAGGAAAAAAATACACACAAATTGAAAAACAAACTCGTGTTCCACCCGTCGGATGTGTAATATAAATATATATATTATTTTCGATTTCATTGTTTCGTCGACTGACTGAGACGTTATCAATTTCGGGGCACCAACGTTTTCTATTTTTTTTTTTGTTCTCGACGTGTCTTTAGTCTCAACTTCTTTTTCTTGAAATACTTCACTACCGATGCCGGATCAACAATATACACTGTTCACATTAAAACGTTGTCTTGAAGGATTTCTCTTAATATATATTGTATATATTTTTTTTTTTTTCGACAGTGAAACGTAAATATCAATAATCAATATGAATCCACACCATACTATTCCCGTGTTGAAATAAAATCTTTTACTGTTTTCATGGTGAAATAAAGATAAAAAAGGAAATCCGATAAAAAAAATATAATTTAAATTCCGTCACGAATCACGACGTGTGTTTATTCTACATAAACTACACTTCCATCGACGGTTACCTACACATAGTGTATAAAAGGAAAACTTCTGTCGCGTAAAATGTCGTAAAAACGTGGTTTTCTTTTATACACAAAAACAAACTCTTTCAGTTGTATTATAATTTATTTATAATATAGTACATCAATGACGTTATTGTGAATTTATTTTTTAGCAGTAGATGAGCTGCGGTTCTCGTTTTCTACATTGTCAAAAAAGATGCAAAAAAAAAATAATCCAAAAAACATAAAAATTCGTAATAAAAAAAAAAAAAAAATACAAAAATCGATAAATTTGAAATTGCATTTCAGCCTACTGAATTGTTATTTTATTCCATAAAATATAAAATATGAAAAAAAAATCATTATAAAATATAGCCCGTACGACGCACATTACTAATAAAATAACTAAATGGTTTTGGTGTAACTACCAACCACAATTTTTTCTGTTTTTTATTTATTTTTTATATTTCTTATGATTAGAAATGGGATGGGCGCCCTTAGAAAGTTAGTTTAAAAAAGGTGCTCCTAGCCAACAAAGTTTGGGAAACGCTGACCTAGTTTATTTGAATATAATTGTATAAATATACTCAAAAGTTTCTTTCATTGTATTATTATAACTTTGGGCTTCTGCCCGTATTTATAATAAAATAATTAATTTACTCCAATCATAAAATAACAAAAATATTTTTAATAAGTTTTCACTCGATAAAAAAAGCACAGGTTAACCATACCTATTCAACATTTTAACAACAAAATTAAAAAGCAACAAAAACATTACGTGTAAAAAATCTCAGGTTAGAAAAGTTTTGATATCAAAAAGGGGCTAAGTAATATCTTCAATTCATTAGTATAGAAATCGTTTATAATTGTTTGTATTTGATGAAGTGCGATAATTTAATACAAATAATTTAACTTAGCTTGCAGGCTACTAAATGAGCTCATAGTAGATTTGTACTTAAATTTTGTTATGCAATATTATAAAAATATAAAATGGGAATGTAAATATTCATGTCGGCATTGTAGTTGTAGGCAGTCGTAAATATGAATAGATCCAAGTTAAGTTAAATTATCGCACTTCATCAAATACAAACAATTATAAACAATTTCTATAATCTATACTAATGAATTGAAGAAAATACTTGGCCTCTTTTTGGTATTTTTTTTTTTTTTTTTATTAGATTTTTACACTGAGTGTTTTTGTTGTATAAGCACATAAAAATACGGTTAATCGTTCTTCATAAAAAATCGTTTATGCTTATTATAATAAATATATTATTATATTTATTAAATACTATAATCTGTTGATTATTGGACATATTTTATTTTATAACTATTAAAATGTAATACAGTACACCGTAGTCATGTCGTTGATGGTACTCACACATTTTAAAATAATATTTAGGCATGCTCCAACATAACTACAATTCTCTGGTGCCCTGATGATATTATTGCATGTGTATCGTGTATATTGAAAGGGTTCTATTAAACATTGCTTATGCGTCTGGCGCCTCGTTGTTGACACAGCCCAATTATAAATTCAGGCGTACCAAGTTATACGTTCGTCGTCATTATAAAGTTAGTCGTTAGACCATTATTACCATGCATAATATATATATTTTAACTTCAGTATATTTTTGTTTAATACTTTATATCCAGCCGATCACACACGACATTCAGGCTAATATTTTCGGGTCACTCATATACCTGTGTACAATTACAAAAGGTTCAGACTTTTTCCAGTAAGATTTTTTTTTTTTTTTTGTATCTTATATAACGCAAAGTTTAACTTGTCGGACAATTGTTAATGTACGAGTAAAGTGTTTATTGCAATTCGCAATTCTGAACTTCTTTACCGACAGTGGGTGCCTGTGACAATATATTACTGCTACAGAACAAATGTTATTTTTATTTGAAAAAATCCTAAAGCACCAATCAGTTCACAGTCTAAACAAAAATACAAAATAAACACAATTAGAGCAATTAATCAATTCAAACAGTCCATATAGCTTAAAGTAAATACAATTATTACTATTGTGTGTTTTTATTTCAAAGCAACAACACTATACTCAAACATATTACATTTATATTATATATATATTTTGTACCCATCATCAGTTCTAAAAAATTAAAGTAATTACAATAAATTATACTCTCGTGAAAACTAAATTATTAGAAAAAAAATAAAATATTTACGACCTTGATGTACGATGTACCTATTTTGCCTATACAAACCGCCGTCTTATAATGTCATTAGTACATTGCACATACAAAACAATGATATATTTAATCACCACGTATGTCTAAAGATTTAGTTGCATATTTATTGATTATATTTCTTGCTTTTAATCTTTATTTCATGGTGACACGTAATGATCTTGGCCAGGAATACAAACATAACAATTTCTATATTATATTCCAAAGGGGGAGCGCAGCTAAGTATAGCGCTGTCAGAAAGATGAAACTATAATCGCTAAAGTACAATCATTTTAATTTGACAGATAATTTCATCAGGTTACGAACAAAATATAAACACCTACCAAAATTATCTTTTTCTTTTTGGTTCAATGTTTCCTATCCATAATTGGATAAGACATAATAATTGGATCATTAGAAAAATGTAATGATTCAATTAAAACATATAGTGAAATTGATGTTCAAAACCCGTAAATAGTGATGGGTAATTAAAATATCCCGGTAATAAAAAGTGAGGAAATATTCCCCGAGAATATTTCCGGAATATTTAATAAATTCCCAAATAATGGGAATTTTTAATATAAATTTTAAAATTCTAATAGGCAAGTCAAAATTAAATTATTCCCAATCCAAACACTGCCCAAGTATAATTGTGGCCTGCTAATGACCTTAGATTTTGAATTAAAAATAAATAAAATATAATTGTCCTTATATTATTATGATTAATATCATGATAGTACCTACTTTTTTCAATTAAAATTGAAAAATATGTCTTTTACCTTTCTAGTATCTTCTACACAAAAGTTGCTATGTTTTGAAGAAAATACACTATACTATATAAACTAACTTACTAAGGGCCAGTTGCACCGTCTATGATTAAACTATGATTAAGCTTAATCAGCTGATAACAGATATTTAGGGCCAGTTGTACCGTCTATAATTAAACTATGATTAAGCTTAATCATAGACTGTACAACTGGCCCTAACCATACCATACCATACCATACCTACCATAGATGCACGTTCATCACACGCGGGTTTAATAGTTATCACGGTTTAAGATAGATTCTATCTTAAACCATTGATATGAATTATGTCATCTAGTGAACCTCTAAAAGTGTGGACCAATAAAACAGAAAAAAAAATTCCCAAGTTAGGGAAGAAATATATGTTGTGGAAATATTCCCGATAAATTCCCAATTATATATTTCTTTCTTTTGGGAATATTCCCAAGGCACATCACTACCCGTAAATGAAAACTCGCCACATTCGGCGCACTAGAATAATATAATAGACTACTATTGCTGGCTATGTAAATATATTGATAACAAATTTATTATATTTATAAAATAAAAAAAAAACTCTCCTTAAAATGAAAAAGTTAAAATACGTTAAAATATGTCAATTTGTTCACATTTTAAACTGAATAATAATATTAAACACGATACGACTACGACGGTAGAAAATAAATAAATTTAAATTATTTAACATTTTACTCATGTCGTAGTACCTCCGCTGGGAGGCCTCTACATTCCATTCAATCTGCCTTTTTATTTTTATTTTTCTTATTTTAACATTTTAACCCATCAATATTGTTCTTATTATTCTTCTTTGTAACAGATTGAATAAAAAAACGTATATTTAAAAAAAAAAAATTTTTAACATAATAATAAAATTGGTCATAGAATTACACTTAACTATTATTATAAAAAATATATATTAATTCAACCCAAAGTGGGGTTCATTAAAAAGTTATTAATTTTTTCAATATCTTTTTGAATAAAATTATATATATTATCCTACCTATCAACATTATATTAAACTATAGCTGACCTAGCACTCCGTTTTGGTAAGATTATTATATATAATTTTACAGTATACATATGCACTGAACTATGAAACATAGATAGGTAATAGCGGAATAAAAATCCCCTGAAAGAATCCCGGATCCTAGGAAAAATAACCCCCAGACTACAATATTACTGACAACCACATTTCATTTTGAAAACTTAATTAGTGTAATTATTACATTATTAATATTTAATTACAAATATATCTATTACACTTATATAATTTAGGTTAGGTTAGGTTAGGTACCTATATGTAAACTTGTAAAATCTACTTCTAATAATAATTATTATTATTTACATAACGTAATATTTTATTTCGGGGATATATTATATAATATAAAGGTACCTATTAAGCAAAAAATAGTATTGTTAATGTTTGAAAATTATAATATAAATATTAAAAAATAAGGAATAATTAAATATTTGAGTAAATAAATAATTGATTTTGTTTGTATGATTTATTTATATTTTTATGTGAACATTTATGGAGGTTACGTTTCATGTAATGTCAGTTGGGGTAGTTGTTGGTACAGTTTCAAAAAAGTCATAACTTACTTCAAAATAATATATAATATCAATAAAAGCCTATGCGGACTCCTAGATAATAATCTTAACTATACATTTTATAATAGGTCAATAAATATTCACTTTAATATTACAAGTAACAGCACACTATTGAAACTGGTGAAATAAAATTGGTATGTTGTAACGTTTGCACGAAGTCCTCTTAACTCAGTTAATTGGGTTCTTTTAGTCAAATATGAAATACAGGTGTAAAATAATATCGAATCATAATTTTATTACTATTTTTTTTCTGTAACAAATATATATGTACCATATATTTATATTTGTTTGTACTCAATACTTGTTCAAAACCAAATTCTTGTGTGAGTCCATCTTCGAAAAGCGATTTTTTAAAAATTATTTCTTATTACAATACATCAGAGGAACCACTTTTCCAAATTTCAAGTTTATACTTTTTGTCGTTTTTGAGTAATATCGATTAGTATTTGGATTATATGTTTAAGTATATAAGTATAGTAAAAAACTTTAGTGTAATATCGTATTCTTTTAAAAGCATGTATTATTTTTGGAAATATTATTTAAATAAAAGAAAATTAATTTAATACAATTTGCTTGAATAATTTCCAGAAACCCAAGATAAGAACTGCGATTTTAAGATACTATCAAAGTTCTGCAATAGTATTACTCATGTACATCGTGAGTTGATATACGGTTTTAAAATGAAGCATATATATATATAATGTAACCTCTAATTCCCGGACATTTTTAGTCATTAAAATATTGTCCACAATTCGGAAGTTTCTGCTATTCAGGGAGTTCCGTTTGAGAAAGTTATATTGGTATGTTGCCGAAAAAAACTTCGTCTATTTGTTTAATATGTACTCTACTCTAAGAAGGGGGAGGGTTCACTGTGCTACAACAATATATTATGAACGATTAAATCGATTATTGGAAATTTGAATTATGTTCTATTATATTATATACTTACGCAGTTGAACTTATCAAAATGGTGTTGCGATTTCTCTGAAACCAAGAGTTACATTTTGTATGGTTTTATTGTAATTTATTATAATGCGTGTGTATTTGTTGGATTTGTCTAGAAGTTATCGTCGTCCACGTCGTCGAGACGTGTGAACAATTTTACGGTCAGCGAGTGTCGGACACGAGACCGTACTCGGAAAGGGACAACCCTCTATTAATATTTGCTTACATAATAGTATTATACACGCGGCCATGCACAAAGCATATATATTGTATAAGTATGTATGTATATAATATGTGTGTTTATTATATTATGTTAATTTATATTGTAATCGTAACCGGAAAAAAAACCACGTCTAGTATAAATATAATATACCGGCCGATCAACCTAACCCGACCCTAACCAATGGGACCTATTTCATATGTATACATCGCAGGTCATCGTTTGAGCATCGTCTGTTTACCTGGGCCAAAATATCGTACATCCTTATTTGTTTGCACATCAGCATATTGAACAATAGAAGGGTATAACAAATATTGAAAAGTACATAATCTAAGTTCTATATCCCTTAATTAAAAGGACTTTTTAGTTTGAATTCTAAATTTCAGTTGAACTTGAACATTCAATAATGTATTGTTAATCCTTATACTTCACATACAATAAGTATAGGTATATACATTGGCTTATTCAAGCCAATTTTGGCATATAATTATCATACACTACGATTGAACTCTGAGAAATGGCCATGGTTAATAATCACTCATGTCTCGCTTACTTGAGTAACCGTGTCATGATAATATTATGATATATTATGTTTTAAAATAGAAATACCAATAAAATATTTGAAAATTGTATAGCGAAAAAAGTTGAAATAAACAATTATAGTGATGCTCAAATGATGTACGGCCGTATACATCCTAAAATAGCAAATCTTCCTAAAATAAAATGAGCAGAGGACCTTTCCGCTATAGGTATTCTGAATGATAGTTGTATATAATATTATAAATCCATCTAACAAATCCATGGTACTAATGGGATAAATTCTAGTGAGGTGCAGATTGCTTTAAGTGAAAAAAACCTAGTCCGCAGCCATTACAAAGGGGAGTAGACTGTTTGGTCGAATAGCTATATTATACCGATTGGCTGAATATATTTTATTCCACAAAAAAACCTTGGGCTAATAATTAGATACAGGAATAGGTTAATAGGTCAATTAATGCATATATTGAAAAAATTAAGTTATATATAAAATACATAATACATAATTAATATGAACTCTTAAATTTTAAAAGATAATGGTATAGTAATATTTTAATATAGTTATACAGTCAATGTTATCATTACCTAATACAAATTTTCCAATTACTAAAACAAAATGATATGCCTGCGATATACATAATGGAAATAATTAATAATGAACCCTATTTTTAAACATATTCACATCAAAGTTCGTCAAACGGTATAAATTATCGTCGCTCAAACTAACTATTAATTTTTCAGTCACAACTAGTATCTGCCCCCCAATTTAAAAATTCTCGAAAAAAGAACTCTGGTATAGGGAAACATTTTCGTTTTTCAATAATTACTTTGAGTTAAATTATATGACAATTAATTAAAAATTAAATAATAAATAAATATGTCCATAAGTATCTAAAGAAATTTATTTTGACCAAAATAAAATATAATTATGCATAATATAGGTAATAGAAAACAAAATGCAAAGGTGAATACAAAAATGCATAAATACTACATGGTTTTAAAGCGTTTCCTTTCTTTCTGTTCTTGTTGAATTATCTGTTATTTTTAATTTATTTTCTATCTATCGATATATTATGTATTATAATATACATTTAATAAATACATATGCGTATAGATTATCAATATGCGAGTACGGGTTTGAGATGTAGTCATTACTTACTAGATATTACCACAGCCGATGCACATAATATTATGGCACATGACACATCATCATTCCTAAAATTATTAGACCGAATGATTAACCCTCTCTGCTAAACCATATTAAATGGTTGTGAACGGCCCAGTATACACAAATTTCCATATGTATTCCGTTAAAATCGCCATTGGTTTTGATGGATTTTTTTTGATTTTTTCACAGGATGTTGATAGCCATGGTGACAATATTTGGCGTGTCTTGGCTTCCACTGACCGCCATTAACCTGTTGAACGATTTCTATCTGCAGACTGCCATGTGGACACACTACTACCTGTTCTTCTTCTCTGCCCATGCCGTGGCTATGAGCTCCACGTGCTACAACCCGTTCCTATACGCGTGGCTGAACGAGAACTTCCGGAAAGAGTTCAAACAGGTGTTGCCTTGTTGGCGCAACGGTTCCGGGTACGGTGCGACTGGGGCAGACGTGGGCCAGGGACGCAGGGGCAGGGTCGGTGGATACCGGTCCGAGAGGACGTGCAACGGCAACGACACGTGCCAGGAAACGCTGTTGCCAACGTCCATTGTGCTGCCGTCAGGCCGAACCACCGCCACTACAGACTGCACCGGATTGGATCTCGTGGTAAGTTGTATATTATCTTCTATAGGAACTTGTATACGATACTGTCGTGTATGACAATACAATCTGTTATGTATATATGTTATAATGTTGTTACGTGCCCATATTTACGAACAACCGTTGTATAGGAAGTATAGTTGCTATTGGTATTGCAATAAGTCAAATACAAATTAAGCCATAACAATAATATTTGAAAATAGTCGAAATATTTCTGTATTGCTGCTAAAAAAAACCGGAAACGGATGACGTGAAGGTGCTCGTTCTGATTCTGAAAATTCTTCCCATACTCTGCCAACAGACATCCTATTTATACCTCGAGTATTATAAAAATTCTTTGGTGGTAATTTTATAATGACGCAAGTTATTCAATGATTCATAGTTATCTATATCTGTAAATGGATATTTTTTTTATAACAAATAGAATAACGAGTCTAAGACGTATGTTAAAGTTAAATCAAATCTATATGTTCACATTCATCTCTCATTATCTAATTATAATGTTTATAATCATAGATATTATAGCAATATTACGTGAGTCATTGGTTTTATTCCTGAATTGCTTAATAGTTTTTTTTTAATAATTTATTCGAATCATTGAGAGATGAAAATATTATAGTCACCCTACTAGTAGTGTAAAGGATTTCTTTTTCTGGATGAAATATGAATTCCCAAGACAGTTGACAGTTGTCACATTTTTAAATAACATCACCTTAAAGTATCATATAATGTTGTTATATAATATAGAGTATACTGTACAATATGTACCCATATTATATAATCAACTTTATTAATAGTGTTATTATATATTTTTAGGTATAGTAACGAGGTTTATGAAATATCGTACATTTAATAATTTTTAAATATTTTGATGGATTTCGTTTTAAATTCAATAGAAGTGTTACATAGGTATTTGATTTAAGTCATAAAAACTCATAATATAAAATTTTAATTTTAATATTAACTGAAACATTAATGCATATATTAACTAGTTTTTGTTGTTGATTTTACTGCAATTTTGTAAAAAAATGTACATAAGTATGGTTTATGAATATGATAATTGAATGTAAAAAGTTAATTTTTTATGAATTAATTCAAATCTATTTTTCATAATACACAATTATTTATAAACTTTTTTTTTTTTTATTTAACTGTTTAACTAGTTGACATAACTTATAGTGAATTAATACATTTTTTAATTATTTTAAAGTGCATATTTCTCTATTTTAATGTGTATTTTTGAAAATGCATAGACCTACTATAATAATACATGTTAAACTATACAGCTAAAACCCGCTTATTATTAATCTCCAATGATTTATACGTTTACATTACTTAAAAATATTTTATACAGATATGCCTAGGCCCAAGATTTGCATAACACGAGAGAGATCATTAAATTGTGTATTATATATTATACCATTAGCCATTCTTCGGAAACTAAAGTTTGATTTTGTTATCCTACATACTCTATATAGGTAGGTAACTGCATTATAATAGCCAGATAAATTCATACTAACAATAGTATAATATAAGACTATAAATTATAATAGTGATATAAATTACAAATATATTCTACACTAAGATTTAAAGTTAGAGAAGTTTATTATTTACTTTAATTATTATTTTTAATTACAATTATTTTGAATATTATTATTTTCCTTGAAAGTATGTTGTTCGTGTGTATTGGAAGCTGTGATTCATTGGGGTTGAGTATAGCTGGTATTTTGTTATTGAACATGCAATACGCATTGTGTTTGTGTGACAAGTATACTATCATAATATGAGTATTGGTACGCATTCGCCACACCGTGATTTATCATTTGAAGGTACAATTTTGCTACCAAATACACTTAGCAATATCTGTACCATTGTACAAATATTAGCTATGAGAAATAATTATTTCATTTGAATTATTATATTTTAAGTTGTAATATTATATTATACCTAAATAAGTTCATTAATAAGACCCGACTAATAACAATTTTAATTAATTATAGATGACACTACTAATCGCAAAATTAAGGTTAATGTCCCAGATTCTTGTTTTTTAAGCTGGATATTTTTAAGACGATTAAATTGAATATATTATGGAGTAATAATAATAATTCAAAAACTATGTTTCACCATTATTCCTATTCTACATTATGATATATTTTTTTTATTAGATACCCCTCGGCAATATAGGCCATTGGGTGGGGGTAGAACTGTGGGTTTTTGTATTGGATAGGTTTGGTACATGTGTGTGTGTTGTGGCAGAATATCTAGTGGGGCACCCGTAGGTTTCTGCCATGCCCTGGGTGGCGGATGGTGGCACTTGTTTTCCGGACACTATGACTTGCCAGAAGAAAAATGCCGCCCTGTGGCTGAGAATCGAATAGGCGACTAAAAAAAAAAAAAAAAACAGTGTACCTATATTCATTAATTTATTACAATGCTGCATTGGGTTATTAGTTCTTTGCCTGGTTGTGCTTTTAAGTTGATTAAAACTGATTTTTCTCATTTAATTAACCTAACCAATCTAAATTTGTTTTTAACTATTCATAAGCATTAATCGTGATCAATTAAAGTTTTGATTATCATGATATTAAGTATTAAATAATACAAAATAATAGGTAATATTTATGTAAACCTTATACCTAATTTACATTTACCTATATGTAGATAAATTTAATTCATTGCCCTAATAATTATGAACCACGAGTACAAAGATAGATAGGACGTAGTTAAATCAATGTGTGAGAGATACAAAGCTAGGAAGGAAATACCAAAGAGGTTAATGAGGGTGCAAGCCTCTTTGGATTAATATTATCAAGGTTCCTCACAACATTTACAAGTTTATATCACAAAATATATTAATATTTACATTATCACGAATCTTTAAATTATTTATAACTATCAAAAATAATATTCAATTTTTTTTATATATAGTTCGTGTTTCAAATATTATTTAGTAGGTACTATAGGTACCTATATTTAATCGAAATTGTATAAAATTTGAAGTAAATTAAACTAGTCAAAATAGGTGTATTATGTTACATTATGTGTTGATGGAAATGTACAAGTTTTGTGTACAACTGCCTTACTCGTCTTTATATTTTATTTTGTATTTTTAAAAATAGTTTATAATGAGTTTTATGAATTGCAGTAAATGATCATTTTATTTCTTCTGGTCCATAAAATGACTAGATATATTTACAAAACATTGTTCAAAATGTATTTCTTCGAGAAAGTTTTTACTGTCAACTTGTCTATAGTCATGTTATTAAACTGTATCCCATTTACTCCTTCAACAGCTTCTGCTACTTGACAGAGCTTTACAATGCTTTGACTGGCCATTGTAAGATCGACTCTGTTTTTTTTTGTTTTTTTTTTTTTTACTAATAGCAATGAATTTATTTTTAGTTTATTAGCACATATTTCACATTGTAGTGACTTTAAAATAGCTCTAACAATAAATCCGACAGTATTTTCAATCACCTACTCTATGTATCTACCTACCTATTGTTTTTGCAAATACTAAACAATTCTTCTTCTTCTTCATCGCTTACTATATCTAACACATAGTTTATCAATAAATATGTTACTTTTATTTTGTATATATTTTTAAATAAGCACCTCAGAATATAGCTTTGATATATTATTTTCAGCTCTTATTAGGTCTAAAATTTAAGTTTTTAATAATTATTTAATCAATTTTAGAGCTAGAATATTTTTAGTAAATTAAAATTTGATCCATATATAAATATTTAAAACAGTCACAATATACATATTTTTAAACCAACTACCTATCTAGTACATATTATTATCAAATATATTGTATTACTTTATCTATCATAAATAATTTAATGGTGTCTAATACCTAAAGGCTAAAAGTTTAAGCTAACGAAATTTCCAAAGAAACAAATTCATCAAAAATCAATATTTTATTCTTATAAAAAATAAACATTTCCCGATAGACATATTCCTGCCTCCTGAGTCCCGAACTTTTTATCGAGCAGCGGAACGTTTAAACATCACAGGAGTGTTTGATTTTTCGTTCACCGACAATGTTCGACCCTAACAGTCCAAACCGATAAATTGAAAAACAATGCTTTGAACACACATACAATGCATACACACACTTAAAAATATATACGTATTGTTATTCTAACACAATGCTTAGCTCTTAGCAAACATAGGAATGCCTATACACGACCCCAATAAATCACTACTTCTAGTCCTCACAAACAACATTCTTTTACATAAGTTATTAAAATAATATATGGGCATGTAACGTTTCCACCACAATTTAAAATTACCGTTCCTGTCATCGACCTTTTCCACCAATTTTAAAAAAGGTTGATTCCCACTTCCTCCTACTTTATACCTACTTTAATACCTACTTTGGTAAAATGATTATACTTATATTTCATATTTTTAGAAGCAATTTTGCATTTTCTAGTACTTACTTTCATACTTGTGTAAACAATTAGTGTTATAATATTTATATTTTATATATTATGTTCAATGCTGTATAAACAAATGATATGATTATATTTATGGTATATTTAAATTATATTGGTAATGGTATTTTGAAATATTTTTTCATGTTTTGTATGACAAATTACAATATTTTATATTAAAAAATCTAATAATAACTAATAACTTATAATAAATCGAACAAAAAATTCACTATCCATGATAGGTAATAGGTACATTATATTTTTTTTCTGTTTGTTTTACATATTTTCTACAAAAATAATAATAGCTAAATCAACAAACTAAAGTTATCTAATATTTTTTATGTGCGAACTGTGAAGATTTTATAGAACCTGTATTTAATTTAATTAAAAAGAAAAGTAAATTTTCCTTGATTTTTAGTTGTCTTGCAATATCTTAACCATATAGTAGGTAAATTGGTGGAAACGAGAATCAAACCTTCTTTAATATTGCCGGAAATGGGAGATGGTTTAAACAGGCATTTTGAATTTTGCTGGAAACTAGTGATTTCCAATTATATTAATGCGAAATATTCAATTTTCTTAACATCAAATCTTAGCGAACACGAGTCATTACCAAATGATTTTTCGCAAAAACTCTACCATAAAAATATGATGTGTTGCAAAATGTGACTTTCATATCAAAAACGTATGGGATGTTTTCACACAACTATGTGATGGTAGTCTCTTTTACTTATGACCAAAACTCTGTCTGGTATACTTATAATCAAAATACGTCAATCGAGTACAAGAAAAAAAAATATCATCATTAAACTATATATTATACAGCAGCTGAGCATGAATATCATATAAAAGAGACAATCAATCTTTTTTTTACTCGGCATATAATATATATGTTCATTGTGCACACGTCCGGAAAAAGGTCAAACGTACATTGGCATTTATATATTATTAGTATTATTACATACACTACACAACTACAGCATTGCAGGAGTCACAACAAAAGACGCTCGTTTCCAAAAAAACTTGTACCTAGGTATATACAACCACTAGCTACCTACATATTTTTGTTTTCATTTCTTCAGAATCACATTAAATCCACGTCGCGCCTTGTCAGTTTCAATGACATGACACGTATTACATTTTTTTTTACACACAACACATTATACAACTCTCAACGCTGCGGCCACGGCGTGATGTGTAGTATTATACGTATAATATATAACTTAATTTATACGTTTTATTCGTTATACGCCAATTTCTATATTAAATTTGGACACGAGAACTCATGAATGCGAAACCCATAATAACCGTGTCACTCTGAAAAAACCGAAAATAATATATTATTTACATTACCAAATATCCGTCTTGCGTACCTACATATACTCACTTTCGCAGCAGCAGGTACGATGGTATTATGTTTTTACATATCACTCGCTATAAATATTTAGTTGATTTTATTTCATATAATATCTAACAGCTCTCGGCTAGAATATATAATATTTCCATTTACCCCTCTAACGTAAAACTGATATAAAAATTTACGACGCAAAAGCTTTAAATATAATTTTTGTTGAAATATTAAATTTCTTCTTTTGTAACTGTATATTATATACATTTGATCCTAGGACGATTTTATTTTATATAAAAAAGAACTCCCGTATCCATTGAAGTATGTTTACTTGTAGCAATACGACTCGGGACAAATTTATTCCACAGCGATTTTTTTCGCGTCTTCTGGGAATTTATTTCTCCACAATGTGTAAACCTCAAAGGAGCTATACATTTTTTCGAGTAAATAATATTTTTGAGATAACTAAATCATAATAAAATGTAATTTTCATACTTGTAGTTGGAAGGCGGTAGCTATATAGCATAATGTATATAATATTATATATTATTTTTTATCAGTCGTTCAACACATTCTCAGACGTAACGTTTGTTTACACGATATTCTAATTATCATTATTGATTACCAAATAAATGAAAGTGGGTAAGACACTTTTTGTTAAAAAAACCATTATATTGTTAAAGAAATTCTAGAATTTATAGCTATAATAGTAGTTCAATACACACCTGTTTTTAATATTTAATATTATAAGTAACATCTTCTAATAGTCATTGATGATATCTTTCTGAATGCCTAAATTGATCATTTATGATTATATGGAAATTATTTAATATACTATATTTGAGCTTTGACGATCTGCATAATATTATTTTATTAGTTTTTGGTAAATAAATAACTTAAAATAATTTCAATATTCAGTTTATAAAAATACAGAAAAAACTAAATAAATATTATCAGGTCGTTTTTATTTATTTTTTTATCAATTTAAAAAACTTGTTATTGTACATTTTCGGTAAAAAAATTAAACAATACAAGATCGTAGAAAACTGCTTCGCGTGTTGGATAATCATAATAAAACAATATTTATAAAGGAATAAGAAATAATTCATCGTAATCCCGTAAAAAGTATCAATTTATCATCGTAATACAAACGCAAGTAAGAATAGCTTACTGACGGCAAACCGTAAATTATTGCTAAGCCACCAAGAAGGTAAAAAAAGGATGATATATAAATGCATGCTCTTAAATTCTCTGGCGCAAATACAAAAATAAAAATAATTAGGGAAATTGAAAAACAACAATAAACCAGCTTACGGTAGAATAAAAAAAATGTGTACCTACCATGTATAACGAAGTGAGTGGTTAATTAAAATCTAATGTATGATTTGTTACGGGGTTGAATCATCGCAGATTCATAAAATAAAAAAATAATTTCCTAATCATATTAGTAAGTTTACTTGTGGCTAATACTATTATACCTACATAATTTACTCAAGTATCTATACAACCCATGCATAGTTTTTTCACTGGAAAAAAGACTCGACATCAAAATACTAACCCATACCTACAATAATAGTTATAATTGCATTATTATTGTTATTAATATCAAGTAGAAAAACTGATATGGTTACGGTGTTTTGTAGTAGTTGTTTGTATAATATAGGTCAATATTTTTTTTTTAAAAATATGTTTTTTTTGCAAAGTAGCAAACTACTATATACATACTTCAGAGCTATCCTTCGCTAGCCATTTGGACTAATGGTAAAACATAATAACCCAACAAGTACATTATTGTTACACGATAGTTAGATAATAATATTTCCATGTGTATAATTTGTATAGGCGTGCCAGGTCAGTTTTGATAGCCGGTCGTGTTAAACCCCACATTATATTTCGTAGCTGACCTTCGGAGCAATAGGTTTATATTTTATGCATCACTATACCGTCGGTGTAAAAATGTAAATATTTCGCAAAAAAAAATAAATATTGAATACTAGGTAAATATAAAAATACCATTCGGCTGAGATATACCTAACTTTTAACACTTTTCTGACAGACACGTTTATTGTCCCGAATATCTATGTTTAATATTTATATGTAAAATGTAAAATGTAAAATGTGTATAAAATGTTAAAATGTTATTAATCTTCATGTACAAGTCATAGGTATACAATATAGAGTATTATATAATACGATGCGTATATAATATTATATATGAAAATTGAACAATCTAATCTATATAGTGAGCATAGTACTTACTGTCATTATTGTAATGGACTTTATAACGCTGGTTTTATTATGGCAGTTTTCCAATTTATTTTTACAACGTTTCGATCACAATGTCGAGTAATACATTTTCGAAATTATTGGCCGCTGAATAAAATCCAAAACCCTGCTGACGATGTTATTATACTTCATTACAGTCTCCCTCCGCCGCCACCATCGACCGTATCCTAACCTGTCCATCCTTTCGATGTTGAAAAAAACGTTTAATAAGCATCACTTATACATTTTATTACTGTCGAATATATTATTAAGTTTTTTTCCCCTATCGTCGGTCTGTTGACACACTCCGTAAAACTGAAAACTTTAATAAAACAGTATACAGTGTGTCTGCCGTCTGAAAAGTCCATTACATTAGCAGGGATCACGTCATAGCGTGCAACTATTGCTCCAGGTATGACGATATTATCACAACATCAAAGACAGTGAAAATACGCATATAATATTAATTAAATTAATCACGTCACACGTGATATCATATACTAATATTATGTGATCCACACTGTGGATCGAGGATTTTAAAACTTTCTAGACAAACCGTATATACAGTGTACAAATTTTATGCGTTATAATAGATAATAATTATTATCTTAACACTCATACGCGACAAATGTGCACGATTTCCCCGTATAGCTTTTACGAAAACTTTCCACGCCGGGTCGTATCGTCGTCAATCGTCAGTCATCACTCATCACCAACGTTTAGTAGCTTTAAATTTCAAAATATTTTAGATCCCATAAACAAATCAGTAAAATGTTAAAGTATTCAGTTAAATAACCTTGACAGATCACCTGAATAATATTTAGTCAATTTTACTACAAACTGTTTTCAACGGTCTGAGCCAAACGAAAATAAACATTTTGTTGAATGGTCGTATTGCATTTTATAGCTAAATAAATTACAAAAAAAAATAAAAGTGGGCCGATGTGCAAAAAATTATATGAATTTTAAAAAGCTAAACAATTCTGAACTTAAAGAAAAATTTACGAGCGTTTAAAACGTAATCTGCTTCGTATTCAGTTTATATGTAAAATAACGCTAAAAGGTTTTTGTTTTATGTTTTTGATTTGATCTTTATAGCAGGTTCGCTTTTTAACGTGCCTATAAAACTTTCCAAATATTTTATATAAAAATTACCTAGAGGTCATTAATATGAAATTTACGCCAAAAATAATAATTTTGTATTATCTTTGTGTGCTACATTTTTTAATCTTGAAAAAATTATAATATGTTTCAAAGCTCATTTTGCATAAACTCTTTTAACAGCATAAAATCAAATATTTCAGTAAACTAAATTAATAATAATTATATAAGTTTAAATTAAAATGTATTTAATAATTAATAAAAAGGCCAGTGATATTTTCTCTTGGTCTCTATTTTACGGTACAATATGAAATAAAAACCTATTAACTAAAGTACACTTCAATTTTCATTGTTAGTTAAATAAAAAAAAATGACTTAATACACCAAAGAGAAAAGTTAATTATTATTCCCAGTGACTTTTACATTTTTAACCCACAAACAAGATGAACTCGAAAAAAACAAACAAAAATCTCCCCATTTTATTTTCATTAGAACGTATTTCAATATTTGCTTTAAACATTGATCCTGAATCATATTAATTTCGTTGAAATATTTATCCCAATCACGCCTGTACAAACACTTTTTCAACGATATTTTTTCGATAAAAAATATACTATGAAATCACCGTTTTATATATATATTTTTTATGAACAAGAATGTCGTATCTACTACTTTAAAATTACCATTTTCCATGAGATAGTATAATAATAAGAATAATGTTTAAAAATACCGGATATCGTATTTATTTAAATGATATTAAACTTTTAATGAAAATAAAAATTATAAATTTAAATTTAATGAAAATATTAAAATTATATTTACCTAGTTGTTTATTTTATGTATTTAAACAGAACTACATAATACAATATTAATAATGATTTTCATATAATAATATATTATATTATAATATTTATATGTTATATTTTCGATTCTAAGAATACAGGTATTGATTATTACTGGTAATCAACGATAAAATTGTTTTATTTCACATTCCAACCATACTAAAATATTAGACAGAAATTAAAATATAAAAATCTACATTTTTATATTATCTGCTTCCCCGTTGTGTATATTTTGGTTATTTTTTTGTTTAAGTATACGCACTTAAGTCAACTGTAAAATTTTAATTTTATTTGCTCCATGCACAAATGGTATGACTGAACTTTGGCATTTCCGAAGACATAGATAAAAAAAGTTCGTCTTTTTAAGAGGGGAGGTGGTTTGATTGATCTTGGCCCGTGGTTAGGTCGATGACCTGACGGGGTAGACAAATTGCTGGAACCACGCAGGGGTCACTGCAGGTATTTAAACGTATTCGGATACAGCGGTATATATACTTATTACTTAGGTAAATACATTATGTTGACGCCCTACCGACTTCGAACAGTAGCGTTTTCGTGTATTTTTTTTGTTAAAATTCTAACGTATGGGGGTACCTACTAATATTATAAGTAACTATAATACACACTCCTACTACAGTACTCCGTACTCCGGTATTTTACAAACACGCAAATCGCAAATGAAGCACGTATTTTAGCGCACCATGCGGGGTGATTAACTACTGCTCGTGGTTAAACGATATAATATATTATACAATAAAGCTCAGCAATGGATGGCAGGTAGGCACTATAAAATCGATGAGGCTGTAAATGGGTAGAAAGCTACAGTGCTGGGAATTCGAGTATGTGCATTATCACTGTATTGAGAGTGTGGACATTTGTTTTGTCGACGAGTCGTGTTTGTGGCAGAATGCTTTTAACACGTGACGCCTGTTCGATCGCCTCGAAATGTAACGTGTAAACCAAAGTATTAGTATTTTCAGTTGAAGTACCATTCAAGGGGCGCGTAAGTTCTATATGTACAAAGTGATAGATATCAGTGAAAAACATCTACACTCGTCGTTTTGAAGCTGTAATAAAATGACCATCCGATTAGATTAACAGTGTAGAATTAATATAAAATCTGTAATTATATCATATGCATTACATAATATATTACGTGGATTACCTACACATTTATATAGGGTATCCCATAAACTTCACAAGTTTTGAACCACCTGTTATTTTGTTGAATTAATGTCCGAAACATTATTCATATTTTTTTTTTTTTTTATAAATTCCTAAAGTTAATAATCGGATAATCAGTCACATTTTTTTTTGACGTAGAGTTTGAAATGTTTGTATTTATTACAACTCGTTGTTATAATATGCCTGGAGTATTCCGTGAACTCCGACGTTTTAAAAACTCCATAACGCAATCAAATTTTGGAAAATGTTGCTCCCACCGTAAAAAAAAACAGTGAAAAGCCACTGCACGTGCTCTTGCAGGCCATTTCTGATCGTCTTGAATGTAAGAAATAACTCCTTCAAGAAAACGAAAGTTATCACGATCAATACAAACCGTTCCTCATTTGTAGTGAAGCGTTCCATGACTACAATATAACAACGTGTACAAAAACCATATATATCTTACCAAAAAAAATGTGACAGATTATAACGAAATTGGGGAACAATAACAAATATCAAGAATAATAAAAACAAAGTTATCAAGGTTGGGGGAAAAAATGGTAAGCGATTCCAAAATAATTATTTTCATTATATGAGGTAACTTCCATTACTTTTTTCAAATTTACAGAAAAAGTATTGTTGTTTAAAATAACCAATAAATGATAATTTATGTTAAAAAGACTTAGTGGCTTTTTTTTATTAAATGAATTAAATACTTTGTTTTGCTTAATAGGTCCATTTTTTTCCTGTATGGAATAATTCCCCGGAAAATGCTTAATTTTCTTTGTATTTTTTCTTACTTTTTTTAAACATTGTGTGGAAAAGAGTTAATGACAAGAATATTCACTATGAACGCTCAATTACTGTGAAAGTAATTTGCGGAAGGAACTTAGAATTGTAACATGCGTTCAATTTTGCTAATCTCAATATTATTTCAATTTATGCTTATAATTGTAATACTCTTTGGTTCATCAAAACATGTTGTTATTATACAATTATTAACAAAAAATGTAGGTATTTTGTAGGATACCTAAATACAATCATTCAATAAACGAAATCATTTTTAACCTAGCGTATGACCAAACATTTAAAAAAATGTTAGGTATAATATATTGTTCATATTATAATTAGAATAAACAGTAGGTGCAAAATGATAACCACGATACTCTAACATTATTTACCGAAAGGATGAGAAAACCATTACTATATAGTTGAAAGGAATCAGTTGTGATAGTCAAGTGTTAGATATATTATGATAATTAAAAACATTTAATTATAAATAAAATCATCGATTTACTTTACCGTAAGTCATTGTGATTCGAATGATTTACTTACCTATAGATGCGGTTAATGAAACCTAAGATCAATCGTATTTCAATCCACGGCCAATTTGAGAATAAATATATTATATAATATATAATGGAGGTTGTAAACGATTACAAATAAAAACAAAAATTCACACAAGTTGAACCAATGAAAAAAAAATGAATATTTTATGGTTAATGAATAATTTAAGATTTACTTAAATATCAAAATACACAATATTATATTAAGTCTGAAAATTTACAAAATAATATTTATAGAAAAAAGTTGTTATTTTTCAAATTAATTTATGGCAATCCAAAAAAATGTTAACGTTTTAAAAAAGATATTCCTATTCAAACGTTTTGACGATCAACATTTAAGTATTTTGAATTTTTCCATAAAAAAAAAATTTTAAAAATTCAAATTTTTTTTTTGTTTTCTGTATTAAGAAATGAAAATAATATATTCTGTACTTGTAGCTCAAGCGTCTATACGAGTACATTAGGTATGTATATATATATGAAAAAAAATATAATGATGAGAACAAAAATTAATTCATTTGTCAGGTCATATTCTGTTACCTTCTATAATGTTTACTTAACATAACCATATATTTTCTATGAAAACAATTTCGTTATTAATTTGTGTTGAGTTGGAATCAATTCATTAGTATTTATGTTACACCAAAACAAATATATTTTAAAAGTCATGGATATACAACAAGTAATATAACTAATAACAATGTACTCCACAAATTCCACACTATTTTGGGAAGACCCATAAATAAGTTTTCGTTTGATTTTCCGACTAGAATATATTGTATAAGCAGTAAGCACGTTAGTAATATTTGTTGATAAGACCAATGATATAATAGTATAATTCACATTTGACGGTAAAAATTAATTACAGACAAATATTAAACTATAATTTTAATTTATAACCCATGAAAAAATTATAACATTTTGCACCATTTTTATGTTAAAATTTCTTCAAATTTAACTGTTAAAATAATTATACAAGTAATTAATTTAATATTTCATTATACTTTAACATAAATGTCAAATAACGTTTATTTCCATCAAAGTAACATCAGCTATATTAATGAATTTGTAAGTTCCTACATAACATTTAAACTCGGATTTTAATCATTATAAAACTCTTGGTAGTAAAACCATTATAATATCTAGTACGATACTAAAATATTAATAAGATTATAAAACTATTATTTATACAATATATTTTGTAATTTTAATAATCAGATTAAATTATTAAAATATAATATGTTCTTGTCAGCATCTATATAATACGAGTACTAAAAATACTCCTGTAATATAAATTATAGATAGGAACTAATATTTTAATCCTAATTAAGTTTATAATATATTACAATAGCACCTACGTAACAAAACAATAAAAGTAAAATAACTAATACCTAAATTCAGTATTTTATTTACGGTTGGTCGATTTTATACCCTGTTACATTGGTATAATCAACACCAAAATATTATTATTGTCAAACAATTTCAATTTCGTCAAAAAAACGTCAACAATTAGTTTAACTTAAAGAGAACGGGTAATAGTCACAAATGCTTATTATTATGTATACGACAATATACTCATATTATGATACATATAATTAGGTTCATTCTGATAAAAAAGCGAAAGTTTATAAAATCATATATGTAGCTTACAATATTTTAAAGTTTATTGTATATTTGTGTAATAAATAAACATCAAACTCTTCTAAATAATGTCACTGACGATGGATAATAATAGTCAAATCATTTGTACACGCTTAAATATACATTAGATTATTTGTGTAACACAACTACAGTATGATAATATACTTAGTATGTATATTATACAAATATTTTTCGTAGAGGTATTATAATAAGTGTATTAATCAAATTGACATTTACTTTTTGTAATTCTCGGTACCTTTGTGACCCACAAACTGCAATAATTATTAGACGTCTAAACAAAAACACTACAGTGCCAATATTGCTAGCTCATACATGATGATACGTTTCAATAAAACACAACATAATATAATTTAATAAACACGTATAGACATATAATACGAATTATCGAGTTGTGTGCAGACAATATATTCTCTGGTCGACCGCGCTCAAGTGCGGACTTGCAGGAATAACTAGAAAGAGAACTAACTCCCAGGAAACTAACTAAATTAAATTATTAAACGTCAATGACGTATTTACTCATTGAATACAACTGCACATAATATCGTTATAATAAAGTTTCGGCATTTCGAGAATCGTGAAATCGTCGGATGTTTGAAACAATGGCGCTCCAGACCTATATGAAGTTGGCCCGCCACACTGACGAAAAAAGTATTTGTTCCAGAATGTCATTTGTTTTCTTTCAGTATACATTGTTGTATCATGCATAATATATAAAAAAATATTGTTAACTAGGTTAAGTAAACATTCATATGTAACAGGTAAAATACCAAAACAAATCAAATCATACAATACTCAATAAGCTAAGTAACAACATAGAAACAATTATGCATTCCACCAAATTAGGATAAGATATCAATTATTATGTAATACAATAACAATTAGTATAATTTTAAGCATAGTCAGTAAGTATAATGCAACTAGGTTAAACTTAATATCAATACTACCAATAGTGCTTCGATTGTAATATTGATATATAAGTAATATGGGAAGACCGATAGATGGTCAGTTGGCGGTGGTCGTGTGACTCGACTACCATTGACCACCAGTGTTAGAGCCAGGTGGTGATCGTGTGACTCGATCGCCACTGGACGTAAAAGTTTTGATAAAAGTGCTTATTTATTAATTGTTCGTTTATTTGTGTACGTCTGTCATCGGCGTATACGACAACATAGAATTCGGATGGTTAAGTGTCGGTCAACTTTAACCGGAAATTGTAAGAACGGCCCTTATATGTATACAGGCATTACATTTCATATTAAATACATTTATTTTTAACAAAATTAGGGATAAGAATTCTTTATTTTGGGAGTATGAATCCATCTGATCCCTAGGGCTTTAGTGACCCTGTGATAAGAAAAAGTGATAAAGAATTTTTATTGACTTCTATCACCATGAAGTCTCAGTCAAGTCTGAATTTCAAATACATATTAATTAATAGAGTTTTGATTAGATGCATATATAGATTAACAATAACTTAAACTTAGGTTTGGAGAGTCGTATACAGATAGCATGGTTTCATTTTATTTTGCAAAACGCATTAAACGATTATAGTGTGGTAGTTCAAGACTTTTTATAAACAGTTTGTACAATATTCAACCATGTTCAAATGGTCAATGGTATACAAATATATTTCATTGGTCCATTTTGCAAAGTTAACTGAAATGTGCAATCTACAGTTCATAAGATGCTATAACATCAAACGTATTTCGTTATTCAGACCTATTATATAATAATGTATAATAAAAAAAGTGTTTTTAATTATGTTTTAAACCACTTTGAATACATAATTATTTTTCATACAATAAATTACAATTTTGTTTTAATACTTTTAATTTCAGATCATATTCGATACTGGAGTATAACATAATATATGAAGGAGAGAATCCAATCGTAAAAAAATTAATCACTACATTTTTTTTACAACATCGCATATTATACTACTAGCGTATACATATAATTAATATTTAATGAACAAAACACGTCTCATATTAAAAATGTATATATTATTATACCCAGACAAAAATTGCAATACGCATTCAAATATAATCCTTTATATTCATATACAAATATCAATGTATTATTATTTATTTCTACTAATTATTTTACATTAAACATATTTAATGTTTTATTATAATTTACATTGTTACATTGTTGAATTAGGATTGTGATAGGTATTTAATAACTATTTCACGAAGAGTGTTAAGAAACTGTAAAAAAACAAAATATTCGACCATGATTTCACGAGTTTTGTGGGCGTTAGAAGTTTTATTACCAACGAAGATTGTCTTGATAAGTTTTAGTATAAAATATATTATACTGGAATAGAAATTTCGGAAACAATTCCTTCAAATAAATTAATCCAAAAACCATTAACTCAACCATCCAACCGATTGGCATAAATTTTATTGTGCCTCTAAAAACATCAGCTGAACTTCAACAGTTGTAATGCCATTTGGATCATTTCTGTCCATTTCTATGCTAACTGATCCCACCCCCAAAGCCACTTAAGAGTATTTTACCCTTCCCTCTATTTCTCTTTCTCTATCTCTCTTTGTCTTCCTGTTTATCCCCCATTTATGGTAACCGTTCAATTAATTTACAGATTTTCTAATAATGAACTAATAAAATATTTAGTAAATTCTGTTTTATTTTAATAATGAAAATTATTAAAATTATTAAAACTAAGGCTGAGAATATAAAAAAAAAAATGTAAAAAAAGGTGCTCCGCTGTACAGTAGTGGGTCACTGTAAAATGGATGGTATTAAATTTGAATTCAATGATTATCTACAGTAAATTCCAAATTAATCATATCACAATATCCATTAGGTACTTATAACGCGTTATACATCAATAACAAACCGTGATACTATCATAGATATATAGTAGTATACTTTAGAAGTTTCAAGTACCCAAGAATAATATTAAACAATCACAACAAAATAACTAAAATAGTTATTCTAGGTTTTTTTATATGTAATTTCGTCCAAATTTGAACTTAAATTGGCTATAAAAATAAACTGTGCTTATGTATTTTTTAGATTTTTGGTAAAAGAAAAACTACTTACGTGGAATCCTGTTTTAAATTTTCAATCATTAGATATAAAAGTTAAAAATTTTATACATTTTATACATTTTTAACTACAAAATAATTATTCAATTTTAAATTTGATAAATTTTGTCAAAATTCGATCTTTAAATGCTTATAAAATAAAATTGTGGCTATATATTTTTAATATTTTTCAACTGATATTGTAACATAATATCAGGAGCCTTGTATTAAATTTTTACACTTTTTGGCCCAACAGATAAAACTAAATTAATATTTATAGAAAAAAAAACTAAAAAAATTGAAAACTGTAAATGTCCGTTCACAGCTCAAAAAGAGCCAAAATATTTTTAAAATTGTATGATGTATAGGAACTGCTAATATAAACATTCAGTGAAATTTTTATGTATCTACAGTTATTCGTTTTTGAATTATAACAAAATAAGGAAATCGCTACATGAGAAATCGAGTGAATATCCAATGTTGTAAAAATTTAATTTGACTTTCTTATGGACATTTTTTTTTTTTTTGATAAAGTTAGTTTTGATAATCTTGTAAAGAATGTTGTATTACATTTTAAAATCTTAAATTTAAAAGAAAAATTTTTACGAATTCTTAACTCAAAATAATTTGCTAATTTTTGTGATTTATCCATATTCTGTCAAGATTTGAACTTTAAATGCTTATAAAAAATAACTGTGACTAAGGATATTTATATTTTTCAAATGTCATTGTAACAATATATTAAGAGCCTTGTATTAAATTTTCAAGTATTTTTACTCAACAAATAAATTTTTATTGATATTTTTAGAAAAAAAACTAAAAAAAAATGGAAAATGAAAATGACCCTAAACAGTTCAAAATAAATCAAAATATTTTGAAAATGTAATCGTGTATAGAAAATGCAAATATAAATAACCAGTGAAAAATTTCATGTATTTACGGTCATTTGTTTTAAAGTTACACCAAAAACCAAATTCAATTTTGTGAAAAAATATTCCCGTTTTTCCTTAATTTTTCTTTGTTTTTCTTGGCGCTTTTGAAAACTATTGTGAATTTTAAAATTTTACCTCCCGAATGCAACAACAATATTCAATTTTCCATTGAACAAGATACTGAAGTTGAAAATCGAAACATTATTTCGACGTCTTATCGTGTACACAGACACCAAAATAATAAAAAATAAAACAACACACATAATTGTAAAATCAATACATTCATCACTCCACTCAGGATCTAAAAAACTTAATTAGAAATTAGTATACTTCATTATTATGGAACCGTTTTATTAGAAAATCTCGTTAAAAACTGGTTTTTTATTACTTCATTTTTAATTATATTCTACAGTACTAACACGACTTATATTATTGTTGTGTTTGTAATCTTGTTGTATTATAATTGGAGCACGTAAACTGTTTCCAATATTACAATACAAAACCGTTTAAAAATGCGTACTCACTAAAACTAAATTTTTACGACATTTGTGTATATGTTTATTGTATAAACCAGAAAACGCATCTGCATAAGTAAGATGCAGTCGAATGCGTTAGTATAGGTACCTACTCTACATGCACTGAAATCCATTCATACTAAATTTGACTGAATAATATTATTATAAGCTATAAAACACAAATTAATATGAAGTTGTTTAAAAAAGTCATCTAATAGATCAAAATCCTAAATGGAACTATAGTTGAACATAGCATTTATGTTTGAAACTTTGATTATTAAACCAATATTGGTACATGGTTATTAAGGTTAACGATACTAAGGCATCGATCAATATATACCTACTGGTATATTTCAATATTTTAATTTTTCTGTGCTTCTTTCGATGACACTTTTATGTTTTGATATTTTTTATTAATACTACCCAAGTGTAAAAAACCACCGTATTATTATAATAATTATTTCGATTATCATGCAATTATATTTTTCGATTTTCGATTTTCGATTTCCAATAATTCAATATTTTCAAATACTCGATAAATATACCGAAATCTTAAATTGTGTTCAGTATACCTACTTATATGTACTTATATATTACTGGTTTTCAATTAACTAGTATTTTGTTGAAATGAAAATACGGTCGGCCATAGTGTGGCTATTGGAATATTCCTCTAAAAGGTGTAACAGAAACCTCCGTATTAGAAAAACGGATAATATACACTTCATCGCGTGTATACATAGCTATTATATTTGTGTAGCTCTTGCTAACACTCGAAGTATATAGTATAAGCCTTTGAACCATACCTATATTAGATTATAATAGGTGTATTTGGTAATCGTGAGCTTGCGTGTATTGGATGCTATAACAATGCGATAGAACGAACTCGACTCGCATAATATATTGTATTGTTATGTGTATTTATGTGTATCTATATATATATACATAATATAATATAATATATAAATATATATATATATCGATCGTGCAAGTACCTCGTTAAATTTTCAAACGGTGAAATCCCCAGACGCCTGAGGTGTTTGCCCCATATACGACACGAGACGACGTTCCTCGTTAGCGAAGGTTCAAAATATATGATTAGTATGTTAGTTCAAATAATTATTAGATATGTATGAAAAAAATTTGACTGTAGAACAAAATGTGTTTTAGTACCTATTTTCCTTATATCTCAACAAATACAATATAATACAAGTTTTTACCACGTTTATGTCAAGAAAGGCCAAATTCTCCATGGTTAAATTTATGGTTTCTTAGTTCAATTTAAAATAAATGCCCCATAAACACTACTTAGTAACCACGTGACGTTCAAATTCGTTTTAGATTCTTTGAGATCATGCATACTTCAACAAGAATTCTCATATTTATTCCTATATTTCAAAGGTTTTACATTTTATTTACGTCCCTTATATTTTATTCATAAATGTTCTAGATAAATAATGTTTATATATGAGTATGTGTATTATTGAGTATTTAAAATGGGGAAAACCTAAAAAAAAAGACTATTTTTCTTTGGATGGGTGAATTATATATATGTATATTTGCTACATTATTATTTTTATTTTCATAAAATTCACAGATAGGTGTTGGTAAAAAACTAAACCGTTGAGTCAAACGCCTTGCGTCTATTATTGGCTGAAATATCTACTAACTATACTCATAACCTCGTAAAAATTTGAAAGCCATAAACGAGGGGCGACATTTCAAAACGTACTATTTCCAAAATTGACAAAATTGAGTTATACATGGATTCATATGTAAAAATGGACGAGGAATCGAATTGAACCAAAACATACTATATATCTGAAACTCATAAATGACGCAAATAACGCACTATTTCCAAAGGCAAAATTTTTCTAAATTCACTATTTCTAAAATTATACCAAAACGTAGTATGTCCCATGCTAAATGGTTTGTTCATTTGACAAATTGACGCAAAACGTACCAATTCCTCAAATTGTATAAAATGTACTATTTCCAAAGTACTGGCCATATTGTACTATTTCCAAAGTACTGGCCATATTGTACTATTTCGCATAGTATGAAGATGGGGAATATAATCGAGTTAAATACATTACGTACTATTTCCACTGATACTTAAAAATAGAAACTCGTGATTTATCAAAAAAGTGTAAAATGGAAATAGTACGTTGTGAAATGTCACCCCTCAAATATTATAAGTGGTGGATTCGTTTTGGATATATTTTATTAGCTAGTATTGGTTATTTATTATTGTTGGATTTTTATCATTTTCATTGGTACAACTAATAATATATTAAACTTAATAGTTAAACAAATATAGTTAATATTGTTGTATACATTTTTATACATGTTGTACAACAGTAAATAAAGACGATTATAAACAATCACTATTTTTTTAACGATTTCAGGATAATCGTGGTTGAGCACAATTATTATTATACGTATATATGTCGTCGTACCTCTTATATGGCATTATGGCCTCATAAACGGTTTATAAAAACGTTAACACTGTTAGTACAAAACGCGTGTTAATAGTTTTGGAGTTCCCAAGATAATAACAAGTTCATCACGGATTTTGCCGTTACCCTCAAACGTCTCTAGTGGTTTCGTTGCTGCGCACACGGTTTCCTAGAAAATCAATTTACGCCAATAAAAACTTTTCGAAAACACAACCAACTCGGAAAAAAAGAACTATAATATAAAGGTTTCTTTTAGGATTGGAATTATGTAGTTCCAATACACAATAAGAACATACTATTTTATCCGGAAAATACCGAACTAAACGAGCTCATTGCATTCGATTTATATTCGTTTGTATATAGCCATTGTACGAAATATTTACATGTAAATTTTTTTACTCAGTCAAACGTGCTAACACTGACTATGATTCATTTTTTAGATTACGTCACGTGTAAGAGACGCTTGAAATAAATCATGTTTGGTTCAAACAACAAATCATAATATTATACCCATAACGTAATATATTCGATAATTGAAATTTTAAATACAAATTATTTATATTTAAAATTTCAAAAATCAATTAAATGACACTGTATAGTGTATACATAGGTTGGTAATATACAGCTGTTGTGTATAATTGGGAGGATAAAAACATACTATTCTGTAACTATATTATATAGAATAGGATAATATCCTACTTTCAATCGATCGACAACTTTACTGTTGAGCGCATTGGGTTTAACACGTTAATCGTTTAAACTAATTGTTCAATTATTTTTGGAGATTATAATATAAATAACTCAAATTGTGCACTATACGATATATTAATCACGAAATCGTTTTGCTTTGACAGTGTTATTATATAATATAATATCACTATTATAAACGCAAAAGTATAATAAAAACGTTCTCTACAGAGCATTATCATATTTTATAAATATTTTGTGCATAATAATAATACGTTAGTTACACAATGACGTGTACCTATATAAACAAAAAAAAACTGTGGGTTATCGGGAACGGATTAAAATATATTTCCAGGTATACTAAATCGGATTTATTGTTTTTAAAAAAATTCCCGTGTTATATCACTCTCAAAAATGCAGTCTTGTATATTATGCGTAACATTTTATTCCATTCCGTGGGTGGTGTGCCTATGGTCTATGGTAAATTCGACTTTCCTAATATAAAGTCATATGTATTTCTATAATCTATAGAAGCATTTAAATATATATATATATACATGAGATATTTGTACAAGTATAAAATATTGTAATTTTCGGGCTTATAGTACCTAAATTAGCACTTGAAATACCTTTTCCGATTCCAAACATAGGTAGGTAGAATTTTGACGAATATGTCCCATTATTAAATGTTACCTAACCTATACTCGCTATAAAAAATGTTTACCTCTCTGAATAATGCCGAGTCCTGGAAAAGGAAAAATGCTCTTTATCGCACGTTTACAGTTGTGGGGGTTGTGTTTTATGGCATCCATCGTAATATAATTTTAATAATATTATAAATAAAAAAATATTTAAAAAACTGCCGTAGTACCATTAATTAAAAAAAAAAAAAACCCGTTAACAATAACTGGTACTTATTGATAACGGGAATTTTTTATGAATTTTCACTGATATATTATGTTTTTTATACTAAATATGTATATAGGTTTCTATATGTATAGTACGAATAATAATCCATGCCTATCGTCATATAATTAATATATATTATATTATTATCGTCGTTAGCAATAAACTCAACTAGAGTTTGCTTAATACCAAACACTACAATGCAGTAATGATGATAAAGTAAATATTAGGTATTACCTATTGTTTAGGCAAACGACAAAATAATAATTATTTACCTGCCACACTCACTGGCTCACAGTTTAAATTATACACAGATGCCTTTAATATTAAGTGTTATTCTAGAAGTCATATTAATCGAATCTATGTACCTAGGTATCTATGCCAAGTGGCAGATACTCGTTGTTTAGGCTGTATTAGGAAGATCTGAAGGATAACAATTTAATGGGACACCTATAAGCCCCGTAAAATACATAGGTACCTACATATTATGAATAGTTCATAAAATCTTTATATTGGTTTGCAGTCTTCGTGCTATCACAGTCTAACCGCGATGGTATGATAGATAATATGTTATACAATTTTTTTAAGCACATTCTAGTCTACTTGTTAATTGTACAATATTGCATATAGTAAAACGATTTATTAGTGAATTCCAAAACCACGATAAGACAACTATTCACAATGATGGTGGAAAGACCAATTTTTAATCCGACATCAATATTCTTGAGTTTGTAAGAAAATCAAATCAACATAGTTAATAAATAATCCAATCGAAGAGACTATGAATACATTTTAAATGATAATAACTGTAACTAATACCCATACAAAATATCGATTATTGCTTTAAAAGTTTAAAACTTAATAATGCCAGGAATTAACGTTTGCATACCCAAACCCAGTAATTTTTTTTCGGGTACATTATAAATGGAGAATGATTGCCAAAAATAAATTGACATTTTCTATATTAACGATTAAAACATACAACATGTATACATGATTAAAATATTAAATACTTTAAACCAAAACAGCAGAGGTAAATACCGTAATTATATATTATTTAATTCAGCTGAAACTTTTAAGTATCCGTTTAATTGAATGACAAAAAGTAATCTGAATATTGAAATAATTAAAAAAACAATCATAACCTGGATGTAAAACGATATTCAACATAACAACAGTAAATAATAATATTATTTTTCCCCGAAAGGAGAAACAAATACATCGCATCAATAGGTTCGATTAAACCAAATTTTTCTTTTTTTTTTTAACAAAAAAATGTATTACGAAACAAAAGTATTCACTCATATTATGTATGATACATTTTATCAAAGGTTCTAATATAGATTGGGATATTCCGAAAGCGTCCAGTTTTTAATTTTACGTTTTTCAAAGCTCGAGTGCATCCTCAGTGTTATCCACAAATTAATAATTGAATATCCTGATTGCATGCTCAGTCCACAGCTGTATAGCGTAGGTACCATTATACTATTTATGATAAGTACTTAAAAGATACAGGCCCGAAGGTCTACTCTAGATAGTTCAAATGTAAAATGAACCTTTTTTGGAGGGACACACTCAGCTGCTAAATATTATTGCTAACCTATTCCACTAAATTTATTTAGGGTACATTTAATAAGGGAAATTTCGGGACGCACTCGAGAAACTTCTCCTATACTATGAATTATGATGTGTGTATTATAGAAATACGATTAAATCGTTAAAAAACAATAGCACAATGAAATCCTATTTTTAAAAAAACAAATACAAATACAATTTCCCACTACCAAATCTCATTACATGCTTAACCCATCAAAAAATATAACAATAATAATATTATTATTACTTAAATAGTGTACCTACTCATGTAATGGAGGTTTTCCTTGTTCTTCTTAGTTATATATTTTTTCTATAGTTACTTTTACAAATTGTTTTGATAGTTCGATGATCATAATGTATAAAATGTGTAAAATGTGTATAATGCATAATATATATTATACTTTGCACACCCACTCACACACACACACACACACACACACACACACACACACACACACACACACACACTAACACGCATACGTAAATTTAGTAAACACAATTAGAATTCGAGAAAAAACAATGACATGACTGATCATCGATCATCGATCAGCTGCTTGCTGTATTCAAAATGAAAGATTAACGTTTCACAATAATTGAAGACTAAACCGTTCCTAATCACCTGTATAAATAACCGTTATAGTGTTTTAGTATTTATACTACCTATGATTTATTTTTGTTGTTATTATTATTATTATCATTATAAAGTATCAAACATTACGGATTACCCATCCGTCATCCCTGACGGATTAGTGCCGTTATTTATTATTATTTATTACACTAATATTACACGATTACACTTATACCCGCAAAACGGTTGCCATATATAATATTATAATACACAATAATTATTAATAAGTATAATGACGTATGCCTATATTATGCATTCGGTTTAATTATTCGTACGAATATCGGCCTGCATTGTTTCGATGGAGCGAGTCCCGGAAATTAAATCGGATACTCTCAGATTTTATATGGATTGTGCAGCGTAGTGTTCCTAAGTATATTATGATACGTGTCTGTATTAATATGTTTAATGTTTTCCTCTCATTCGTCGCACGCTAATTTCCGATCTGAGTTTGTAAATAACTTTTTTTTCTTTTTGCTTATTTTACACCCTGCTGTTATATTTTGAAAAGATTATAATACACATTATAAAGGGGGAATTTAGATGATTTATTTCATCAATGATGACGCCCATTAAACTCTGTTCGATTCATTAATTATAACTGTCATTATTGATGTACTATAATATATAATAATACGGAGTCGTAGAAAAACTAAAATTTCAAAATTAAACATTATTAATAATAATATTACTTATGTAGATTATTGATTTTTTTCTTCTTGTCATAGATCAGTTCTATTAATAAAATGAATGGAATCTGACCTAACAAATGTATCCCTTTTATCATGTGATTTCGCATATAAATAATATGTCAAAAAAGGTTAGGATTTTTACCAACGAGAAAAAACACATACTGAGTAAAAAATGGTAGTAAATTTGTCAAATTGAATTGCTTTATTCCAGAAAAAACCATTATAGTTAATATAAATATTGTATTTTTGTTTCAAAATGTATATTTTATTTTTCTACTTTCATCTCGTACGAAAAAATGTGAACATAATTCTATAACAGTAAATATTTTTAACACATAAACCGTATTTTAGGTTTTAGCTTTGCGAAATTATTTATTGAAAAGCTAATTATGAATATTTAACGGCAATAAATTCAAATACTATAGTGTACAATACATTTTCATAGAAGGTTTATATTTCCATAAAAATGTATTTATGTATAGAGTATAAAAAAAGAGTTTTAGTCAGCTGTATTAGTGTATTACATTTTATTCTATCTGTTGTACGATTTGTAATATTGAACATCAGTTTTAAAAAGAGCAAATTTTGACATTAACAGTACGCGGTTTGGCGTTGTACAATTAAATGAAACAATATATTATTATAATGACTTTCTCGTAAATATTAAAGACAGGTTATAAAATACAATGTTAATGTATACAATTGTGTAATTTAATGGTTATTATAAAGATGTATTTACATATTGTATTAATTGTTTTTACTTAGGACGGTTTGATGATGGGCGATCAAGAGGACAATCAGGATGCAGTCGAAGTGATGTTGGTTGCGTACACACGTGAGGACGGTATTTCTGGTCGTTCTAGTAATTTACAACAAAACTCCATTAAAACCCAAGTGTAAATATCTCAATGGTAAGTTACAGATATTTAGTATTATTATCTTTATACTGTACCACAGTATATGAGTTACGGAGATGTTATGGTGTCGTATGATTAATTTTATACATAATACAAAACTTTTGTTATTATTATATTCTTTCCGAGTATAGTGTACTTAATACTATTCTAAATAATTATGTCAAATAAACAACCACTACGAACTTCGAGTCTCCGGATAATGAATTAATGGTTAGGTGTGGAATTTTCAGAAGCAGATGATTTCATTTAGTAATTATATTATATACCAGAGAACTAGAGAAGTTACTTTAATTAAATGTGTTCTACTTGAAACACATTTGAATATAACTGTATATAGTATATTATTATCATCAAAATATACATCTCGCAGTACAAGGCCCAAATGCACAAACATTAATGACACATCGAAATCGTTAGTAATTAAATCCAAAGAAAATATATTAAATAAATTTGAACTAGGTAATTGCTAAAATTGCATGCACTTATAATTTATTACATTTGAATATACCTACTGTAAACACTTAAAATAATACTTAATTATAATTACACGGCCATAACAATAATTGCCTTGACGTTTTTCATTTTAATTCTTTAGGGTTGTAACAATGGCCCTCGTATGGTTACCTCGATTATACAATATACATGCCACGACTGTTTGGCTATGATAATTTATTAACAGGATTAAAAAATAACATCATAAAAAATATTATTATTCAAGTTAAAACAACCAAACACAAAATAAATTATGAACTATTGTGACATAATTTAAAAACAGAGAAATCATTTATAATTTTACTTAATTAGAAAATATTATAACGTTGGAATGGCAAATAAACCTAAACAAATAAATCAAATGATTAATAATAATAAAAAAAAATAAGTTACCTACTCCCAATTCCCTTAAAAAGTGTCCTGTTTCGCATAAATAATTTTGTACCTATTACGGAGATTTAAATGAAATCGATACCCAATTCGAAACTTCTACGATTAAATTATATAACTACTGAGAAGTTTCATTACAATACCTATTTTAATAGTTAATTTTACTTAAATAGTGGGAACAATTTTATTTTGGGCCATATATTATTCGTTTCAAGTTGTATTATCCGTTAAGGATAATTCATCTAAAACAACTATTATGTGTTAATGATAATTCATCTAAAACAACTATTGTGATTATTATACTGGGGTCACGTTAGGGAACGGATAATTAATTTCTATTAAGTCTTTATTTTTTTCCCCTATTGTTTGAGTTTTCTGAGAGTTATTATGGGTCTAAGAAACCTTGGATGTCCTGTCATAACCAGTATTGCTTGAAAAATGGTTCCCGTAGCTATTATTCTTCGCGATCCAAATCCTCGGATCAAATCTAAACTGTTAAAATTCAGAGGAATTCCTTTAATAATACCGAACGCGTTCTTAATAATAATCCATGTTTCTATTTATATTATATTATTATTATTACTTCCATCCACTTTTTGTGTACAGAAAATTTAAATGAACCGAAACAAACATTAACACACACAATACAGCGCAACTTTATTTTTTATTATTTTACTTTTCGTTCATATAGTAGCCGTATACTAGCTGTATATCATTATGTCTATTTTACGCTCAACATCAATCTAAATGTTAAGATAAACACATTATTTTGCTTAAAATCGTAATAAAAAATAAATATTACATTTTCTTTTTAATAAAAAATATTCAAGTATACCTATTTATTTTGTTTTATACACGAAAATAACGCCGTCTCTAAAATCGGTTTCCAATAAAAATATATACGGAGAGTTAAGACGGGGAGACTGTCTAAAATGCATATATTATTTTATATTATTATTTATTTTTTATAGGTATACCTTTTTTCTTAACTAAATATTTGTAACGTTTATTTTGCACACTCTTTTCAAATATATAACGTTATACCTATATGTATGAAGATATTTTTATTTTTCAACACAACGTTTGAAAGTAATTTTATATTATGTTTACATGGTGTCTACAATTTTTTTTCAATGTTTTACAGTCTAAGGTTTAAATTGTATTGTATTTAAATGTACCCCTTTATATTTTCAACTGAAACTTAGAATCATATACCACACAATTGTTTAATATAACAAGTTCGAAAATTCACGCAGTTTATGTATTGTTCAGTATTAAATTATAGGTTCTCTTCTTAAACCAAAAGTATTTTTTTTTTTTTTTTTTTTTTTTATTGAACTTAAGCCCGGCGACTATGGCTATTAGTTGTTGTAGGGGATTATGATCTATATTTGGTAAGGTTGGTACAGTAGGTGAGTAAACACGTGTAAGCACCACGCCAAGCCACAAAACCAAAAGTATGAATAACTATTTATGGCACATTATAATATAAAATGTTTACGTGCCAGTATCACGAGAGTATAAAACCTTTACATATTTATACGCATAATACATTATGTTTAAATGGATATTATACAAAAATAAAATTGTGAGTATCTTTGTTGTAACTTGTAAGAGTGTAAGACACAGCTTTTCAAAATTTCATAGATAAACTTTAGAGAACATAAATTCATAATTAACGAATGTCGGATATTTAAATATTTCAGGCGCATATTATTCTTAAGATTTTACATCTAAATTTATTAATGTGATTTAGAAAAAAAAAAAACTACTTTCTTTATTATTCTCTGTGTTATTCGAAAAAATATCTAATTTTCTTTTTTACAACCTACCTATTATAATAGTATTATGTTTTTTTTCTATCGTTTAAGTAAATATCATATTTTAACTTCTGAATCTGATAGAATATTAAATTATATATAGTTTTAGATGTTGCATAATTTCACATTACAAAAACGATGTTAAAAGAAATCCAGAGTCCGTACAACACGACGTAGTGTCTTAAGCGTGGATCAAGTTATGATTACTGCGAAAGCTAAAAAATTAGAAATATATACATTGTTCATTTGTTCAGCATAAGCCATTTTATTTGTAGACCGTTCACGTGGTAAAACTTAAAACCTTCTACCAAATGATTGTTTTTTTCGTGTTGATAAATTATAACTTATTCGGAAAATACTCTTTTCAAACCCACCCATAAATGTAGGACTTTTTCTCTTGTGTTATATTTACGTCATTAAATTAGTAGTCTGGGAAAATCATTTTGAATTGAATACAGTATTATACATAGTAGATACTTGATTTAGCTTTCAGACAAAATTACTTATTATAATAATTCATATGTGGACGAATAGTTATATCTATATAATGTGTAACGGGTCATCTCCACAACCAACACTATATCTACTTCCGACCACACCGCAATAGGCAACAACAAACACTTGTACTTACGGATGACTGACCGCACCAGTGACGTACATACGATTTCATTTCGGGGAGGCTTTAGAAATGCTAAGTCAGTATTCCAGACAGTATAGTTAATAATAATAATTATCAACACACACATTCTTTTATTTTTGGGTGGGGTGGGGGTTGATGAATTACTATTGAATTACTAATCAAGTGTTTTAAAGTCACCACGCTAAGTTAAATTATTTATCAGACTATTTTAACATAAATTATATCTATAGTTAATACTTAGTGTTTTTTCTACAAGGAGTTTGGCTGAGTGTTTTATTGGGATATAATATTACAATTGCCAGGAAAACAATTTAATTCTAGTAATCAAGTAAAATCACTGACTTATCTGACCGACGAGAACCGGTTATTCGACACGAAATTAGATTTATATAGGTATCCATGATGGGTAAATGGGACCAAAAATAAATAGACATAGCTTAGGTTATTTTAAATTTACAATTATTTTATTATAAATAAACAAGTGTCATTTTAGTTTTTAAAAAATAATCGAACTTATTATGACGACTAGCGGTCCAATTCACATCCATAAAACGTGATATTAGGTGGTTGGGGAACATCTTGGCTTACGACGTTCATTGTAGAGATGACAGTGTAAGGAGGTGCCCCATCTAGTTCAAACCAAACATACAATGTTTTGATGTTCGTCTTTTTTTACGGAACTCTGGTTTAAAAAATGTATTTACCTCATAATTATAGTTTTTTGATGTTGAAGTGAGTGAATTCTGAAGTTTTTCACAAATTCGTCGTACTCAAACGTGTACAAACGTACACATTCGTCCTATATGTTCATTTAGCTAACTAAATGTCATTATCTAATGGCAGAAGGGGTTTTGGGTGTTTAACCCCCCTCTACCATTTCTAGCTACGCTACATCTAACGGATTGAATGAGCTTATCTAGACCCCTCCAATCCCATTCTAAGTTGATAAAACTCCATAATATATTTTGGCCCTATTCCCGCGACACACTCTTTATGTACATTTTCGGTAAGTCTTCACTTTTAAAACTACCGTTGACTTGGCTAGTATTGACAGGCGAACTCGGGACTATCATCCGTGCTGGCCACCTATTGTCAACTGGATCTAACCACTCTGTCCCCAGTTTGTAAATATAAACATATAATATTAAACTTTATTAAAATATTGTGATTACTCTAAAATCCAAGGAGTTCTTTAATTTCACAGGACTGTGCTTCGTGCCAACGACTCACCATTACCGTTTCACATTTGTAATGACTGCAGGGCTCGTAAGTTCATGCATCTGCATGTTTTTTTTGCTACACAGGAAAACATGCTAACTGAGATACAAATCCGTTTCATAACAATAGTAATAATAATATGAAGTTTGATAGTGCATGTTTTTGCATGTTTTGGGTGTAAAGTCATATTTGGCATATAGTTGATTTTTTACAGTCGTTAGTGCATATTATTTCATAAAAATATTTTTTAGACAAATATTTGAAAAGTTTCTTCCGATTTTTGATATCTTGTTCCAATCGTCCAATATCGCATGGTAAATTATAATGTTTTTTTAAATTTTTTATTGATTAATTATTTAGCTAATTAATAAAAATATTGAAAATCGGGCTTCTTACGATTGTAAAAAAAGTTCTACTCTACAATTTTTATAATAGGTATTTTTACTGTAAGCCACTTCAATAAGCCTTATTACTTGAATTACGAAACCATGGTTTTATGCCATATTTTGTCTACTAGTGCGCCCTCTTAAGTTGAAAAACATAAAAAATACACTTATAAAATATATATTACTAAATTATCTCAAAATGAAAAATCTAATATTTAATTCCAAATGTTTTCATTGTTGGTGCTGAATAAGGGTGTATACAAATTAGACAAAAATTACTACCTAATTAAAATTTATAAAGATAACAAAGCTATTTGAACTTCACAAGTATTAATTTTATTTTTTATTTTATTAATTTTGACTGTTAAATATATAAAAATAAAAAGGAATAAAATACTTTTAAAATGTATGGATTTATTCTAACTTTAAAATTTGGTCATGTTTTTTTTTACATAATGCATATTTTGAGTTTATAATTTAAAAATGTGAAGGCATATAAATGCCTATTTTTGAACTTTTAAGTGCATATTTTAATGCATATTTTGACAATTTTTAGTGCATGAATGCATGCTTATTTATGCATTTTTTAGTGCATGAAGTTACGAGCCCTGGTAATGAGTATTGTACATAAATCAATCGATTTTATTTATTATTCCAACTTATAAGATACGTGTTTTCCAAACAAAACATTTATAATGATAGATACAAAATTCCCTAATTTTTTACTCTAGTGAAAACATAAATCATAAAATATAATAAGCGATAGGTATATGGTCCTAAAACAAACACGTTTAGCACCTAGCATTTTTATTTGTATTTTTGATTATTTTTTATACTTATTTTTATTAGAGTCTTACACACGCACGTGAATTGAATTATAATGTATGTTTTTACGTTTGGAAAACAATAGTTGTTGTTTTTATTATTATTTATATCCGATGACCGGCGGCGTGGTGTATAGGCAATTTCACTACAGCTACGTGTAGGTGGCTCTCAAACAATACCTCGATGTACGAAAACCATTGCAAAGTGATATCATATTTATACATAATATCTATCCACCGTAATTAGACCCACGATGTGCAAATTAATTTCATTCCGGATGCAAATTTATGATATTTTTGCTTGGCACAAAATTACGTGCAAAATATTTCTAGGCGAAATAAACTCATTTCCCATTTACCTGGAGTTTATCAAACGAAACAATCAAAAATCAAATCTCCTGTAATCATAAGTTGGATAACATGTACATGCATTATGTACTTACGGATATTATAATATCCGTCGTTGGGAGATACGATGGAAAATTCAGAATAATATTCAAGCTAAAAAAAAAAAATCCACTGCCATATTGTTACTATTATTATTGTAATATAACCATTACTTAAAAATTCTCCACACATTGTTCCTTCAGGCTACTACCAATCGTCGTAATTCGAATTTGGTACTCAAGCGACGTGTGAAAAAAATAATATATAAATCCCTTACGATATTACACATACTATTATGTTATCGCGTGAGGTTTTGGCATAAAAGGAGACCACAGGGACTTTTATACACGATTGAATAAGAGAGCAGATAAATAATAAAAGTACCTTCGGAAATGATTTTGATGTAAAACGAAACGTACATGGTATGTACATTAAAGAAAGTGACTACTATATATTCTTATTTACTATATTTGAAAATCAATAAATTAATGTGACCAAATCGTATTTCGTAAGCCATTGCTATATTTCACACCACAATATTTTAATATAACATTATACATTTATAAATTTACCATCGCGTAATTTTATGGTGATTGAACATTTTGGTTTCGGCAGCAGTCAATGCATAATATGTCATTGTAAATGTTGTAACCGGAATACATAATAATATGACTATGGACTCATGATATTATTATTACGAGTTATTACAGTAATTTATTTCATTATTTACAACCTAGATAATATTGTATTGTAAATTTTAAACAATATTTGAAAATGACTATAAGCAAATAAAACGTGATTTTAGATATTAGTCAATTATTTGCCTTCCTTGCAAGGAATGCTTGATAAGTAATCATTATGTTGATATTGACATGGGTAGGTTTTAATGTTTAAATTGCAATAATTATTAATTTATGGTTGTTTAAATCGAATGTTTTTTTTTTCATTGAATCCATTTATTTCGTCAATGACGATAAAAATATGATAAATATTTACAATCACAATATTTGATGAATGTATTACATTTTCATTTATCAATCATATTTTTTTTTTTTTTTTGTTTTATTGGTAATAAAGGCTTCAACAGCTAGGTCATTAGCCTGCAGTTTTAGTTACATTATTATTAATGGATATATAATTAGATTATAAATTAAGAGTCCATAGTTATGGGATAAGTGGTTGTTACAGAATTATATATTTATATTATATTTGATAATTATGTAGTTTTATCTTAATATTACATTTTTTTGTCGATGCCGATGGATTTGAAGAAGCTATGGATCAAGTGCGTGTTGTGTTCTCCTAGTGTTTCCTCCATCGATGAAGGTTGGTTGAGGATGTTTCTTGCATTGACATATAGTGCGCAATATAGAACTATGTGTTTGATTGAGAGCTGTTCGTTGCATTGGCTACAGAGGGGTTATTCTTCGTGTCTTATGATATGTATGTGGATGAGGTTGGTATGACCGACTTTTGTTCTGGTATTGATAATTTCGGAACGTCTAGAGGCATTGGGCTGAGTATACCATTTAGTGATTTTCTTTTTAATAGATTTTAGATTATTTGTGATTGGTATTTCATCCCAGGATGTTCGCCACATATTGGTAGTGTGTATATTTATACATCTTTTTACGTCTTGGTATGGAAGAGTAGTAATGGTTGTGGATGAGGTCGGGGTGATTGCCTCGTTTGCCGGCATATCCACTTTTTCATTTACAGAGATACCCGTATGTGAGGGAGCCCACATGAATTCGATTGCTTTATGGGTCGATGAGATGATGTTGTGGATTTGGTAAATTAACTCGTTAGAGGGGTTCGGTGCTTCGATGGCTAGAAGGGCACTTAGGGAGTCGCTGATTATTAAAATTTTATTTGAGAATTTTGACTTCCGAATATTAAAGCTTCTTTAATAGCTTGGGTTTCCGCTGTGAATAAGCTGGCTTCAGGGAGGAGTTTGAATAGTTTTGAAGTGAGGGCTTGTGATCAATCATATTATTATTGCATATACCTAGTCTAAAGAATTTTTTTTTTATTGATGTAGTTATTACGGATACCTATTTTTTTAAAAACAAAATAATACCTAATTCAAAAGAGAAGGCAAATTTCTAAAGTATTTTAATTTTAAATTAAAATATTTATTTTATTTTATTCTGTACCTCCATGTCGGATACGTCGTACTATTCTTTCTGCCATTTTACCATGCCAAAGAAAAAGCTCAATTCTTATAGTACGTTATAATGATATTATAATATGAATATACATAGTATACCTACGTACATTTTTGCCACTTGTTTTTCTTTGTATAAAACATCCGTGATGGATATTATTCCAAATCCTTCATTTGCAAGATTGCTTTGTGACTAAAAAATATTTAAAATATAATGACTAACAAAGTGACAACCGTTTATTCTAAAAAAAACACTTTTGATAAAATATTTAAGTGGTAACATATTTCTATGTTTAAAGTGAATAGGATTAAAACAAACAATAATAACATTTTTAAAAACCATAGAAGACAGGAAATTAGTTTTATCAAAGACTATAATTTATTATAAAATATCAATTTTTGCTTGATTATTATTTAACGATAGAACCGTCATGATTAAATTTAAATTTTCTCTCAAAATTATTTGGTAAAAAAATTAATTACCACGTTTATCGATTTTACACGTTCAATGCAGACGTACAAATTGTATTTTGACGGGTTCTAGTAAATTAACTGTGTACACATAATTATGACAATAGCTGCAACGTGGTGAAAACAGTATTATAATATAATAACATTTCCATATAATAGAATATTATATTATTATAGTATGCAGACGATCGGTAAAGCACGCATGGACCTTGATTGAAAATCGCACAATCAAGAGTGCAATTAGGTCAGTCGACGAAGTTAACATATTTCATTATTATACTAGCGTCATAATATATAATCCGATTATAACATACTCACAGGGTATACAGACAGCACACTGGTATGATCATCATATTGACGACAATTTTAATTGGAAACTTATTATTTATACTTAAGTGAACCGAGATCCATAGTAAATTGGTATGCTCACTTATACGTATATATTTAAATAAATACAGTTACGCGTTACCTACTCAAATTGAATCTCAGTGCTTGTATCGATTGATTTTCGGACGTACGTGGCACATATGAAATAATATTACATCAATATATATATATATATATAATTCATATATCCTGTACCGGTGTGCAGTGTCATGGATTTTTACTACAGGCATCGTTTACGGGTACTATGATATTTTAATTTATAACTCAAGCGATTATATCGCGTTACAAAACGACTCCATGCCAAGGTATTTATTACCTACGGAAGTTTAGATGTTTACAGGAGGATTGAATTTCATCTTATAATATTGCAGGAAACACATTTGACTTTTAAATTAATTTTCTTTCCTGATATGCATTAAAAACATAGGTACATACTTGAACACGTAATATCTCTATAATAAGTAATCAGTTTTTGATCTTAAAATTAATAATAAATAAAAATCAAGTTCTCTTGTATTTTCTAAGATTTTGCATGGACCACGATAAAATAACCACTCTGTATACGAACAACTTATACATTTTGGGTGTGTGTGTGTGTGTGTGTAAGTATAATAATATAATGGAAGTGTGGTGCGATGGGTAACCGCTACTGCCAACGTCATTAGACGACTACAGTGTTAAATCGTGTAACCCTCAGCTTGGCAATCGCGGTATACCTCCTTGTTACCTGTGTCCACCGATGTAAGCTGCTCCACGTTCAAACGAAACAAATGACTCGGTTGTTCGCTTTACCACTTAATTAGGCTATCGCCGTGGTGAACAATAGCCCTATTCCTTCTGCCAGGTCGAGACCCTTGGCAGAAAGTACGAAAGTGTATTCCAGCTTAAAGACTTACTATCATTTTGACTTACAAAAACTGCTATTATAAATATCTGCGTCTCAATCATTATTTTATTATATGCTTGTGACACAAACAGCAAATGTCGTTTATTCATCCCACAATACGTCTTGTAAATACAGATAGTTCCTCAACGACCGCATTATTTTTTTCATTTGGAAAATTTTCCCACTAGCAAAAAGTTTAAATTCACCAGGTACAACAAATATATGTCTATACGTATCGATATTACGCGTGTACCTCGTTGTCCCCATAAAAATTATTTACAAATTTGGCTCAGCGCTACAGTAAAATAACAATTTAAAACGAATGATCCGAACGATAGTAATCCTTGAAAACGGCACACCGTGCTTTTCATATATTTGTAGTCAAATTGTTGGGTAATATTATATTATAATGATTGTATGGATGACGTCGTCGTGAAAAGTTATTCACTACGCAGTACGTGGAGTAAGGGGACATATTATTATTATGTGATTCAAAGTCTGTCTGTATAAAAACCTACAACGTATCATACAAAATGGGTAATAATAAGCGACTCTTTTAACATTACTTCTCCCCCTCTGCAACAGCTCATAAATGTATTTTTCGTCGTGATATAACTAATAAAAAAAACGGTTAAGTACATCGTTCCAATTGTATAGTTTATTCATAAATGACACAGTTAAGATATTCCTCGCGTTTATATTATTATACTCGTATACGATGTGTGAGGGAATTCACACGTCTGACTAATATTTTATTCATCTATAGCAATAGTTTCAAAAACATTGTTCAAATGCCATTGTATTGAATATTGTATAGTTCTTGTTTTCCACACTTGACATTTGACACAAAATTAATTTTGTTTTCAAAATAATTAAACACATATAGGCAGTCGTACAAACGTTTAATACCATTAAAATCAATATAAATAAAATGAGGAAAACTCATTCAGTAATTAACTTAATAAACAGGAGGGCAGTGTTTTATGAAATATTATTGTTGTCAGAAAACAAAAAACAAAAAAATTCAGTGAATTAAAATAATAATAATATTATTACTATACCAATTATAATTATTTATTAATATCACATATTATTATTATTCAACTATTGTTGTTGTATGCTCTTAATTAAAATTATGAAAACCCAATACGTAATTTATAACTGCTAAATTACACGTATACGCATTAACGTCTAACGCACAATACATGGTTTTATAAGAATAGTTTTTGTGTGCATGGTTTTTTAAACATGGAAACAATTAGGCTTAGGTAGGTAGGTACCTAACAAAAGAAAATTGTTTTGTTAATTTCATATAAATGCTCGAAAGGGTTTTCATACATTCATGATTACTTCAAAAACATTAAATATGAATACCACTTACAACATATATTATTATTTATATTATTATAAACATGATATTGTTTTTTTTGATATAACTAACGCATTTAAATACTAATACACAGTGAATTGATTGATATGATACTGTTCATGACAAGAACAATCAAGAGTGAAGAGATTAAAGTAAACGGATTATGTAGGTACTTACTCAATTATAATTTATAAATATCATCTTTCAATGAAGTATCTACACCAATTTCAAACATTCTTTAAGTATACACTATCATATAATATCCATATAAAAACAAATTGCTTAACTTTGTTAAAATGGGATTATCTTGTATTATTGAAAAGCTGACCCACATATCAAAGCGAAACTTCTGCGCAATCCGTCATTAATGATCTCATTGAAATTAAACGTCTATATCCAATTATATTTACTTTGATTAGTTACAAGAGTTCATACAAATAATAAACTAATCTGTAATAAAATATTGTTTGACATAATACAGTTACAAGTAGGTAATAAAATTAACAAGCAATTTGTAAATATTGTTCAATGTTCAGAATAATTTTATCTCACATCCATTCTTCTTCTAGGTCCGTTAACCTCAAAACCTCAACATATCTAGACATTTGATTAAAAGTTTCTGTCATGGTTTTAAATAGACATTAACAATTATCCTCCGTATGAACAAAATTATAACATTCATCAGTCATTAAAAATATACTTACTTTTTGTCTCAACTTTTCCTACTTAAAAAATAATTTTAAGGTACTCAGTTATTGTCGTTACTTTCTTTAATATATTCATTTATTTTAGATTCTGAGTGTTGAGAGGAAGCTAGTGGTTTTACAATGGTGTTTATTTATTTGTTTATTTTTTTTTATATCCTGTATACAAAATTTATACCAGAAGGAGTGCTTCGATTTTTACATATAGTACCTTATATTTTAGCAAATTTCATCAAGATGGTACTTTAGAGAGGTAATTTTTGTTATCAATAGTTATATTATACTACGGGGAAAACCACCGAAAAATTACGAAAAACCGCTAATAATGGGATTTTAATTTTTAACGTTTTGTTTATCACCATAGAAACGAATAAAAAATTATAATATAATAATATTAATTATTCAACTTACATTATATAAGAAATAGTAACAATATAAAATATCCAGACTGACAAACCGTCTCAGCTCAGAATTGTTTTTCTTATTAAATTCAAGTTTAAATACAATCCATTATACAATCAGCCATTTGTAACCTACTGTACAGCAGAGCGACATCCACTTACCCGCTTTTTTTTTATTTTTTATTTTAATAATATTTCTTAGTAAAGGTTTATTTAAATATATACACCTAATCATTAAGTTAATTCTAGAGATATATTATCAAATAAAAACAAAGTTTGATAATAATAAACTGAAAAAAAAACAGTAAATTAAATTATTTTAACCGAAATAGCTAGAAATTCATAATTGTATTAGGTTTTTGTCAGATTTCAATAAAGTGCACACAATTTTATGATGCATATTTTATACTTATTTATTTATGTATAAATTATACCAATATAAAATGTTTACTGATTATAATTTTTTAAAAGAGAAATGAATAAAAAATATTATTTTTAAAATTTGTTATATTTTGGTGGAATATTACAGTAATACGTTAATTTATATTCTATATTATGAATAACTATAATAACTTTAGTGAACAAATTAATATTTGTTGAAATGTTTAATTATTAATTTCCTAGTATACTATACAATATAATATAATATATGATGACACCGAACGTTTTTAATTACTAATTGGTTCTAATTTTAATTTTATCTCGTATACTAATTTGATGAATAAGCATAAAAAAGCTTTTTCCTGTACTTATCATTGATTTATAAGCCACAAGGGACAAAACTTAATATAATAATATATATATACTTTTTAAATTTAATAAAAAAGTGACTTTAATATCATAGGTTGAATATAAACTTCAAGTAAACTTAATGGAATAATACAATTTTTTTTTAATATACAATTTATGTCAAGTTTTTTGAACAAATTATATGCATTTTCAGAAATTTTAATATGTTTGTACCTAAGAATATAAATAATTTTTAAAGGTAAGAAATATAATACAAACTTAGGAATATAATATTTATTCAGATTAAAAATTTACTAAAATTGCAAGTTTCCCTCGATACCTCAACTGCAATGAGTCAAAAACAAATATAATTAAATAATATATTATAGATGTCGTGCTACAGGTACAATATCGAAAGCGTAGTAATATTACTCAAAATTAAATAATAATTGTATGATTTAAATAAATTTTCAATTGTATTCAAGAATTGTTTGTCAACAACTTAATACCACTTGATGATTAAAAACAAATAAAATAAAGGGAACGTTTAATGCTTTTTAGTAGATTACACGTGTATTTCAACATTGATTCGATCACTGTAATAGATTTGTTGAATATGAATAAGACATTTTTGGTTAAAATAATATCCGATTTCTTCAAATTTAGACCTTCAAGTAACTTAAAAAAATTAAGTAACATAAAAATTATTTTTGATATTTTTAGAAAACTAATTAACATTTATTAAATTGTCAAGCATTTTACCTTAATAATTGAAGAAAAACAAATTATGTCTAAAATATTCCAGGGACAATATTTGGAAAATTAAATCTTTTCTAAAAAATCTAATGTAAATATTTTATTAACATTTCTGGCATTTACTTTTATTTGTTTTTGAATCAAGACAAAAAATAAAACAAAAAGAAAATAAATGTTTTCAAAAGGAAAGATAATTATAATGAACAAATTTAAAATAATATAGCTAGTAGACACAATAATAATAATCATAAAGATATTATTATTAATAGGTAACTTGAATAAGAGATTTAAAATGATAATAAAATACCTGGTACAATTTAAAGGAAAAAACATGATTAAATAATTGCAAATAAAGTAAGAGAGAAAAACTACAATTAAAATTCAGAAGTAGCGTCCTCGTTTTCTAAACGTATGAGGCAGTATAAAGCAGCATTGAATAAGTAGTAAGAGGAAGAAAATGGAACAAAAAATGAAAAAGATCTTATGCAACGTGAAGGGACTAAGGCAATTAATTTTAGATAACAAAAATTATGCTCTTGTATCGTTGGGCTCCGCTCAGTATAATAGTTCTTGATAATAAAATAAATAAATATTAAAAGGATAAGATAATCTTCTGCCAGTCCAAAAGAATTAAATTTGACTACATAATATTAACGCTTTGATTAATGACCTTCATAATAACGTTTTTTACTGCAAATTATATAACGTTAAACAATTTAATTAGAAATGTACAGAGTTCTATACACTTCAACTCGTTACGTTTTATGCTTGTGCTCCAACTAATACATTTTTTTTTTTTTTTATTAAATTTCTTCAAGTTAAAACTATTACAGTTCAACAATTAAGATGGTTTAAGTGACTAATAAATTATTTCATCGGTTTACAATAGGTATTTATGGGAGGGGAAACATTTTTATCAAATTATTCAAAAACAGTATTTTGTAAAATACTATAAAATATAGAATTTTAATTTTAATTACTTTAAATATAAATTCTATATGGTACTCATAAGATTTATAAAAGAGTTTTAATAACTGCAAATTAAATCTAATAAAAATAAAAACAAGGTTAAAAAAAAAAATTTATATTTTTAAATAAAATAAGTTTTTTAAGACAATCTTTAAATAAAGACAAGACATCAAATGAGACAAAACAAGAAACTCAAAAAGGATTATTTACAAAGTGGTAGGTATTCATTTTTCTCTTTTTTTTAAATAATTAATTTGAACACAGGCGATCTTTTAACAAAAACAAAACAAAACCTTATTACTAATGGTGAATAAATATTTGTACTAGAAATATGTACTAAACATTATTTAACTTAATTAACTGATGAATTTAATTGTGAGCTACTAAGCAATAAGTATGTTAATATGAATAATATTATAACCGTATAATTACATGAATGGTTTTTAAGTTTTTTTAAGTTTTTAGTTTTCACATTATTACTGTTTACACATAGAAAAAAAAAAAAAATTTTTCTTCACAGAATCTTTATAGTTAAGAATAACAGAAAAAAATATATGTATAATTTTCTCAACATCGCTGTACAAATAGTTGGATAAAATTAACAGCTTCAAAATACAGAAACACTTTTTTGATACAAAGAAACATAAAAAGAGTATAATATACTATAAAATAAAATAAAACCCATTCATAATTTTTGTAATATTTAATTACGTGTTTAGTCGTGTTACCTGTTGTGCTATTCACGGTCATTGGTGGGGTTATTTATCGATATCTCTGCACCATATTTATGGTTTCTGGTTCAGTGAACTATAATATTATATACTAGGGATTGGTTTGGTAAGCCAACTGTAAAACAAATTTATAATGTTTCAATATTTTCGTGGTCACGTTGATGACCCCTGAAATATTCCACAAATAAGTTAAGGCAAAAAAATTAACGCACACACAATACTTCCATTATATGATGACTTATGAAACTTTATTATAATATATAGGTTAAAATTTAAAAATGTTAAACGAAATGTATTTAGAAAATTTTATTTATTTGAGAAAATACATATTCGACTTTATTGAGGTTGAATGTGTTTTTTCTTCAGACTAGTGATTATATTTACTTATAAATAAAATAGTAAAATATTTATACAATTTATAATAATTAATATATAATATATAGCCATATAGGACATAACTATTATAGGTATTAAAAAGGAAATTTTAAAAAATATAAACAACAACAATAACATTAATACACAGTTGTAATAACCAAATTAAAAAGGATATAGGTATAGTTCAATCAGTTTTTAAATCTAAGATCGTGCATATTACTGAGATGAAAATCATAGATAGGTATACTTTTGACATATTTTTTGTAGGTCTAAAGTAACTTTGGTTTTGATAATGGTTCTTTTGAACAAAAAATGTCGGAGTATTGCCGTTTCTGGTATTGAGGTATTGAACTCTAAATTTCTTTAATAAATAAAAATAAATAATTGGACTTAAGTCGATTATCTAAGGAATTACAAGTAAAGAACTCTACTTACAATGAATTAAAAAATATCAACTAAAGGATAACAAAAGGATAAACTACTTATAAACTCATAAAGTAAATTAGAACACTTTCCAATTTATTGACTCGTCCAAACTGAGAATAGTTCCATTAAACAGGGCAAGATGTCGAAACTCAACTAATCGATGTACAAAAAAAAGTCTTATTTAATCATCGTGGGTATACTAGGCAATTAATTTGAACAATTATTGTATTTCATAAAAATAATAATAATCGGATTTAACTATGTTTATATTTTTTACAAGTATACACTCCAGTACTATATCCATTAGGTATACAAAAATATTATTGTTTAAAAATCACCATCGATTTAACTGAACTCAAAAATATAATTAATTTGCTGCAGATAGAGAGGGTGGAGAGGGTGGTTCTCGGCTTATGTGATATGTTCTTAAATAATAATATATTATAATATATAAAAGGTATGCATAGAATTGTATTTAATTATAATATACGATCACACCCATGCGTGACAGTAATTCATATTAATCATATAAACAAAACCTCTTGGGTGCATTAATTATTAATCATTGTTTATTTTATTTATGTTTTACCATTGCGCAGCATTTAACATGTCTTGTTTCCAAATCCAATTACTTTGAAGTATCTATTTTCATCAGTTACAGAAAAAAAAATAAAATATGTTGGTAATATTCTGTGAACAAAATGTGGCTGTTTAAATTTTCAAAAACATAAGTTTGCATTAAAATAATACTACAACATTACCTAAATGAACCTCTGATACGAATTGATATTCAGTCCAATGAAAATAATGATTTCCATAACTACTAAACGTAACACATAATTTATTCAGAAATAAGTACCTATACTATTTACACTTGTGGTTTGTTTCGAAATGTATTCAAAATGTTTAAAAAGAAGTATTATGCTTTTTCACAAAATTCTAACCGGTTAAGCTAAATATTATATTAGGATGTGTACATAATATCGATTAAATAAATAATAAAAACAACTAAATATCATATACCATTAAATATTCCATCATGGATGTTGCCATTTTTCATTCCACGAGTCCCGTGGCGTGATTTATAAATCAAAAAGTTCTATGAAAAATAACTACTTTCCCTCCACTTTCCGAAAACCTATTACTTTAGAAAAGTTCATCATTTTTTTTTTTTTAATATTTATCATGATATACTTTTAAACTAAAACGACAATACATTTAAACTGTTTGAGATTTGCCAATAAATAACTCGTGAAATATCATTTTTTGAATAAATCTATATGATTAATGTTTTAAGTGAACACTGCGAGAGACTGCTGACTGCTATTTATTGACGCGTGTATACAGTATCCAATATATCAGATATAATATACAATTCAATATTATATAGGTTACTAAATGAAATACATAAATTATTGTATTTAATAGTTAAACAAAATATTATATTAACAGAAGTGTTGGTTCAAAAACCTAAAATTGAATAATTCTTGTAGGAAGATAAACTGAGTATTTTCTTTTAATACGAACATTTCCGAATCGAAATCCCTAATGAATAAATACAAAAATGTGCAATTTAAAAGGACACTTTTCTGTAGCTTTTATACCTCAATAAATATATTAAATCTGATTAAACTATTTCAATAGGTAACTATAATTATATACAATAAAAATATATGACTATGCAGTACAAATACTTTGATTTCAGTATATTAAATGAAATAATTTATTGTAATGGAGTAACGATATACGCATAAGAAATAAATGTTGTACCTTGACTTTTATTAATATTAAAATAGATAAAACCCGAAAATAATGATCGCATAAGTTCTGGACTTTCAATACGACGCCATATTATTTTTTTTCCTTAAAAAGGTATACATTATTATACTATTCTGAGAATCGGAAAAAGTATTTCCGATTGTATGCATATACTTTTTTATTCGAGAAACTTCTTGACCAAAGTTTAGTGTTATTATTATTATTATTATTATTATATGATTCAAATTCAACGTATATACATAACATCTATTTTTAAAATTTCACTTGACAAAAAACAATATTTTACAATATTGCCATAAATAGCCAATATATAGCATGCTTTATATTATATGTGGCTTGGATGAATTTGAACTTGTCGTTCGAAGTTGAATCGGTATAGGTTTTTCAATAATTTAAACACCAGTCACGATTGAACTAAAACTGTTTGAACAACTCATGCATACTCACACGATCGCACGTACGCTTTCACTCGAAAATACATACGTCAGACATTGTTTTATGGTCAAGACACTCCGGCCTCTGTTTTTATTTGAAACAAACTACAGGTTATTGAATCTCCTGTATAGGTACTAGGATTCACACACAAGAAGCACTTGAAAACTTATTAATTAATTTTAGGTTGAAGGCCGTGTTTATTTTGACAGTTACCGTAGAGGATCTAGGGAGGATGGAAGTTAACCTCGTTTGATGCCCCATGCTCTTCGGGGAGAAATAAAATATTGGAGAAACACGGAAAAGCTCACTCTCCACGGGAATTTAATGCATGTATACTTCTATCGATTTTTCGACCCTACACGCAAACCTTCAGAAACACAATTTCCCCCATTAACAACGGCTTCATAATATATATGTATACTGTAAAGCACATCTAAAACATGAAAGACACATTTGTTTGAGAAAGAAAAAAAGACAGTTCTGCTATGGTAAACAATGGTGAGTGTAAATAAAAATTCTTAAAAATTCTGTCGTCTGCTTTTACCAGGCTAAAACACTTCAAAGACGGCCTGACCATCTATTATAATACATTGTAAATTACATATCAAACACTCTTATACTTTGTTTCATTACCTAAAGTATCCTACTATTTAAAAAAAAAAAATGATTATGTAAATAAAAAAATATAAATAAAAACCACAAAAGTGTTGGTTATTTTCTAAGACGGCGTCTTGTGTAGGCAATTCAATAGCATATTGTAGTAGGTGTTATATCGCATCTATCACAGTATTATGCATGACAACTACCGACGAGTTACTACGTTAACACTCAACAAACAATAACATTTTTAAAATTTTTTTATTGTAAAGGAATTTTTATTAAATTCAATACTTTGTCCTAGTCACCTATTATAGTATATTTTAAACACAAAAATGAAGTAAATATATTGTTAAGTAGCAAAAAATAAAATATCCAGGTCTTTAAATTTAAAAGAACATAATTAATAGTTTAAAGTTAAAGACAATTTTAGAGTGTGTGCACTTAAAAATATATATAAAATGTAAACATACAAAATATATAAAATGTTCATTATGTTGAGTGATATTATTCAGAACAAATGCGTACTATAATTATTGAATTGCAAATAACAACAATTAAAATTAACCTTGTACTGTTAAACTGAAATGCAATACCACACAATTATTTAATTATAGTCATTGTAGTTTTAGGTAATAATAAAAATCACTCAATAAATAAATAAAGACTTCCATATATTTTACTACTCGTAATTTTTAAGTCTTATACTGTTAATAAAATAAAAATGACCTACTGTATAATTGTTTTGAAATAACAAAAGAATATTAATTTTACCTACAATAATTATTAAATTATCTGGCCATGAAAATAAATGATAAATTATGCTAATAAGTAAAAATTAATGTAGTTTAAATGTAAATTTTTTCTTCACTTTAGCACAATATTGTGTAAAGTTATAATGAAATAAAATTTCTGCATCTAACAAAGTAGATGAAATATATTTTATATATTTTTTTTGCGTTTCCAGAAAACCATTTTTATTACAATAAATTAAAAAAATTAAAACACCACTTAAATTCAATAACTGCTAGTGCGATGGAAATATGAACTTCAATTTTTTATTTAACTCCAGAAATATATTGACACATCCTGTAAGAGGTTATTATTTTATACCTGTAATAACTCTCGAGTTTAATGTTGAATTATAATATTAAGTATTTTAATTATGTCGAAGCAATAAACTTCACATTACGAAAACGACACAGCTGTACATGGAAGTTCACTATGGGACAAGGACATAAAAAAAATTCAAATATTACTGTTAAATATGCTACAAAAGTGAATTTATGACTGAGGAATGAATTAAATTTACAGAACATTTCCATATTTTTAAATTTATTAATTAATCTTCAACTCATAATATTAAGTGAATTATACCTGTACAGTGAGTAAAATATGTTTTTGAAATATTATAATCACCTATTTAATTGTTTAGAATATTAAATTCCTTACCATATAATATTTTTATTTTCCTAATATTAAGTACCTAATAATATAATATATTTATACTAAATTTGTACACTATAATAATTGTAATTAAATACAAATTATTATCAGATAAAATGAAAAGATAATTCTAATTTTGATGTTTTTTTTTTAATTATGCTATTCCCCATTACATTTGTGTTATTTTTTAAAAACACAAATATTTACTTTGGATATAACTCATTTACCTTTATTGAATTAGTAATTTATTAGATGATGATTATTTTTTTAAACCGTATTACTCTCATTAAAAATATTTTTCTCGTAGTTTAAGCTATTGCATATAGTATGATGTTAATAGTGTAATAACGAATCCATCAGTTCAATTTGAAACATAATTAAAAACCAAAAGCACAAAATATAATAGCGTCATTAGTACCTATCTATTAAAATTCTTATATAACTATTAATAATACTGACTAAATATTTTAATTATTATTTTGCTTTTAGTTTTAGTATAGATTATAGGTATATTACTTAGTATTAATTCCAACAGAATACTGCAATTTATTTTTAAACAAGTTATATAATATATATATATATTATATTAATTTATAGGAAAATTTAACTTTGATACATATTTTTATAAAATTTATTTTCCAATGTTTTTTTTTACAACTGACCAACTACCAATAATAATATCTTGAATGCATGTTCTTATATTAAAATTCATATTCGCAATATGCGTATTTGATACACTTAAAATGGTTTTTACTATATTCTAATAACCACTGAATTTCCCGTACTTATATTATAATAAAAAAACTAAACAAACAAAAGTCGTATATGATAAACAAACGACGAACGCGACCTGCGCATTACAAAATAATATGTGAAAACATAGACAGCAGCAGTACAAGATGCTGAAACTCTTTGGAGCGTTGGCGTCACTAAAATGGATATCCATATATGTATATTTTTTTTGGCAATAAAACGCGAGTTGCACACGTCTTAATATTAATCACTACATTCCGCTCTTATATACCCCCGCACGGGTCGAGAATTGATGTATTTTGTTTACCTTCAGTACACATTGTCATGTAATATATTATAATATAAAATATAAGATGTATAGTAATTGTAGGTAGGTGTAGTCGTGTGTATAAAACAAGTCTTCCGCCGTCCCTCAGCCCTCTCACCACTGCGTTTCCGCGAACGAAAATAATTATTATAAATCTATATGCAGTTACACAGCACCCGTATGCTGAGCGTGTATAATAATATACAGAAATATAATATTATGTATCGCAATGATATAATATTGTGCTAGTTGAAATCGATTTAACCGAAAAACCCGGCGGGGAAGCAAACTTTGCGATCGTCGTCGTCGTCGTCGTCGTTGTAGTGTGTCGTGGTGTCGTCGCCTGCACGACCCGCGGTTATAACGAACAAAGCCCAGGGGTCCGAAAGTGACCGATATCGTTCAGTTATGGCACAAAATCTACAGGATTACAGTAATCCGTATACTTTATAATGTATACGTATTATATAATAATATATTATACTGTATTGTGTTCCGTGCAGCCGCGTATTTTGCATAATATCGATTGTCGCGAAATCTGAGTAGGTATTATTTGTGCAACTCCGAGACGACTACGCGCTGGCCGAGCATTGTGCATAGTAATTTATATATATATTATACCACTTTGAACCAATCAGACGATCGGTTTGTTATAGAGAAACGCAAGTCCCGTTCATTGTACGCAATTTTTCTGCACCCGGTAAATTCTTTTAATATCCTTTTTATCTTTCTAAAATACAAAAGTCATAGTTGCCATGGCAATCGAACTGCCAAACAATAACAAAGATAATCGCGGAATTCAGGTACATTGTTTAAGCATTATTAGGTTATATCGATCTATCGTTATTCTATTATATCGATTATTATTATTTAAACGATTTCACTTAGCTCATAACAACACCGACCATCAAAAACATATATTATTATATGATTCAATGTTTTTCTATGCAGAAAATATTTTTTTAATTTCAACATAATATGCTTTGTTGAATCAAAAATGCACAAGGTTAAGTTTATTTATATATTCTCATTTATAATACATTTTTGATAAACGAATATTCAGAAACTTGTTTAATGATGCATCAATAATAAAATAAATAATTATAACATACAAACATATAGCATCTGGTAACACGTATTATGTAGTATTGTATAACAACAATTTTTAGTTTAGAGAAAAATAATAAATTATCAGTATGTTTACGTACAATAGTTCATCTAAAGAAATGAAGGTGAAATTCGTATACTTATAATAATATAATATGTATTTAAATTATAATTAGTTGTGAATACATATTTTCTTAATATCTGAGAGATGTTTGTTATATTTTTATAGCATACCTACGTTCATGTTCTATACCCATTAAATTACAATATTGTACCGAGAAAGACGATGGAAATTAGAAAAGTCCAATAACATGATATAATCAATAACTATAGATGATATTTTATTTCAAATCGTTTGTTCACCAGTGAAAACGTACATTCAGGCTTGTGTTGAGCAAAAAGTATTATTCGTGTGTACTTGGGCTGACAATCCAAACAAAAAGACCGCACCACAATGATAATAAAATATAAATACAAATGTTGTAACAAATTACGTTCTCATTGCTGTAAGCAGTTAGCAAAGGGACCAAACACGCTTGCTTCAAACTCCTCCCCACCCCTCCTCAATATTAAGAACACACAAGAACAGTGTTGCTATTATTCAAAGAAAATCCATTTCAGGCCAATCCTATAAAAAAAATATACGAAGATTTTGGAACAAACAACGGAATCGCATTAAGAAAAATTAATAAATAATGCCAAATGATACTTGTCCGAGGGTCGAATAGAGTATATTTTGCCCAGGGATTATCCGGTCTTTGTTGCAGTAAAGAATTGATAAATTATTGGTTTAAAATAATGTCCCTAATTTACAAAACATAATTTGAACATTTCTAACATTTGTTTAGTATAAAGTATAACCAATCCAAATAAAAATAGCAAAATAGATAATAGAGTTTACATACAGTTTAATTAACCCTTGCGTACAAATTACTAGGTAATCAAACTATTAATTTCTTAATTTATTGACTTCCTAATAAAATACCTACTCTGATATGATAACTATAACGATTTCGCTGTACCTTTAAGGCCGCAATTAAAATATTTAAAGGCTATTATGAAACCCATACAATTTAGAGTTTAATACTTCAATTGATGAGATAAAATGTATAGAAAACCTAATCAAATATTATTTTATAAAAGTATTTGATAATAAAGTTCAGACTATTTCATTGTCTCAATCAATATTTATTTTATACTACAAGAAAGTGGAACTTTTAAAGTATAAAATATGTAGTATAAGATTATGAAAACCAAATGAAAAAGTTTTCGTTCGTTCTACGGTTATTTTCAAAATTATTGTGTTTTTTTTTTTTTACAGAACATTTATCAAGACACTAATGATGGTTCAATACGATTGCAATTTCCGCCACAAACTACTTTACGCCTAGCCCAAAAATATAAGACTAATAGTTGCCTAAGAAACATTATATAGATGTAATTAAAATGTTAATACTAAATTTATTATTCATAATTCTTATTCAATATTATACTTAAGTGTAATATGTATAGCGTTTTGATCAATTAACTGTGCGTGTGATGTGTATAAATGAAAGTATATTTATTACCACTTTCTACCAATATTATATAATACTGTTGTGTATACATATATATATATTACTATTATTCTTCATACTTAATAATGTGTTTAGTAAATTATAATGTTAATAATTTTACTATAGTTATGTGCTTTTAAAATATTCATAGTTGTAGTGTTAAGATTTAATATTGTTCAAACGTATTTGTATGAATATAATGTATAATATTATTATACACCTAGCGTAAATAAGAGAAAAAAATGATAAACTAAATTGTAAGTTGTAACTATGTGTTTAAAATAATTTTAAGCAAAACAATAATTGTTGTAGTGTATAATGTGATTCGACTTTTGTTTTATATTTCTTAATGAATTTTTGTTACCTAATATGTTTGTGCCACGCAATTCATGTAATGAGCCCACATGTTTTGTGTCGTACAAACTATTGTTGATTAATATAATTTATCCTCCGCCTTTTTTTTTTTTTTTTCAAGCACGGCAATGTAACCATGTTTTTTATATATACAAAATAAAATGTTGTTTTCAATTCACCAAATTATGTTTACTCTTCATTGTCAAGAACTGCATAATTACTACAACGAGAATACTTCTTACAACAACGAAATACACGAAACACAACGTGGTATTTCTAAAATATTCTTAGAAAAGATACGGTCTCGAGACAGATTTGATTTATAGAGAGCCCTTTTTTAGTTTAATTTACATCAAAGATTTTTCTTCTCAACGAAATTAACGATAAAAAACATTAACCATTTTATGGCAGGTGCATTACTGTTATCCCTGACTATATACATTTTTTTTTCAAATCCATGACCATGCAGTCTTTACTACCACTTGATTAGCATATTCAATATGGGTTTTATTGATTGCCTATGTTATTTATATTTAAAAACTGGACGAGCTTAATAATACCATGATACTTAAAACGGTTAAATACATAACATATCGTTGTCATTAATAAGTTATGATAAACTTTTAAGTTTTTTATTAAAATCTATAAACAAAATTAAATTTTTCGTAAACAAAATGTATATAATAATACATCCCAAAAAAATACTAATAGTTTTAATGTACGTCATAATCTATCATTTTTAAAATGTAAATGTCTATACTATAAGTATAATAGGTACATAATAATATATTAATAATTTTGAGTTTGGTAAATAAAACCATTCATTTAATCCTCATACGCATGAATCAGTGTTATCATAATTTCGTTTGTATTACCAAAACAAAACAAGTGTGGTGTACCTACAATTTTCCAAAAATAACTATAAAATGTAGTTTGAAAAAAATATGCTAGACAATTGCAGGGTTTGGTATGAACAAAATGAAAAAACGAGTAAAAAGTAAATTAAATTTAGTCGTAAACTCGTAACTGGGTAACTGGTAATTATCACTAATAAGTAATAAGTAATAACTAATCCTCATGAATTGAATTATGAATAAATAAAATGAGATGCACGACCAACACTAACCTATCATCTTAACGGTTTATGTTGGTATACAACATACCATATACTTGTATTATATTATAATATCCATCGAATAGTCCAATCGTCTAAAAAATAAATTATTAAAATAAAAATTCATAAATATATTTTATTTTTATTATTAAATAAACACCCGCAGCAGCCTTTGATATTTGCTACACACAGTTTTTCTAAATTCTAATATTCATAATATATTAAATTATTATTATTATAGTTTACAATAAGTTTTATCACTATTGTCTATTATATTATATTACAATTGTTTTAAAGATTCGCTTGTTTGGTGAAATCGATAGTATAGCTGCAACTCTGCTATTCTTAAATCTGGATAATATGTGGGTGGGTAAGGAGTTATGTCATTATATGCAATATGTTTGATAGTAGGGATGGTATCACCTGCTGAGCATATTGAGGGATCATTTTTATACATTTATAGGTGGGTATGAGAAATTTGCGCTCGCAAAATACGGAGTCTTTATCCATTATCGTGTTAAATTTCATTTATTTTCGTACTTTTCGTACATCTCCACCTTAAAGAAAATAATCTCTAAAGTGTATAGTAAAAACAAATGCTTGAATATAAATTTGAAAAATATGATGTAAAAAAAAATAATTGTTGACGCATTATAATATAAAAATGAACCGATTAAGTTTACGTGCAACACCATTATCCCGGAACAGAATTAAAAAAGATTATTTTTTGAGTGCGACGAAAGTTCTTTTATATTTCACATTTGGTACCCTTATAACCGTCGGGATTTTAATGGTCACGAGTGGCGAAATGTTGTCAAAACTTTCTTCGCGTTCTTCTGCAGTCTAATTTTTCGTTTGTAAAAACCTATGGACAAACTTTTACACCAATATAGTCTACCTAAGACCAAAACTGCAAAAAAAATCGGATTTTTCGGTCGTTACACATTTGGTATTTAAAATTTAAGATCAAGACAGCAGCATGTCGTGAGTAGCCAGCCGGAATATTTGTTTCGACAATGATGTGGATTATTATGATAAGTGCATTTATATACATAGGTAAGGTAATTCACTCGAGCAACTTTAATTGTGGTAATGTATTACATTTTATATCATTAAGGTCTTTGGATGGTTTTTGCGCTTATTACGAACACATTTAGTTTATTACTGACTACTACCCGATAAATTGTCACAGTTGACGTTTTTGTTATTATTGTTGTTCATAATAATAATATGTTTATCATGCTATTATGTACAACACTCGTTTGTCTGCTGCAAAATTTGCGACTGTTCATCGCTTTTATTCAGGCAGTTGTTGTTCTGGTAGGGTTCATTTTCAAAGGAATCCCCCTTTATTATGCACTTGACCTCTTTTGCAGGTCGTCAAAAGGACGTGCACCCGGTGTAGGCCCCAAGAATCTTGGTGTTGAGTTCCATTCTTACATCTTATCTACTTTAAACTTTTTAAGTAGAATATTTGGTTATGCGTCATTTACTTTGTACTTTCAAGCATTGCTCATTTTCTCATTATATATATTTATGATTATCGTAGCGTTCATATTATAGATACTATTATTATTGTTGTAACATATTATTATTATCTTCATTATTAATTTCCACGAATGAATATTGTGGTAATTATAATATGATGGTTATACGTTATTTACTTAATACTCTATAGCATTTTCTCATTATCCTTCTTTTTGTTTTTTGTAGCATTTACATATTGTTATCATCGTCATTAATTTATATTAATTAATCGTCCTACAAAATCTGAAATTTACTCAATTAAAAATAAACACATATTATTATGCTATTTTCCAATAATATTTGACAGTGTTTACAGTTGTATTAATTTATAAAGATTTGACTACCAAAACTTGTATATAATAAAAAAAATATGAGTTATTATACAATCATATTACGTTAATATCAGTTTTAATTGATGTGTATGTATACGTACTTATAATTTTACTTATTTATGTTTAGTATGTAATTTATATTATAGCAATAGAACCATATTCTTAAGCTGTTAAATGTTGATTAACTAATTTCATACTTAGCAGAGTGAAGAATAAAATGTATTTCGAATACGAAATACCATCTTATTAACGACCATAAATAAATTATTTTTAAAACAATCAATGCACTATTTTCATAGTTATAAATATAGATTTAGTATACCTAATATCGTAAAATTAAGTTTGCAATAAGGGCTATAAAAAAAGGGTATAATAAAATCTTAAGTATTCATATAAGTTTGAAGTTATTAAACCATGTCTAACCTAAATTCGCCTTAATCTCTTTAAGTTCGTGCCTACAATGTAAATACAGCGCATACAGTATATCGTATATGCTATAAATTTATTAAAACACAGGTCACCACAGAAATAACTGACTAATGTAAATATATCACGATGTAAAAATGTGTATTCATATTAATATGTAATTTTAAATATATAACTGACAAGAAGCATAGGTGATCATAAAATTGAATCATACAATTAAAAAAAGTATTTTTTCAATTAATCAAAATAAAAATTATTAAACAGTTTGTTAATTACTAAATGTAAAATGTATCAGATATTCTTACCACACTCTGTATACGATACATACTTATATTAACATAGTTTCGTAGTAAATCATTTGATTTTCAAATCATCCGCAAATCTAAACTAAAAATAAACAAAGATCAATCATAATCATATAGCCAATAAATTATTAAACGATAAAATTAAACAATAATTAATATGACAAAAATATAAGAACCACTTGGGTTTCATAAAAAAATAAATAGTTAAAATGTGTTTAACAAATGGACAAAACACTCTTCATAACTTACTGTCCTTAACAACGAGTAACGACTGATTCAATACAAAAACGAGAATCGATTGTGAAGTTCAAGAAATAATTAAATTAATTACTGGGAAGAATGGAAATCGGATCCCTCAGGTCAACATTACAACATTTTCCATTCCATTACTTTTTATTTGAAATGTACACTAGAAAAAATAAGTACTTAAAATAATATTTAATATTTAACTTAGCTATAGTTCTTGATAAAGGTCAGGGGCTCCATTGGGGGAAGGGGTATTTACTTTGGCACTTCTTTTTTACTGCACAATTCACAAACGCGCAGATGGCCGTTGCATAGAAGTTGAAAAATATTATGAAAACCTTTATGCGTAGGTAAAAATATAATAAAATACATGGAGGTAATGTATATTTCCTATTTTTATTATGGTTATGTATGACAAAAGCTATTTCCAAATTCCAACTTTCCGATTTTTATAATTCATTAAAATATTAAATATATAACCCTTCAACCCCATGCATGCACCAACATACATAAATTCATGTGTTCATTTCTATAATGAAGAAAAAGTGAACTGAAGAAGAAAAAAAATTATCCCGCTTAAATTATGGCACCCCCATTAAAAAAAAAAATCAAATGGCGCTATTGATATTGGTATATTATGCAATATCCCAATGCATAAATAATTAACCACAGTGTATGAAACATGTGGTATAAAGTTTTTAGATTAAACTTGAACAATAATTATAAATTAAATATTATTGGGAATACTGCAGCCATAAAAGGAGATCAATTTATAGCAGTATTATTTATACATTTATTAATTATTATTACTTATTAGCAATTTCTACTGGTACTGCAGATTATGGGCTTTTCGAAGTGATACGTGACAGCAATAATTAGCGAGATACATTAATTTGCTCTTATCGATGAAATATATTTAAAAGCGTAAATTAAGTAAAAAATAATTAAATCAATATATTTAATAACTAATTATTAATATAATTTATCTTTTTAAATAAAAAATGAATAGTTAAATATTCTACCTTAAATTGTTCAAACTCCGCAAATTGTTCATACATAATTTATTTAACTCGTACTTACAAAGAAGATTTTTCATGTCACAACATATAATAGGTTTAAATATGATTGCATAGGTAAAATATTGTATAATGTGCATTTTTCCAATGTGTCATTAAGCTACCATACACTCCCAACAACTCCAATTCAATTTTAACTGAATTTTGAATCACATAGGACATTTTTGGTAAACTTAAAACGTAAACGATATACTATGTAACACGTCATAGATGATTTTATTTTTGTACGTAATGCAATTATACGGACATAATATGATATATAATCATAAAATAGATATTTTTTTACTAAATACAGGGTTGCCAAAATATCAAAACCATCACGTCACAACAACTTTATTAAAAATAGTTTAATATTATGCGGACCGTGTACAATGTATAAACACTGCATTGTTATTTGTTTTCAGTGTTTATTGTCGTTTTATATTATTTCCATACTGTCCAGCCCATCAATTAAAATACCATCAACCAATGAATACAATATGATAATAGTATTACAGCTGAATTAGTGAATACAAGATTTATAATACTAACCTTTTCAGTTTTACATAATTCGTGTAGTGTGACGTTGAAGATAATTATAATATTATTTGTTAATGGAGTTTGAAAACCCTCAATTTGAATAAAAGATCACGTCAAACGATAAAAACTAATAATAATGAAATATTTTATATATATTTTATCGCAAATTACATCATATAGTCACAACAATACTAATTCGTTTTATGAATTTTTTTTAAATTATTTAATAGTGATTTCTCTATTAATATCCGGTTTAAATGCGATTTTTGAGTTTGATTTAAAAAAAATTATTGCTTTTTCTACTTTGAATAAAATAAGATTTATATTTATAATTTTATGTTTAGGTAAAATTGATATATGTTTTCTTTTTTATTTATTAATACATACTTTATTTAAATCTATAATATTTTTAAGATCTGGGATTTTAATTCTTAATAGGTATGAATAATAATCAAGATATTCGTAAAATAGGAGGATTAATATTATGTGATTTCCACAATAATAAAAGGACCACAAAACTTTATATATATACTAGATACACTCTATAGTCTATATTACCTTTAAAAAAACGTGAACAATAAATTATGCTAAACGGTATATCGAGTAGAGTATGGATTAAACATGATTAATAAGGACACATAACAAATTTGAATCAAAATAAAACAACAATCCAGATAAATATTATAATTAAAAAATTAAATTTATGTGCAATATAAATTTTTGTTGTTAGATGACTTATAATGTAGTTACTATATAAAAGCAAATTTAAAAAAAAAATTGACATTATAATATTATAAACGTTTGAAAATCAATCACAAAAAAAAATAGATTTAAAGTCAGACATTTCTGAAAATCTAATCATGTTTTGAGAAAATGTGCAGATAACTGGTTAGAATACAGCAATGGAAATAAAAACAACTACCTATAGTAAGTAGATTATAGGTACCTATATATTTTTTACTTGAGATATTCATTGTAACAAATAAAAAAAACATTAAACAAATTACATTTGGTTTATCATAATACTTACCTTTAAGAAAAAAATGTAAAAGCTAATATTATGTCCTTAAAATTGTAATATGTTACAATCAATCCTTTCCAATACCTATCCAAGTGAAAATTAATAAAAAAAAAATTACCTGTGCTGGAAAAGATACTATATAGTATATAACTATACTATTATTATTATTTTTTTTTTATATAACAAAAATGTAGATGGATTCCGTTGGTTAAGTTTGGTACCTTACTTGACCCCCCGATGGGTTTTTATGACACTGTCCGTGGGTACTAATTGCATTCGTTTAATTACCTATCGTCCTATCATCATATAAAATAATTACCTTAATATTATGCTGAATGCCACTCGAACGTTAGAGTGGAAAATATACAAAGTGGTCGATTTAACTTAAAACAAATATTCCAATCTGAAAAATCTGAAAAATAAATTAATAATAAGCATCTTAATTGATTGCCGGCTCTAGTTTTTTAATATTTCTGTTTTTCGTTATACCCACAATTAAATATTATTAAGTAAAAATATCCTGTACAGTATTTCTACTTGGAATTTCATATTTTGTCAAAAAATTATTTCCAAACTGCACCTCCGAAAAATATATTATTTTAATTAGTAGACATACAAAATAACTCAAACGTCTAATGCATATTATAACATAGGTATAGGTATACGTTTACGATCTATATAGGAATTGGGGGATGTTATTTCAACTTTATAATTTGTTAATTAATTAATACAACCCTCAACACAAAGAATTTTACAAACGCCATAGCCTAAAAGGTTAGAAATGTGTACCTTTAACCCGAGAATTCTGTACCTAGTCGTATATATACCTGCTGAGGGACAAGTAAACATTATTACCGAAAAATTATTAGAATTCAACATACAGCTGAGTTATTGAGCAAAAATCTTAGAGTTTCTGATTTATTAGATTGTTATGCAGGTGGTATTTTCATTTTATACCCTAGTAACCTTTTTACATCTAAATGTTTATTCAACACACCACTGAACAAATGCAACAAAGCGTTTCAATAATAATATACATATAGGTACTATGTACCCATTTAAATTATCAAATAATGTAAATATTTTGGGTTATTATTATTATTATTATTCATATTACTACTTTCTTGTATTATAAATACATATTTATTTTATATTCACATACATATAAACAAATGTATTCTTGTACTGAGTAGTGCATATTCATATTTATCAAGTAATTTATATTGTACCTACAACTGTTATGTTTATACACAATTTTTTGAAATTGAGTTTCTATTCTCCGTAAGTAAATAAATATGCACATTATACACGTATACCTAGTTTATAATTAGATAATATTAAATTATATTATTGTGTACATATTATCTTGTAGCTGATTTACACATTTAAGAATACCTAGAGACTTATAAGATTCATAAGATTAATCCACAATAATAATGGATTAATTAGGTACATAATAATAATATATAATATATATCATTAGTGGGGAAAAAATGCCATTAATGTGGTACAATTGATGCGATTTTATTCGAAAAATAAAAATTTTTAAAGCAAGAACGGACTTAAAAAGTTTTATAATATTCAGTGTATTTTATATACTCATCCAAAAATCGGATGTCGATTATACTCCGAGTATAATCGCGTGAATCCCATTTATTCTGTGATAAAGCTACGAAAAAAGTTAAATTTTACATAAAAATCCATAATGCATTGACTTCTGTTCGAAATACTTTTAGAATATAAAATGATTAATCGTTTTCGAATACCTTATATACTATTTATGGCCGTTGAGCCGTCCGTGTGTCTAGACTTTCGTTACAGTAGTCATCATCAACATTGATTATTATACACAAAATACTGCAAATTAATATTAATGATAATTTTTGGACTACACTTGTAAATGAAAGTTGTATCATGGGCTTGAATACATTATTTTGAGTAGAATGGTATCTATGGCATTAATTAAATCGTGTTCTTTATTACATAATATACGATGTACACTATACACTGTACATACTATACAGTCGGTCTGTAAATCTAAACATATATAAATGAGAACCAGAGAACATGACCACTGCCCATCATATTATATATGACGTCATAATGTAATAAAATATCAAAAGAAATGTGAACAACAAACACATTTTTATTTCAATGCCACGCTTGTAAATATTAACTAGACGTTACTTTTGTTTCTCTATAGACAGAAGATTTTTACTCCTCTGTGGTATTCGATCTGCATTTTGTTCAGTTTTTCCGAATAAAAAAAATTTCTAAAATCAACAATAGTATATTATTTTAATCGTACTGAATGCGGCTGTATGTTTTTGTAGAAAATTCCATAGTTATGTAGCACCGACCGAGTAAACCTACATACTAACGTTGAATTCGACTTGACGGTAGAACAATCATTATACATATTATGTACCACACTACTTCGTGGTATACTGCAAAGTTTTCACAAAACTCCGCACTGTGACGAAAAGCATAAACCTATAATATATATATATATATATATTTTTATCATCATAATACAAACATCCACCACTGTGGATGAAAAGAAAAAATATAGTAAATATATAATATAAAAAAATAAAAACAATATGCATATATAGGTGTAGCATGTGTGCTGCATTTGCCAGTTGCGCACGTATATTCGGACACGTTTCGCTGAAAAGCGATGAGTTATTATTTCGACGGAGGCACAAGCGTTGTAATAGAGGACGACAGCTGCAATAGCGTAGGCACCTATATATTATAAGTGCGTTGTGCATTTTCTATAGCAAGACAAATCGTCCGGTGATGATGCCCAACACACACACACACACACACACACACACAACGTCATAGACTATACACAGGCTATCTATCTGACTATAGGTATATAATATAAACATTTATATACACCGCGTGGTTTACGGTGCGAGAGGGCAGCATCACGAGCTGAGTAGCATCAGCAGGTAGGCCATGCACGCTATTATATATACGACAACTGTGTAGGTAGTACATATATAGTAACCGATAATCTATATATATATATATTTAACGCACAATGGCTGTTGGCCTTTTATTCCCGCAACCCTTTCATCTTGTGCCTTCTATACCTTTATAATATACGTCCCGCCGATCACCTAGGGGACCCTTTCGGCACACCAGAAACGCCATCTCACATAGTTTGATATATTATTACGCACGTACCTATAGATATTGTGTATACGTGTATTATACATTGTATATATAATAGACCCGACACACGATACATACCGATCCTTCGAACGAAAAAGGTGGAACAATGGGACGCGTATACGATATGCACGCAGGACGACACTGCAAAGAGCCATTTATATTACGATGTATGTATACAAAGACGTTCTACTTTACAATAATAACATATAAAATATACGGATTAAAAGAGAAAACTCTATGAATCGATAGTAAATATGTCTGTATATGTATATGCGGTAATCACTGAACTATATTTAGTACAACAATTTATTTTTAAATGTATTTGGTAAGTCAGACGTCTTACAATTTTTTTTTTCATAACTTTGTAGTCTATCAGCCTATTGTTGGCCCGTGAATCTACCTTATACACGTAGGTGTACTTCAACAATGTAATTTTCATCACGTCTACAGTATAATCATGGATACACATTCTGCTTCAAACATTTTCAATCATATATAGTGATATATATATATCAAGAGTACACCATAAACAAATTCGAGTTCACGAGATTGATGTAATTTAATTTCGGAATTATAATAGTATACGAACATAATATTATAAAGTAATAATTACTATTACTATTACTAGCAATAATTATTATTAAGATCATGGTAGGTAGTCCCCGAATTGTTTGACTTTCATATTATAATTTAAACTGTATGCCTGAAAGCTATTTGTATTTTACATACAGCCAATAAGTGTACCTATGTGGCTATGTAAATATTTTCAGGAATTCAGAAGTTAATGAGAATTCCTAAAAACTTTAGAAATATTAATTCCTTGGTTTATCAGACTTTTGTCAATATTTCTATAGTTAATAAGGCTGCAGTGTTATCGTGATATGATTTTTATTGTCATATTTATCGCCATCACAAGTAGACTATAAAATAGTTTGGAAATAGTCAATGCGTACCGACAATAATAATAATAATAATAACAATAATAATAGTATAGTCTATACTCTATAGTTATTAATCGTCTCTATTATTATAATTCCCGTTATACTTATTTTTCGTAAACAACTTGTTGAAGGTATTTTTCCGGAAATTCTAAAGCTAAGTTCCGTAACACCTACTCACAATATTCAGGCTGTGTAACCACCTTATCGAATTACCATCCAATTTCTATTCTGAATCACTTTTCCAAGCTCTTTGTGTCTATAATCACGATGTCAAAACAAATAACTATACATATTATTATAGGTATATGTAAATGTTATTATCGTAATGCAACCATTTTGCTACCACCCCAAACTGTTAATGAAATAAAATAAATTATACATATATTTATGCAAGGTGCAATAAAATTTGACCCAATGTTACCTGTACTTACAGTTCCATTTTGTTGTAACACACCTTAGGTATCTATGTATTTTATTAAAAGTGTTTTAACTCACAACTTAAATCCTAGTCATAGTACAGTGCACTTTGCAGACGAATTTCTCTGCTGATTCTCCACGATTGAATCTACCTGAACTTACATTATAACCGAGATACATTTGAACCAAAAGTAGCACTCCATCCAAGTCCTCTGGAAGTGAATAAATTGCCCAACCAGCCCTAATTGTCTCTTGTAATGACTCATTACACGACACACGAATTCAGCTTTCACAGAAGTAGTGTGCTTATATAGTATAATATATAATATTATACTAATTTTAATTTCTTGTAATCATTGGGAAATGAAACCAACTACGTTGCAATAATATTATTTATTTACAGCATTGAGTTACAACAGTCGTGTGACGGTGAAGGTGCTCAGGCTAGGTTACATCTGAATATATTATTATACTTCGGACCTCCTTATATATGATGGTCTTGGTATCCCCCGTGATACCTCTTTCCTAGACCATTAATTTTATTGTACTAAAATTTTTCTAATGCCCTCGTTGTTAACATTTCTGATTACATGATATAAGAAATTATGAAGAATTGTTTTCGGTACAAAGATTATTTAATTTTCCATTGTGTATTTAAAACTCCGATTTCATTGTGGTTTAAACGGGTTTACTGTATTATTCAAGCAAACTCAGTAAAACTTGTAATTATTATTCAAGGCGATTTCGAAGGGTTGATTTGAATTTTAATTCTAGAATGCTTAACGCCACATAAAATAGTTTTGTATGTATATTATGTAAATTTCTCTTCCCAACAATATGCATACAGTTTCTCGAATAAAAAAACACTTACCTAGTATACACATGGTAAATATATGATACAAAACCTAAACTATAATGAACATGGTTTTTTGGTATAGTCTTAAGACCTAACTATGACACATCACCGATTTATAATATATTTACATTTAATATGAGAGATTAAATTGGCATTAGCATCTACCATCATTTTAAGATGCAATCAGTGCTTTTAAAGCTAATAAGAAAAAAAAATGTTTAATGTTTTAAAAATTAAACATTTTGATTTAATTGTTGCGGGCTGCTCTTCCGTCGATCCAGATAATAAGTTGCATGGTAGAGTGATTTAAATAATTTAGACTATATTTTCCATCAGTTGAAATAAAATAGTTTTTAAAAAAAATGCATTAAAATACACAAGTTCAAACGTAATAACTAATAGTACCTACAACAGTGGTGTGGTGGTGAATGTGCTCAGGGCTCAACGGTTATAGGTTACATCTGAATATATTGTACTAAGGACTCCTTTATATATGGTCATGGTGACCCCCATACCTCTTTCCTAGACCATTTGTACTACAATTTTGCTAATACCTTCGTTGTTGTTTTAGCAAATACGAATAGATAGTATTATAGTATTATCATTTATCATAATTCAAAATAAGAGAGGCACTTTAACTAACATTGTATTGGACGTTCTGGAATTGTACAAACTGGATAAAACTAAAATTAGATATTTCTTCATCTAAAGTTAATAGCTTCAAAAAAACTACTGGACCGTGTTCAATAAAAGTTATATTAATAGATTATTTGAAACTTGGAGGGTGTTTAAAGCTTATTTTTCAACTCCTATAATTAGCTAAACTGCTAAAGGGTACCTCACAGGTTTTTTTTTTGTTTATCTAAATGGTTGCAATTGGTTACATATCATTATATTATTATAATAATTAGAACAAATATGGCATATATACCTACATAATTTTACAAATATATTTATTTTTGATACAAATCTTAAGCTCAGACAACATCGGATGGGACAGCTGGTATATTTAATATTATTAATTTTTAATACAAATCTTATTAATTAATATAATTGTGATTCAAAAATATTTTACAATAACATTGTGTGGTGTTTTTAAAACTTTGAATTTTTTATGAACTAGCAAGTATAAAGTTTATTGTCAAATAAACTTATATTTATAATAATAATTATGAGAATCCGTATAGGTACTTTGACTTCATATAATTGTGATAACAATTAAATATTACTCAGTCATAACTCTTAATCATGCACAAACATAGTCGTGTATAGCCGTATAGGGTATCAGCCTAGGGTACCTGGGCTACCACTGCAATTTTTGAAAGATGCCGGTCAACTGCATTTTAAATCAGAAGGGTCACAACTCACAACATTGATTTTTTTTAAAAACTAGATTTTTTTTGTGTGTATCGTTATAATTACCATTTACTTACAAAGATACGTTCAACAAAATTAGGTAAATAATATCTTTATTTAACATGTATTGTCAAATTGATTTCCTGACTTCGGAAATCGGAAAAACCTACTATAAAGACTTGAGACAGACGACGACGGTACGGTACGCATCTAGGTATTATTATGATATTATTGTTATATTATTTTTGGTTTGTAGCTAGGTGGTGTAATCCAAGGCTGTAGGCGAATAATATTTCTGAAGTTACTATGTAGATTATTATTGTAAATAGATAATTTAGATTTTTTTTTTTAATTATATAAATAATTCACTGTGGAGGGGGGCTTAAAAAAATACGGCTTTGGGTGTATAGGGATTTTTTCGGTTCACTAATAAGGTAGCTCTAGTCATTAGCTAGGCTGCCCCTGCCGACGAAGTCTAGTGCACAAGGGATATCCATGTGTTGTTGTGACAACTCAATCAAATTATTTTTAGTTGCACAACTGTACTAAGCTATGTTTTATGTGTAAAATAGAATAAATAGATATTAGGTGTAAAATATAATTTGATGCAAGGTAAATATATCTATTAAATTAATCACTGTCGTTCGATTTGGAAAAAATATATACCGGTTATAAATTATAATGTATTATTGCATTAAATCTTTGATATAGGATTGGGATTGTGACTAGTGAAATAATATTTAATTGTATAGTGTAGTTTCTATAATAATATAGTAAATTTGTAAATAACATTAATTATTAAATTTTATTTTATATTGCAGTAAATATATTATAGGTATATGGTCAATATATAAGCATTTTAAGGTAATAGACAAGAGTGGTAAGTGGCTTAAAAAATATTGGCCTACCCTTCCCAAATAATTATTGGTTCAGAACTTAAGAATAAATTTGAAAATTTATATAATATTATTTATGACTACGCTGCCGATAATGTCTGCGCACGCTTATGTATAAAGTATATATACCTATTATATATTTATTATTTATACTACAGCTTCAATGAGGACATTTATTTCGATCTGTCAACTTGTATTATACTATAAGTCTACAACCCTATAGTATAAGTTATAACCAACAGAAAATTCATTAAGTGTATTATCACCAATAGCTATATAGATAGCTATCATAGATATGTATAATATCTGCTCACACAAGCACCGAAACTGCAAGCAAACACAATTTATGCAAGTCCAAAGGGGATACTGTTAATAATTGAACACGGCACTTCCACAGAGAACTTTTGAGAATGATTTGGTTAATATTCTGAACAACTTGCAACTTATTCGTTTCCAATTCTGATTCCAGTATCTGTACCTGGATTTAATTAAATTGTTCGACTGTATTTTTTTTTTTACTTACCGATGGTGCAAAAGATGATGATGTCCCACGGCAGTGGTATTGATTTTTGACCTTTAACCAATAGAAGAGATTCAATTACGCAAACACACTAGGTAATGTATACAAAATGTCGAAATAAATAATAAATAATTACTACAATTTCCATCGAATCCGTTTTACCATATATATCTATATTATAATGACGTTATTTGACACAATGTGCTGTATAAATCCAAGACGTAAATGAAATAGTTCTGTGGCGTGTTCCGATGTGATAACAGACGTGCCCATAATGTATGTTATAATATATTGAAAGCTTTGCTTTTGTCGTATACGAATTTTTTTACTTTTATTTTCATTTCACGTTAACCCTCGTCAAATAACTTATAATACGTTTAACATATTTTATTTACATAGACTCTGTGGCCGTGTTTTATGGAATAATGAATAGCTGTGGCCTGTGATTTCCATATCATTGTATGACTATTATTTAAAAAAAAATTTTTTTACCGTGTTTTTTGTTATGTTTTATAAAACCATCACTATATGGTCCCACTCATTTCATCTCTGATTAGTGATTATCAATATTTTATTCCTGATCACAATATAAAGAAGATTTATCATAATTTCATGCAATTTCAGAACCCTAACTATTATTAATAATGCTACAAATCACACACGTCACATGAGTACATAATAATACCTAGCTATACATAGTGAAATTTATATCACACATCTTTGGAGTATTTACATTGGAGTTTTTTAAGAACTTATTCAGTATCCACACTAGGCGATGAAATTTGTTTATGTACCTACACTCACTACAGCATAAAAACAAAAAAAGATATGAAACAATAATTAACCATACCTATATATCATAGTTTATCTTATTCCACTGCAATCTTCTTTGTCCCACATGCCACCACCATCTATAATATTGCTAATGAGCCCCTAAGATGTCTAATGTCGTTGGCCAATGCAGATCATGCCTTTAAAGATTTATTAACCTAATTATGTGTAGTTTCTATATTATACTTTGTTCATAATTATATATTATTATTATTATTTTGTAATGACGTCTGCGTTATCACAAATGTGTTATGTATGTTCAAAAGGACCAGCCTATGTAATTAAAATAAAATAAATAAGTATAATTTCATATATACAATACAATTGTACTCCAACACAAAGAACAGATCGTATAATAAGGAGCGAGTGTTTTGGATAGTTTAGTCGTCAAAGTCAAAATAAAAAACACGCACCTAAAATAGAACATTCATTATATTATACAGAATATAGATTATAGATAATAAAAAAAATAATAGATATAGATATTATTAGACATTTCAACACGAACATTTCCATATATATATTTATATTATGCATAATCTGACTCTTCGAAGTTCAACGGAGTCATAAATAATAGTATTATATTATAATATTATATAAATTTAAACGCGCCACACGGTAGTGAGTGAAATATATCGCACGCACACATTTCAAAGGCTTGTTTACCAATTTATATTTTTATATCGAACAAAATGACTATAAAGTATAAATCATGTCATTATGTCAACATAGATTATACATATATTGCACACAAGTTCCATGGTATGGCTTTGGGGTTTTATATATTTAAAAATTGTTAATAAAATTTCATTGACAGCTCTTTTTCTATCTATATTCCTCCGTACTATATTTTCCTCAAGCTAAACTCCATTATTTAATTATTTTTATCCTTTACCTACCCACGGACTACGTATCATAATAATATACGAGTTTATCCATATATCCCCTCGATCGTTTGGCAAATGCTCATAGCTGCAAAAGACATACAATATGCATATTATATTTGACGAGATAGAATATTTATAATAATTAATAGTAGGTACATGCATAAAATATATTGTATAAGTATTGGAGCCAATGTTACCTACTAATAATTTTTCACCATTGGCATTGAAAGTGTATGTAAAATAAAAACAGGATTTAATTAAAACGTCCTGTTTAGTGTTTACCTGCACCTATACTGTTGAATTGATTCTCAGGCTATTAATGTACGGGTCGAATCCTTTATGTTTGTATATCAGTAATAAAAATAATAGGTATTTTATCAAATGTTATTGATAATGATAATTTATTTTAGAAATAGGTTTTTATAGTTGAACATTCAAATTTTTTTAAATCTAAAATATTATTACACATGCTGTAACCAGTATAGTTACATACATTTTTAGTATCATATAGTTGTGTATTTCTCGTAGAGTCAATTTTTGAATGAATATGGAATTTATAATAAGTAAAAAGTTTTAAGACGCGATTCATATGGCAGTAGAGAGGGTGTGGCAAACATCACAAATATGAGGGTGCAGATTTCATCTAGCCCAAAATTACCAAATGGTATCGGAAAATTCAGAAACTAGGTTTCTCGGTGATTTACAAAGAAACTAGTTCAGAAAACGACACCGATTATTTTTTGAAATTATATTTTTGGCTTACCCTTTTTAAACCCAACCGAAGTTATTGGTTACTTTACAGATGAGTTGATAGCAGTTCGACCAACATATGATGAAAGAATTGTGGAGTTTATGGACTACGTCTATTTTTATAATTATATGTCCTCAAAAGCAAGTTTTCCACCAAGTATATGGGCTCAGTTGTTTACTAGGTATTATAAACAGAACTATGAGTAGTTGTGAGAGTTATCATTTGAAATTGAACAGTTGTTTTTATAGTGGGCACGACACCCAAATATTTATCAATTTTTAGATGAGCTGTTAGAAATCCCGTTGGGAACGTATATTAAATGCAGGAGAAATGGGACAAGAAAATCAAGAAAAATACATTTTTTTGAGAGAAGTAATGAATGAGTATATACTGGTAATCGCATTACCAGATACTAGTTTTTAAAAACAATGTGCTTTAAATTTTTACCTACTGCAAACATAATTTTTTTATTATGACGATGAATACCTAAAATATTAATAAATTATAATATAATACAATAAATTATTAATAAATAAAAACTGAATGATTTTAAAAATTTGAAAAAACTAAAAAGAAGAACATTTTTGAGAGACTTGAGTCAACCAATCTCCTCATTATGTTTCTTTTGTAACGGTTATAGGCTGAAGTGTTTATACGACATATTATCATATATATTTATTACAACAACAATAGGGCAATAAACTTTTATGTACGAAAAACCTCTTAAAAGCCCGGGAATCAACTCACCAACGGCAAATTATAATATAATATGAACACAGAGATAAATCTAGTGATTATAATATTATAAATATAACGTTATATATTGGACAGGAGATATTATCAGAATACTTTTTTGTACGTGGATCGTGCAAGGGAGTAAAAAGGATTATTAATATATATATATATATATATATATAATATACTTTTGACTTCATCCAGGAAAGTAGACATTTGAGAGTGCTGCAATATACAACGAGACGTTGAATGTAAGTGACATATTCGTAGAGTTGTCTGTGAACTTGTCGAATGAAAATTGTTGAACCATAGTGAATACTCCATTACTGTGGGTTAGTTTTCAGGTCATGAATGTTGAAAAATAATATTGATTTTAAATATATCAAAATTGAACTTAAAATTATCACCAACATTTTTCATTGTGAGCAATGCCAGATCTAGAAATGGCATGGGGATAGTCACAACATATAATAAATAAACGGTAAGTCAAATAGAATAATTTTAAGAACTTATGTCCGTATACACTATACATAGTCTATATGTATGTGTCACATAAGACATAGTTCAACGTGTGCAGACTTATTTTACTTAGGAAACTGTATTTAGTTATAGGCTTATAGATATTTAAGCACAAAATATAAAAATGAAAATCATGAAAATATTAATATTCCTAGTATGAATATTATTATGATTTGTATACAATAAGGTGACCCATTAAGTGTCTACAGTGGTTATTTAAAAAAGTTAACTTTTTTGAAAATATTTTTTTACATAATTCTTATGATTGAAAAACAAAAAAAATATTTTTAAAATTTCTTACCATTATCATTTTTAAAATTTTTACTTTAAAAATGACAACATGCGTTGTTAATTTAAAACTCCAAAATCCGAATATTTTCACAGGATTTGGATACATAAAAATTGAATTTCAAAGCTGTTAAATTAGGTAATTACTAACTAGTTAAAAGAAGAGCGTGGATTTTTATGTGAATACATAGTTTTATTTAATTTATATTTCTTAATAATTCTGATTAAAAATGAATACGTTTTATAACACTCTAAATAAAATAAAACGTATTCGTTATTACATAATATTTCATGAATTGTTTGTATAATAATATGTTTCGTAATATTTACCTATTCTCTTAAGTATTAACAATACTTATTATTATAACTATGTAAGGCCTGAAGTATGTAATCAACCTTAATTATTTCAAAAACTGTAAGTTTAACTATGTATGGCTAAAGGACCTAGTCGTCGAAGCCAAAACTTTGCTTTCACGAACAATAAAAAAAAATGTGCTCTGCTGTACAGTAGGTAGGTTACAAGGGGGTCACTGTATAATGGATGGTATTAAATTTGAATTCAATGATATAATATCATTGTACAAGTATCATTGTATTATTTTATATTATACAATTGAGGTACTTTATGAAACACATTTATATCATACTGAAATAAATTCAATTATAATTATATAGTTCAACGAATAGAACAATTATTTAACTATTTTATATCGTTTAAATAGAGATCGTTGTATCTAATAAATAAGATACAATATAGGTAAACGATTTTTATATTTTCGTCTCTGTTATACAAATACACCAACTGTTAATTTAGTGACTAGTTGCTCAAATTGGTTCATGTGTATTCTTAACTTTTCTTTTTTATACTATCCAAATTTAAAAAATAAATATAGAATAAAAATTGTTTGTTAAATGATATATAATATATATATAATATACTTGGGGGAAAATGACAACATTAATATTTACATATTTTGACTATTTTATTAATAATGTGCCATAGTTCTAAGTATTTAATGTTTAGATGAGTGATATAGAGTGATATGTACTACAGGAGTATAAATGTTGGTATTCTACACCATTGATCTGAGCATTAAATATCTGTACGTATTATGACTAAATAACTAATGAATTAAAATTTATATTTTTAAAGTACTCCAAAAAATATTTTGCTTCAGAATATAAAATAAAAAAAAGTTGGTTTTCTTTCAAAATAGTAAAATCTTAAAAATGATTTTGAAAATAATTGTAAAAATATATATATATTTTTTTCAAATTGTAGTTTTTAATAACATCAAATTATGTTAAAATAGTATTTTCAAAACAGTTACGACTTTTGTACATGCAGTGATGTATTATGTTATTTTTATGAGTACAACCATAATAATTTTATATTTTTACTGAAATAAAAAAAAAAATCTGGACCTACTCGCCAAATACCTTTCTATACCGGTTGATGTGTATAACTTTAAATTATACTCGCCTGAATGGAAAAATTTTACGTTTTAAGGCTTAATATAAATAGCTGTCATACATATTTTACACTTATACTACCTCAACATATATTTTGTTCATTCGTCGTTTACATCATATTTTGCGTGAATACATAATAATAATTACATGTTACATGATGAGCCATATTTAATGGCGGTTTGGAGGTGGGGAATAAATTTCCCAGGAGTGTCAAAATTTAAAGAGTCACGCACTAGCTTTTACATTTCATAAGAATTATAAATTGCTGTTTTTAACTTTTTTTAAATGTATGAAGGGTTTCTTCGTTGGATGACTTCCCTCATCATGTGCTTTATGTCTTTTGTTTATTATTATTATTATGTATATGGCTATGTGCAGTTATCACTGTAACTTATTATGTTTATAAATACAGATTGTAAATTTTCTTAATAAAAAAAAAATATATATATATATATATATATATTTATGATATTGTAATTAGAAAACTGGATAAGTCAATCTTCTGTATAGAAGGTGGCAAATGTATAATGAATGAGTAGGTCACCTATGACATGTTAAACTAAATTTTCATACGAAAAACTATTCTGAAACTCAGTCTATCAGCCTATGTTTCTAAGGTCAAATAATTTTTTATATGTTTATATTATTATTAATAATTAATTTTTCTATTCGTTATAAGTTTAAAAAAAATCACATTTAAGTGTTAATTGAAAACAATTTTAACTCAATAGTTGTCTTTAAATGTTATATAAGATTACTCGTTATTTTGATCTTAAGAACCATTTCCTTCATTTTTTCTTTCAATTCCAAATGATAAGAACATTGAATATTTTTACAAGAAATAACGATTTTAGCTATCTTTTATAATTAACAAAATATTAATATTGAGACTTATAAAGTTATAAGATTAAACCATTATGCATAATTTTCATTTTTTTTACAAAATTACATGATCAAAATATTTGAACTGACTTTAAGCTATTAAAATATTATATTAGTAGGTAAATGTTATAACTAATAATACAAATTATGTCACATATATTTTCAAACCGGTTTATAGGGCACATCACTATCTATTAACTTTAAATAGTTATTAACAACTAGTAATATTATATGCGAATTGTTTAATGATATTATATGCCATTGGTTTTTGTCAAAAACTAATTCAACTTACCGTATTGATAATAATAAAAAAAATTACTTTTAGCAATACATATATATATATTAAAATAAAATTTGTTTAGAACTATAGGCAACAAACGTTCTCCGATCAGAATCGTTATTCATATTATGCAATTGATTTTAAATTTAACACATCCATTACATCCTACTCAAGAACAGGTATACGTTCAATACCTAATATACAGCAGAACGAGTTTCCAAAATCATTATGTATGTAAATGCGTTTTAAATTTATAATTTATCGGTTTATTTTGATTTTCACTACAATTTTCAAAAAACCTTTGAAGTTCTTATATAGGTACTATACTATAATATAATGAATGAGCAATTTGTATTAAATCCTTACACAAAATAATTCCAATGAGTAAGTGTGATCACTAATTTTAAAATATGTTAGATATTTAACGAGTATAAAATATATAAATCTATTTATACATATGAAAATTATTGTTTCTTTCATTGTCCTCTATAGACTTAAGAACTATAAGACTGTTTTCAAGAAAAGATTTATCAATAGATTCCCTGAGACTCAGGAACAGTTTGCATCATCGTTTTTTAATCCATTTAAGTCGCTCGCACATGAATTTTATATCGGTTCACGAAAATCGAATATTTTTTCGTTTAATTATAGGGTTGCTATATGTGGTTACAGATAATAAAAAAATTAACATGATTGAACATAATTTTCTCTTGTTTTATATTTTATAATTTAGGCTATATTAAAGCAGTCTTATGTAAATGTAAAATTGAGCAACAGCTATTATATATATTATATTAGGTATATTAGAGGCATATGGTTGAGGTTTTTGTAAACTAAAAATGTTTTGGGCTGATGTTGGCAAAAAAACAATATTGACAACGTTTCAACTGAAGCAAAGCTTAAACGATACATGGATAGATTATAGGTTAGGTTAGTAAGTCGGCTAATCCGAACATTATTAGTCGGGTTATATCTAAATCAAGCATGTGTAAATCCAACAATTTTGACCGATTGGCACCAAATTGTCCACACATATTATTTGGGAAGTGTTAGAACTTAAAATAGATCCCGCTTGGGTAACAAATATTATAAAAAGGTAACGTATATGGCTGAAACTTATAGAATCACAAATAATCAATCGATTTGGACGATTCAAAGAAGGTTTAGAATAATAGATTGAACCAGTTATTTTTGGTTGGCTTACCAGCTATTAATAATATTAAAACCATAACCCCACATTCGTTTGTGTCTGCTTGAAATTGATTTACGTAAGAAAAAAAGTAACTTATTACTTACCCACCGACGAAGGATCGCTCATATCGGTTTCATTTGTCCTCGGTTAACGAAGGGTATACTGCAGCTATAGTATATTATTAATCGTTATTTTAAGCCATGTCTAACGAATTTAAATTGTCATATACACAAATATATATATACCTACCTAGTTTTCTAAGACAGATTAAACGATGGACATTACTTGATTTATGCATGAATTCAGATTTATGTCAAATATTTTAACACCGAATTTCTATTAGAGCAGGACCAAACTAGTAATATTTTAGATACTTTGATTTTTACATTACAATATCATGAGATATGGTTCGTAAAATAATTTATAAGTAACAGTTTAAAAATCATCTTATCATTTTCAAATATTCAAATAAAAATTCAAGATGTTACGAAAAGATTAATTTAAAAATAAACGTTTGCGTCTTGTTTTTACTAAACTTAGAACCAATCGACATAACGATAATAAATCAAAGGAAATTGAATAAAGATTTTTTCCCATCACAAAACCTTGGTTCGTAAGAAATTATACTGGTTGAAAGGCATACGTTGCATTTTTGTTTTACATTTTAAGTCGGTTGATGGATGAATATTTTTTTTGTATCTTTACCATTTTATGACTGCTGTTGTGTGACATTTTTAAGTTTCTCAGTTCAATTAAGTCAAATGAAACACCAAAATTATATATAATTAAATCTCGTGTATATCGAAGGTATATTACACCATAATGGCACCATAATGATTTTACATATAACTGTTTAACAGTTTAATACTTTGGTGTCTATAGTTTATGCTTGAAGTAATTTTTCTGTAATAAAAAACAGCATTTTAATTTAAAATAAAAGAATGTTTTGTATATACATTTTATTCCCAGTTGATATTACATAATATTATTATATATATATATCAACATTTAATATATTTTATTTCAAACAATATCTGAACCATTTTTGTTCATTCTTCGTAAAACTGTAATGTAAGTAATAAACAATTTTACTAGTATGTATAGGTGTACATATAGTAAGCAATAAACTGTAAATGCATAGTTCAAATAATGATTTATATTAAAATAATATGACTAGATTTTATTATGCAGTAGGTTACCTACCTATACTGGTATATAATATATTATGGTAAATCTACAACTCAGATATAGGTATTCATACTCAAATAAATATTTTTGAAATTAATTACTTTTCCATTAATCAATAGGAACCTATCATAATATAATAAATAAATTATATTACATTTGCATTAACAATTATACCTAGTTTTACGCTTTACACTGCAGTAAAACAGCATTAAATCAGTTTCTTCTCAATTTATTATTTGTAAAATATTATTTATAATAATAAATAACTTGTAAAGTTACGAAGTAAAAATATGTTTACCACATGACTTATATTAAAATCGACTTACCAAGTGATTACACTTTATAACTTTTGATCAGTTCATTATTTTTATTATTATTATTAACTGGATTTGACATTTTTATTTATGATTTTAATATCAGTCATGTTTTCAATTTGTATTATTTGTCTTTTGTTAAGAAGTACCTACTCAAAGTTCAAACAAACACTACTTCAATTTTTGGCACGAGAATAAAATTGAATTATCTCGGTAGCTTAATAACTAATTAGATATTTGTACCGGGATTTTAACAGTCGATATTTTTCTCTCGATCTGCATTAACCAAAAATTAATAATATATAATCTAAATTCTCTCCCAAAAGGTATCATATACATATAATAAATTGTATAATATTGAATATTGTTGTAAGGTCAAAGCTTATTTTTTTTTAAAGAGATAAGCTTTGAGACTGCAAAATTATGTACGTCAATATTTAAAATAGGTACTATGAGTACTATTATAATTATTATGGCAGTATTATTATACTAGTATACTAAAATAGTTTTATCCGGCTTTATTCCTCGTTAAATGCATGTTAGAATTATAAATCTATATATAGTCCCATGAAACCATAATTTTCACTCTGTATATCCTTTAAAGTTGAGCTTAAACTTTAAATGTGTTGGACAATAATTTACATTATACTTCTTTAGTTTTAATAGAGCACAGGTGTACATTATAGTAGGTACTTATTCACTATATTATGAACAAAAATATTATTTTTGATATAATTATATAATAATTGTTGTAGGTATGAATCATTATAATAATGATATTAAATGATTTTAAGTAAGTAAATTTGAAACGTACGTATTATACATTTTATATTAAAAAAATATTTCCACCTGTATCAAAGTACCAAGCTCACGCCATGACGCACCTTTTTACCTGGAGCTTAATAGATTTTCTTAGTTATTACATTAAATCTTTTAAATAAACACTATCGTTAATTGTATTCCTTAAATTAAAATGTCAAAAATAAATAATTTTAATTGATACAGCTGTGCAGTAGATCAAAACTATTTTAACCTTTGAGGCGAATTTAATAATAATAGCGCTATTATAATAAACTAAAACACATTAATGACTAAACCCAAACTAATTATAATAAATATGATAATAATCGTAAGTCACGGAAGTGGGTAATTATATTACACGTCCTTGTAGCTCAGTATTTATAACTTATGCGCATATAATATATATGTCGGTTGACACAGTCAGTGATAGCGTGTGTATAATAGTTTGAATTAAATGGCCGTTCCGTTACTGTGACTATCTTCATCTTTATCCTGCGAGTACCACTACACAGTCAATTTTGGATTATAAATTTGAAAAAATATTGTGCGGTCGGCCACGATGACTGATCTTGTTTTAACTGAAACAGTACAACGATGAATCGGCAATATTCTAGTGGATTTATATATATATATATATATATATATGTGTGTGTGTGTGTATATATATATGTATTACTATAAGGAGTAATCGAAAAAAGACTCAAGTTTTCAAAGTACTAAAAGTGATCGGTCTACATCAGCAAATAACGTTTTGTTCCCGCCAGTCAGTCATTCACGAGTTTTGTTTCGGACTGTCGTATCGCAAATATTCTCAAACCAACAATACGCAATCTCATCACCCTCCTAAGGTTGATGGACTTCGGAGAAAAACTCGTACGGTAAGATACTAAGATTAGTATTATACGTTTTAGTATTATCCTATAATTGTATAGGGATAAGAATCATCCAAGATTGAATTAACAACACTACACCAATCATTCGGCATTCGGAATTTATGGAATATTGAAATCACACCCTCTCACAAGTCACAAGTGTCTCCACCCACCAGTCACTTAATCGATTTGCGTACTTTGACACAACGTAATTTTTTTAATGGAACAACCCCTCATAGCTTAATTTTATTATTTGTATGTTTGGTCTGCATTCCATAGCGACAGAATCATCGACATCAGTGACCGTTGTTATCATTCATGGTGCCATAGAACGATCAAGAAGCCTCCATATTAGTGGTGTGTTTATGGAGGGGAGGCTATAATATGTGGAAATGAGCGCCTCCTTGACCCTTTTTTTTAAATAACTGTTTGCATTCCAAAAAAATATTTGTTCGTAGATGGGTATTTTTTCCGTCCACGGCATGCATGCCTGTCATGTCAGCGCCCACATCTATTATACTGCATTCTCGCTCGTTTTTCATTTATCATTTATTTTTATATATTAAAACTTTCTTTTAGAAAACACATAAAATAAAACCAATTGTACATCATGTACCTATTTCTTTGCTCTACCTAAGGTAATGAACAAACCTTAACTATTAAATTGATTGAGTTAAATAAAAGTGTATTTAGTCGTATAAATCCGATTAAATTTTATTTAAAACCCATCGCCACAGACGCCACCACCCGTACGGTTGCCACACACTCCAAGGCCGGATGTCCTACATGTTAAATTCTTCACCATTAGTACAGCCAGGGAGATATTTATATAAATACATTTAATGTCCCAGCTCACAATCACAGAATCCAAATTCATCAACACATTATCCAAACACTAACCCCAATGAGGGTCTAGAACTTACCAAGCAACTTTCTACCTTTATTAATAACCTTAAATCATTTACTCATCCACTCATCTGTGAACAATGATCACAATCATTGTTAAATTAAACCCGAAAATCTACTGACCGACAAAAATACTTACTATGCTATCACGGAACTCGCTCAAATCCTTTAATCTCAAGACACATTAATTAAAAACATTCCTAGAGTCTAGACAATCCGAACAGATGACAAACCAAAATTGGTCCCAAGACCTGTTACTTATAACTTAAATTAAACTGTGGGTACCTATATCAACTGTGAGACTTTCACCTTCTACCTTAAGTATATTTTAAAAATGCAAGCTAATTTATCTATCAACCAATTTACTAATTGTTAAATTAACTATCGTAAATTTTAAAATCAAGCGATTTTCTAGGCAGTCAAACGATCTCGCGCGGATAGATTAAATATGAGTTGGTATAATAATTGCCATACTGCCATGTCACCAAAATATCAATATTATGACAGATAAATTCATTGACAAGTTAAATTTAAAAAAACAGTAAGTTTGATTTTGTGTTATAGATCTTAATGACCACGTATAAATAATGGATAAACTAATAATGTTTAATTGCATTGTTGAATTCAATTAAACATTATTGGCCATACACATTATCTGTTATCGAAGTTCACAAAAACTTGTGAAATCTACAAGCTAGAGGTCCCTTGTGTATAACACATTTACTTGAGGAATCGAGAATAATACGACTAAAAAAGATTAATAAATTATAACGTTTGTCTTAAAATAATGCAACGAATTTCGTTTCTGTGTATATAACGTTATTGAAATATCTCCCGTTCCCTTACGAAAATTACTCTCGACGAACAACGGAACAATTTATAATTATTATCGTTGACATTTCGCCCAGATTCCCGAGAATAGGCAAAACTGAAATTTGTTGTTGCGATGAGACGACTGACGCACGTGAGTGTGCACCTGACAGTTACGTTCCAAATTCAGTCCCCTGGTGTAATAATATTATTATTATTTTTATACTTTCTCAAGGTTTAAAAATAATAAAAAATTAATCAAAATTTCATACCACATGCAAACTAACTGCACCTTACCACGGCACTGCCAGCATCCACCACCATCTCACCTAAAACCACAAGTTTGTAAGACAAAACTGTTTATAAATAACATAATATTATTATAAGATCAGAAGTTCAAATATACATATTATTACCCTTGGTTAAAAAAAATTAGCCATGTACGCGTTACTTAACTATATTGGTTTTAATAATTGATAGTAAAAAAAATTACTGCCTCTGTTTAAGTATATTAGTGTTTGAAATATAAAAAATGATTCTCAGCAGCAATGAAACAAAGGAATGAAAAAATATTCTCGAGTTGTTTATAAATTCATAACGACGCCTCGCAACAGTGTTTTATTTTTACCAGACATATTTCAAAAATAATTAAGTTCATTACCATATTATTCATATTATTCTGTTGTATTCATTATCTTATTATAACATTAACTAAATTTTGAACACGGTAGTCGGTAGTTAAAATATTAATGGCATTTAAATTCATACACTGATATTATTAAAGTAATTTTTAATAAAAAAAAAAAAAAATTACAAATTCCAGCTATGATAAAGTGATGCATGCTCATTGCTCATATAAATACATAATTAAATAATTCAAAGAGTATATTAAAATAAAATTGTTTAGATAAACGCATTAATTATAGTTTTTGTTTATTATTACTACACACTGCAATATTATATTATACGGTTAAGTATAGTAGGATTAAATATTGCTAATACATATGTATTCAAAATAACAAACTCAAATTAAATGGGTAGGTACTGTATATTTAGAACATTTGATAGAAAAATAATAATTTTAAAAATATCAAAGAAACTTAAACAGTAAAAATAATTAATAGTAAACTTTAATATAATTTGAATTCCAATGTGGTATTTCAAAACAGTTCACTTTAAATTTTGCGAAAATAAATACGAGACATGTATATGTGATTGAAGATGATGAAATTTGATGGAGACAAAAAACTAAAAAGAAATTCAATTTGATTCCAATATCCTAATATCTTTTGATTATTAACGTTTGTAATGGAATACTGAGGAGTGAGCATATAATATCAAACAATCTCTTGCAATATTATAGTATTACACTATTACCTAGTTCAAAATTGAAATTGAAATACGATAACAATGTTTATCATGTAAATACTTTGATTTTAGACTATTTAGGTACATACGTGATATCAAATAATAAAAGTGAAGTAGGTAGGTAGTGAAATATAACATATTATATTGTCATAACAGTTAAAATGTTACATTTAATTTAAAAATACATAAATTATAAAAACAAAATATTTTTTTTTAATATTTACCATTAATTTATAGAAATCCAAATCAATAATTACTTGTTCAGATATAATTACGAAATAGTTTTTTTCAATAAAAGATACTATAATAGTTATTAATTATACTATACAGTGGTCTAGCGTTAAGACGTTAGTACATAACAAATTTATAAGTAGGTCATACTGTCACAGTTACATTAATTCATTAATACGTTAGGTATGCATAATAATTGCATATTATACTGTTGTACAGAAATGTAATAATATTTAATAAAACAAATCGCATGCTTATACTTATAAATTATAACTTCTTACTAATAAAATTACAAAACTATTATAAGTTATAGAATAGTAATTAGTAACATTGATTAGAAGTAGGATTTATAATGAATGATAGTAATAATTAAATTGTTGACGCTTCAGGTATTTAACGATATTATGGCTAATAAATCAAAAAACTTTAATTAGTAATAGCACCAACTTAAGCGCGATTAATATTCATTTTAGCTGTATTTTCATACTTTCAAAATCTCAAGATAAGTACAGTAAGTAACATTCAATCAATTCAATTATTTTAACAACAATATATAATTAGCTACAAATGTAATATTATATAATATTTATTGTATACAATCAAAAATATATGTGACTTATACAGGTTTTTTAGATATAATTGAAAGTAATTATTGGTATTCACTTTATTTCATCAGTGTACCTTTCAACAAAGTATTAATGATCAATTAATTTAACTTTTCAAAATAGAATCATTCAATTTCTGTCGTCGGACGCCATCCAGGTATGAAAATAAAAAAAATAGCTATAAACAAAATTTATAAGAGAAGAAAATAACATGTATATCTAAAAATGACTTTAAAATAAACTATCTTATTAAGTTTAATTTCTAATATTTAAAATAAGTTTAAGCTTTAAAACTAAAATCTTAAATTCGTTGTAATTTTTTATATTCATTATTTCATTGATTAAAAATATAAATGTAACCACATAGGCAAATAGGGCTTTACAAGAATTTTTACTGGGTACCCATATATATTTTTTTTTAATTACGACGTACGATAGGTATAGTTGTTTTTAAGAATAATAAAATGTACCAGTTGTTTTTTTGAATCCGGTTTAGGGCCACATCCAACCTGTAACATTTGAGTAAGGTATTAGTATTACTTTATTAGTATCTCAATTATTAGGAACCCTGTTTTTCTCCTATTTTTACGTCATTATAACATTTTAGTTGATTTTAAAATTATTGGCAATGTAATATTATAAAAATATTTATTATCGATACAGGTGGTTTTTCAATGAGAAGCCACAAGGTAATTCTCATAAACTTATTTCCAGTTATTTATCATACGAATCTTAGACAACCAATGAAAAATATAATGACATATTATATTATATTTATGCCTACAATCTGCTCAATAGGTTATACATACTGATAATAACTATAATATTCAATGCAGCGATCATTATGTTCATTACTCAATGAAGTTTTTGAATACCCATGCACGGTATATGACTTATTTTATAAAGATAAAGTTCTCGTCAAAAAAAGTAATTATTTTCATTCAGTAGACCGCGCTGACTATGTATGCACATACAATTTCAAACAAAATATGTTACTTTCAAAAAGTTAGGTGCAACGAACAAGTAAACCAAATACAGTCAAAACGTAAGTTGTTTATTGTTAAAACTTACAACTCGTTAAAATCCAAACAAAGTTTTTAGATTTCACACTTAACACTAACACTTTATACATCCTAGTCTATATTTCACTTTGGTGTATGACACAATCTATGACTATGACATTAGATTACGAATAAAATATTCTTTATTGACATTCGGTAAGTATAGGTTAGGTAAGGATAGGTATCTACATGTTTTTAATGAGCCAGAACTCTTTTTCAATTAAGAAACATTGTTGTTGCATACTAACATCCTAAGTGCATGAAATGTTTAGGCGATTCGGTAAAATTAAATAATAATATGTATAACGTAGGTACCTACTCAATAGTTATATACTTTTATTATATTTTAAATTACAGGAATTTCGTCAACTCGCGGCTTCTCTCCTCAAGTCATCAAGCTAAACTCAAATAACATAATTTAAGCTTACTTTATAAAAATGTTTTAGATTTTTTAACCTCATAAAAAATATAAAATATATATATTTTGAATTCTGAGCCAAACGATGAATGTATTGATTTTACCATGAAGTGTGTTGTTGTTTTTTGTGTGACTCAAGAAATTTTTTATAGCACACAAAATGAGTCAATCTTCATTCTTAAATATTGATCGTGATTTCTAGTAGTAAAATGGATCTAGTTTGTAATTGGGATCAAAATAATCGGGAAAATCTTAAATACAATTGCAGTACATATAAAGGGAATATTTACAAAACACCAATTTTCGACAAAATCAATTTTTTATATAATTCAAAAATCAAAAACTGTATCTTTTTTTTTCTGGTTGGAATTGTTTGCAGGTAGGGAGATATGTATTCCCATTGCTGTCTCCCTACCTACCTACTTGACATTTTCACCAAATATTAATTTTTATATGTTTTAGAAATAATATAATTTTAAAATATTTTGGCACTTTTTAAACTATTAAAAGTCATTTGACATTTTTTTTTTATAAATAGATTAATTTTGTTCTACCTATATATTAAAAACTCTAAATGTAAGCGGTATATTGATTCATACATGAATAGCAATAATACATGATACAATAATTAATAATATAATATAATGTTCCATGATTTTGTCAAAATGTTCGTTCAACCTACCGTATTTTTAATAGAAAAATAAATTACTTACTACCTATTTATTATAATATAAGTAATATAAATTATAAAATCTTTAAAATTAACTATAAAATATATTATATATTAGGTATAAAATATATTTAAAACCTGACTCTGCACTATATCTGCTCATAATCGTCTTTCATATACCTACAACGATTTATTATTGAATTAAAATTTGACAAATCCATAGTATTCAGTAACGAAGTACACTTGAAACCAACTACACAGCAAAGCGACTTTCCTTTTTTTTGTTTTTTTGTTTTTTTGTTACATGACACTTAATTATTGTTACTGCTGCGTGTTTTTAATACCACTTACCATTTATTTTTGGTGAGCTTGCTTGGTGAGTCACCCCATATAATATAATGAATTAATATTAATTATCGTATAGTCATATTAATCATAAAGTGAATAGTTATCAATAAAATAATATGTTTAACATCTATCATTGATATAAAATATACTGTAAAATGAGTAATCAGTAGACCTATCATATACCTAGATCATTAATATTATTTGAACTATACATACTAGTTTTTATTATCGTAAACTGTATTATATACCTAGGTATATACTTTGTCTTGTTCAAAACCATTGTCATTATTTCATACTTATTTAAATTAGTGATTAAAATATTACGTAACAGTGATCCACGTATAAAGCGATATCGATGATACTACAATATAGAAACGGAATAAAAAAAACCATATTTGTATAGTGTAGGTACTCTGTATTCGGTTAAACATATATAATATGAGAACCTGTTTTGTAATAAAGTAGTATATAAAGAAACTACGTATAGGTAGGTACTTGTATTAAATATGAAGCACCTCGGCGAACGTTTTTTATTTCTTTTCACAAATACATACAAGTGGTCCTTAATCTCTTCTGTGCGGAACATCAAGCATATTTGACACGTGCAAGTTGGTCGATTATACGATATATTTTTTTTTTTGTCATATAGACCAAAAATGTATTTGTCACGTACGGGGCCGAGCCGTTTCCAATAACTTTGAAAAACGTCATTATATGCTCAATCCTTTCGAATGGAGTCTTCGGTATGTGATGGGATTGAATGGCGTAGATATATAACGGCGTTATAATATTATCGTCTAGCCAACTCGGGAGGAATTCGATTGTAGCGTAATGCACACAGATGGCGTACACATACTTATCGTCTTCAGCGCCCTCGCCCCCCCCCTCCCACCTACCAAACACCCCAACCAGAGACGAGGCAGATATTATTCCACGCACGTTTTTCACTAATTTCCAAATGACTTTTCAGACTGATATTTTGCCATGGCACTCAAACAACGTACGAGATGATAGCTATAATTTTACGTCCGTATTCAACCGATGAGACGAATACCAAATTGTGTCTTTCTGTCGAGCAAATGTCATAATACTGCAGGGACTGATGACAGTGCGGCGGGAGTGGTGGCAAACGGCAGTGACAGTCAAAGATATGTATTCGGATGGTACTGCTGAAACAACGGGTGACCGGAAAGGGTTATTCCTCAGGTTGTTTACATTATTATATAGCTTCAACGTATAATGTACATTATAAAACCCATGATAGTCTTATGGTAATATTATAGTCACATAGATTCGTCATGAATCGTAGAACACTGGAGTATCTGTCTATATTATAATATTCCTCGTAAACTAGATGAATAAATTCATCTAAAAGTTGGTAAACGCAAACAACGGTATTAAGAAGTAAAACATAGATAATATTACAATTTATTTAGCTCCTACAATAATTATTCATTAACGTAAGTGCATAAATACATAAAACTATTACGTTCACTATTACTTATATTGTAAAATCAAAATAATACAATTAAAAAGTATTAAATTACTAACTACAAAAATACACCGTCCCCCATTGTATAAGAAACTGAGTATTTTACTTACTGTTATAAATAATTTTCATACCTTTATTAAATGTTCGATTACCTCGATTACCTCGATTACCTTAAAAAAACTACTTTTCGTAACAAAAAATAGAAATTAACACACAATAGTAAACACCGATAATCATATACAAAATATATATTACGTCTAGACATAAAATTATTTAACTTTATAAATTTGTAAAACATTAAATTAAAATAAAATTCGTCAAGTAGGTAACTGTTCTGCAGTACAGTATAGATGAAGAGTTTACCTCGTAGTTGAAGGGGTCACTGTAATGGATGTATATTATAGTGATCAAAAACGATCCCGAGCGAAAACTTTTTGATATCCAAGGTCACCAAACAATTTTATTATTTTAATTATATCTAATATTAAAATTTTAACAAAACTTTAAAAAAAAATACATAGAAATCTCTACTTATAGGTTACGATATACAAAAGTACAAACTCGATACAATTTACTATTGAAAACCTGCCATAAGGTTGATAGGTAATTGGAGCATTTTTTTCAACTAGGGAAAATGTCTTCAAACCCAAAATTAAAAAAAAATAAATAAAAAACAAAAATAAGAACACACATCATTATAAAATCAATACATTCATCGCTCTATTCAGAATCTAAAAGATATATTTTTATACTTAGAACCTATTAGTTTAGAATTATTAAAAAAGTTTTTAAAAATATTGTGTAATGATATCTTAGACTCAGAGTGAGTATGATTATCGATGTACGAGCAGTATTTAATATATTTACTACATTAAACTAACATTGATGATAACTGAATTTATTTGCACTGGCTGTATACAACTCTTAATCAAACAATATTCCCAACAATTAAAGTTTTTAATTATTATTTTATGCTATGAACTTAAATTTTAAAACATATTATATCAATTCAAGGTATAATTATTTTAACAATAAACACTCACGATCTAGAAAATGATTAATATTTTTGAAAAAAATTATACTCTTATTACTATCGTCGTTTTTAAGTGTTTAACTTTTTTGAATGACTGCAAACATTTTAGATTCTGAGCTGATAGTTTACAATGATATTAGTTTTTTTTATTTATTTATTATTGTAGCTATGTGACATAATATATAACATATCACCTTTTGGAGCAGTAAAAATGCATCAATCTTAAATTTTGAGGGAGGTAACTAGTAGAACATTTTATCTAGTTGGTACTTCGGGAAGAGGAGGGGGTTAAGAGTAAAAATACTAGTAAGAATACATTATGCAACACCAGTTTTGGATCAAAATTTGATTAGAGTGAATAACCGAAAATTTTCTTTAATTTATACAAGCATAATATTATAGACAGACAGAACGTTCAAAATGTTTTGGCTGATAGACATTAAAATTTCGTTTTCTATATTTTATGTCTATCATATTGATACATTTTATTTTACAAAATCTTGAAAAGCCTGAATTATATTGTAGTTAGAATTTTATTAATTTGTTTTAACCTAAATCATGGAAATACGATGCAAGGTACGATACCCTAGATAGGTTTGTTTGTGTACTGCTATAACATTTTTAATGAGCGTTCGAAGTTTACATTTTGTCAAAATTGGTTATTCAAACATAAAGTAACAATTATCATCGAAGCAAATATTTTCCTGATAATTAACAAGATGTATAATCATCAAATGAGTGTTAATTATTTATAAGTACCTATATAAAGTTTTGATGAACGAATTTGAGTAGCACAAGAACATCCCTCAAAATATTGGACATCAATTAAGGAAAAAAAAAAATCAAAAACTTAAATACTTTTAGAGACAATGAATATTTTCTGTTAAAATAATCACCCAGTATCATCAAGACAAAACTTACAGGATCAGTTGCCTATTGTTTGCATCTCTTGCATTAAAAAATTATTATTTATTGATGACAAAACAAAAAGATAAACTTTACTCCTTTGTACCTCTATTGTTCTTAAGTACCAATAGAATAACAGTAAAGTTTTTCAACCATAATAATAACATACTCCAAACAAAATAGGTTAATATCTTTGTTTCTACAAATATTAGCATCGTACAACTATAATAATATCAATTTTATAGTTAAGGTTAGTATCCTGAGCATTTAAATGAGTTAATTTTGTTCAAGGCTCAATAAAAAAATTCATTGACAATATTATATAAATATATATTGTGCATGAAAGTCTATTATTAACGAAACAAATGTAACATGTATATAATATCTACCTACTAATATAATTCTTATAATACTTTAATTTGTTAAAAAATATACTCCTAACACTGATTTTTATATTCGTACATGGCATACATATAATCAAACTATAAATGCTCTTTATAATTTTGGTTTTGAGTCAAGACATTTTCTGACATACAGAAAATACACTAATAGTTTCATATAAGAGATGTGCAAAAATAACTATGCAATTTTGAATAATAGATGATGAGTGTTTAAATTATGGACTACAGAATAAAAATGTTATTAAAAGCTATAAATAATATTTTTAAAATAATCACTCACAAAACACGGCTCTGGAAGTTTTTAATTTCAAAAAAGTTAGTAACAACTCCTATACAATAACATTTCAATGATACTTCATATCCATATACTATAACAAAAAAAATAATTTTTTATTACCATACACAACCTGTCAGTCACCTATTTTTAATGGCATAAGATACAGTTTTTAATCCTTTACATTCATTGTTTAAATAAAAAATGTTTATTTTATTGTTAACCCTAAGCCAACATTGTGACATTGGTAAATAAAATATTTCAGAGAGAAAACCTTAAGTGCATAAACAATAAACGTACCGTTGTAGCTTGTAGGTTCCTATACAGGATACAACGGAATATTCATAGTAGGAAGCTATATTGACCAAGTAGGGTTATTGTATAAATTCTCAATAAAAACACAAATTGTAATAAGGTATTATTAAAACATTTCATATTGCGTAAAATTTTGTTTTTATCCGAAACTATTATTTTGAAATATTACATTCTTAACAATGTTACTTTACCTTCCTAAAATCTTAATATATAAGTATATTATAAATACTTAAAAAATAGACAAAAACAAAATGATAAATGTAATTGAATACTTACGTGGTATATAAGCTTATGTATATCATCTATGTCCTTTGATCATACTTGATAAGTTAAAAAATACGTTCGATTATATTATACTATTATTTAAACCACATTTGTTTACAAACTTTAAAAAAAAGTTAGCTGTTATATTTTGAGTGGGACGATACAAAATTGATCAATATCCAGAAAATTTGCAAATTATGTTTCGGTTAGAAATTCATAAAAATTTTGTTTTCATAGCTAACATTAAAAATTCTATCATAAGATTTCCAGCAAGTTTTTCTACCATTATTCATAAAAAATCACAGAAATGTTACGTTATTTAAAGCCATGATTTTATTTTGATTAGTTTTTCTTGATTATTAAATTCTATCATCTATACGTGTACTTATTCTAGGATGACATTACGTCTCCGCTCACAATCGTTTCTCGTATTCAATGATTTATCATTGAATTCAAATATAACAAATCCATTGCATTCATTGCAATTACATGCGGTACCCACTTGTCCACCTTTCTTTTTACTTTATATAATGAAAATAAGAAACTTAATACGAATTTTTTTTAACACATTATTCCAGATAATATGATACAACTTATAACTAAAATAAACATTTCTATAATTTATTAATATTTCAAACTAATATAGGCAAATACTTCTTACTTATACTTATATCATATTTGTATATTAATATAATATTATATTATAGAGATTCATAGGTACATTATGAGTTTAATTTATAATGTTATTTAAAATTATATTCTTGGTTAAACCCTTTCAACTTCATTTTCTACTTTGAAAAGTTATAATTTAAATTAGATACCTACCAATGTACTTAAACTTTCTATAATATGCTACCTATAAATAATAATAAAAAAAATAAAACATTAACATTTTTTAATTAATATTTGAAAATACATCGTAATCATAAGTTATTTATACATTTTGACTACATATTATGAATATATGATACGGCCGATACGGGCCATACGGGATACAACACATTGGTGTTTATAAAAATAAATAAAATAATCATATCATAGGCCAATATTATAATATACTTCGTTCAAAAAATAAAATTAATGTTCATGATTTATTATATGTCTTGTCACAGATTTAAAACAATTTTTTAGGATCGGAAAAAAAGTATATTTTTTTAATGAATAAAAAATACAAATAAAAGTATTCAGAATACGTATTTGAATACTTAGTATTTAAAATAGTATTCGAATACTTTACAAGACTGGATATACGTATATACTTTGACAGATTAAATTAATAGTAGATATAATATAAAATATACTTTGTTTCAATATAATATAATATCAACAGGCTGACCTGAAGTGACATAAAGTCTACTGATAATACTAATTGTTAATAACAACTCATTGCATTGAAATTAAACTGTGGTAAGCTTTATAATGAAACAATTACAGAATAATAATCTAAACAAGGGAATATCACATATTTTTAAGTTCATAATGTGCAATGTATACTACTAGTTACTGCCTATTAGTACTATTCAGTATTCATTCCAAAAATCTAGCCTAACCTAACTGAATGGTGATTTTGAAGATATTTGTAATATGTTTTATAAAAATGTAAAATATAGTATCAATTTTTATTTTTAAAAAAATTGTATTATACCATTTTTTATAATCTAATTATTTAAATATGCTGGTGACTACAAATAATTTAATTATTTTTCAAATAATTGAACCGTATTTCATTATTTCAACTTAAATATAATATACAGTATACCAAAGTCCAAAACTACTTCTGGATCACACAAATAAAATTAACGGATGGAAAAAACAACTGTAAATTAAATTCACCAAAGAAATGTTCTCCACTAATAAATTATGAACAAAAATCCGATCCTTGTCCAAACTGAAATGAAATATTTAGGTATATTATAAGATAAACGTTTAACCTGGGGTTCTCATGTTAATGAAAAAAGTAAATCCCCCAATAAAATATTAAATATCATCTACTCTCTTTTAAATTACAAAATATTATTCGATAAAACATTTCTAATATACAAGTTAATCATACGACTTTTTTCGTCCTATGGAATTGCAATCTTCTATAATCTCTATATCAGGCTAATTCAGTCGTTCCAAACATTGCACTGAGGATAATAATACTCGATCCTTGGTACGTATTAAACTTTGCATTAAATAATGGCTTAAAGGTAAACACGACTACCGAACTAGTTCAACAAATGTATAAACGTTTCAAACAACACGTAACACACACTAGGTACTTATAATCCACTATCGCACTTCCATACAACCTACCACGTAGACTAAAACGAAAATTGTGTAGGTTGTATACCACCTATTCATGTAATTGAAAAATGTTACTAATGGGCAATTTCCTCATCATATATTACGTATCCAAGACCTAAGTTATACATAACCCTAATAATTTATCAAATGTACTTATTGCCATATAATGATATAAATTGTACCCATTGTAAATTGTCTTGTAATAAAACAACATGGGTAAGTAGGTAGCCGCTCTGATGTACTGTAGTAGGTATCGAGTGTACATCTAGTACATTTCAGTAAGTCACTGTAATTTATGTGTTACGATTGAATTTTAAAAAAAAAATTTTTAAAATTGAACTCATTACCATTACAAACAAAAAAAAAGGTATTTATTAAAAAAAAGTCTTCAATTTCAAATGAAAATAATTTGAAATTTATAACATGTTTAGAAAACACTAATATAAAAATTTATTGAAAATTACAAGTATCTAAAGTTATTCTTTTTTGAGTTACAAACTTACAACTAATTTTGTCAAAACTAGGTTTGCGTAAAAATGCCCTTTTATCCTAATTTTTTTTTTGTTTTTACCTATTATTCTAAAAAGTAGATAAGTACTAAGAATTTTGACCTTATAAAAGTACCAACTATAGTCGGGAGAATGAAAAGTGGCCACTGGTTATATGTTAGCAACATTTTTTTCTTCGCAAGCAGGGATACTAAAAATCATAAATAACATCATTCTATAATACATTTTTATAAGGTAATTATATCTAAATCTAATATTTCAAAATTCGTGTGCTGCGAAACCATCACAGAAATTCACCACCAGAAGTGTGCGCATCAGCTGCCACTTTTCTTTCTCCCGACTATAGATTCACTTTTCTACCAGAAAATATATTAAAGCTGAAAGTCAAAGCATTTTTTTAGCTATAAATCGGGAACACATACTCTTAAAAAAAAGAAAACAACACATCATTATAAAATCAATACATTCCTCGCTCCTCTCAAAATCTAAATATATATATATATATACCGTAAACCAATTAAAGTGCATAAGAGTAATAGCAGTAGCCTGTAAGTATGAAAAGTAAAATAGTAATTCAAGAAAAAGTTATAACAACTAAAATAATATATAGAATGATTAATAGTTAGGCAGGCACCTACTCGAAAATAAATGAGAAGTTTAAGGCAGTTAAATGTTGCCTCGAGAACATAGAAACAAAAACACCCAGGGAAACGTTTGTTGTCTTTATTCTTTATCACAAACGCAAAGAAACATTAACAAAATGGATAGCAGCTTTCTATTTCATACATATTTTTTAATTTATGAATAAATCTTTTAACTATGATAAACAAGCTGACTAACCAAAGTTTGTCTGGGAAAATGATATCGTTCTAAATACACATTGAGAAAAAAACATTTTGTAAATCTGAATTCAATAAACAAATATAAACTATTTAACTATGACTAACTATTTTTAGTTTATTTAGTAAATATATGATAAGGCTATTCTAATAACCCATAACAGTACATAATGTAAAAACTAAAAACGGAAATGTTTCAAAATTTCGTGCAATTTTGGTACCGACAAGGTTTATGGTTAATGGTAATAGTTTATTAGACTATACATGTACCATTGTACATACTATGCATAAACTGTGAAAAGTGTTGTCTCTTTTTAACTGTTTCCTTTACGTAAATTATACTTATATTAGTAAAGTATTGAATTAGTAACTCGATTTTAAATGTTTGATTGATCACCAATATCAAAAATAAATTACTCCTATTGTTGTATCAATAAAATATTAAAATTGTGTACCTATACAATTGTATTAATATTTTTTATATTATTGTGAGTTCATATTAGAACAGGAGAAGCATTCAATATTGTTATTTAAATTTAAATTATAAAGGAGTTGTACTTTAGTCATGTATTATCTAATGAAAACATAAAATATTTTTTAACCAACAAATAAAATTGTATTGATATTTTTAGAAAAAAAACTAAAAAAAAAAATGGAAAATGAAAATGTCCCTAAACAGTTCAAAATAAATCAATATATTTTGAAAATGTTACAGTGTATAGAAAATGCAAATATACGCAACCAGTAAAAAGTATATGTATCTACGGTCATTTGTTTTAAAGTTACACCAAAAACCAAATTCAATTTTATGAAAAATTGATTTTGTGTAAAAATTCCCGTTTTTAATTAATTTTTCATTTGTTTTCCTTGGCACTTTTGAAAATTACTAGGAATTTTAAATTTTGATTTACCCAATGCACCAACGATATTCACTTTCCAATCGAATAAGATACTGAAGTTGAAAATCGAAGTATTATTTCGACTACTTATGGTGTACACAGACACAAAAATAAAAAAATAAAAAAACACACATCATTGTAAAATCAATACATTCATCGTTCCACTCAGAATCTAACAAATATATTATTAATAACATAAAGCATATTTTTTTATTTAACTGCATAATAGTGTAATAATTTCATATGTTTGATCAATTTGTAAATATAATTATTTGCTAGTTGAATTTTTTTCATATAAAATAGATATAATCTAAATAAACAATTGGCTACTTATGCTGATACTGATACTGTACAGATTTTATTTTAGGGGGAAAAATGAATTAATATTATTCTACACCTCTACAAGTGTTCTTTTTAATTGGGTGAAAAATTCATGTTTGCTCTTATGGATTTAATTACTAAAAACTATGCATTTAAACAGGGTTGTCTATATAAAATGGTATTTTAAAAACTTTTCAATTTTAGAACATAAATATTATTTTACCAGAAAATAATTAGTATAAGACGTATATTACTTATTATTATGAAAAATATTAATAAATTCTCTATTGTTTAATATATACAAACTATTGTACCAAATAAAAACAATGTTACTCACAATAACGTAATTTATATCAAGTAATTAAAACTACATTACAATATTTTAAATCTAAATTATCTTGTACACTACTTATAATGAGTAATTATTTTTCAATACCATTCTAATCATTAATCAAATTAACATAAGTATAAATTATAGTTTTAAGTATTAAAGCATTTAAATTATTGTTCAATAAACTTTCACTCGTCATTGTATAGGTTGTAAGTTGTAAACAAATATTATGTTTAATATTTGAGTACCTACTCTGCTGAAACGAAAATTTATATTCAGAAAATAAAAACTTTAATCAAATACTAAAAGAAGAATTTTACATATTATCGTGGTGTATTTAAGTTTTAAAAAATTTAAGAAAAAAAATATACAGTTTTAAACATGTAACTAAATAGAAAGTTCGAAGAAACCAAAACATTTAACAAAGTTAAAATAATATTCAATTAATTATGCAGAAAACTTGAAAAATAGTTTTATTATTTAGTAGAGTAGATATTATAAATATATAATATTAGTTAATAGTTTTAATCGAGGAAAACCAGAATCATGTTAAAACTAACCGTATAATCTTAATTAACCTTTACTCTTGTACTGTGGCTCGTAAATAAAATTTATTAAAATTTAAAGTTATGATTGATGTTTTTAACTACAAGATGTGACCCCTTTAAGTCTAATGTCATCAACAAATAAACAATGTCATTAAATTAATTTTTGTTAGAAAAATGGTCGTATATTTTACAGCTAATAAATTACAAAAGTTTTTGAAGATGGTTCAACGACAAATCATTTTAACCAAATTATATTTTTAAAATTCAAAATGTAAATTTAATTTAACTGGATTTCTGCATTTAATTAATTATTATTTACTTACTAGCTGCCCCACTTGGCGCTTATTTGTACTTGTATATAAATATAGTTGTTAAAAAATTTATATACTAATTATAATAGTAATTTAATATTTAACCAATAACAACTCTAAAATAAACAAAAAAAAATATTCTTTTGTGAGATGAAAAAAATTCACGTGAAGTCGTGGAGATATACACTTTTCCAATTTTTCTTTCCGTGCAAATAACCTCATTTGGACTATCACAAACATTAAAATAAATAAAAAAAATTAGACAAATCAGTCCAGATATTCTCGAGTGATGCAGTTCCCAAATGACTGCAATATTTACATATTATATATAACATAATTTGAGCTCCTCATATTTGTAGGTATACCTAGGTATAGTTATTATTTTTTTTAAACTATACTTAAGATAATATATGTTTTCTCACAGTTTTCATATTTTACTGGTACCCAATACCCATATTATATTATCAACAGATTATTAGTTAATAATTTTTATTAAAAACAAAATATGATAATTGTAATTGGTTTTAGTTACCATGGTATAATTTCTATGCTCTTCAGTCTTCACCATGAGGGATTTCTAAATTTCCTAACCATACTAAACAAATTCCCTTAAGTTAATATATAAAAAAATATTAATTTAAATGTTTTACCTATAGTTCATAAAAATATTACAGTTAAGGTGATCTTATCCAACTAAACAGTAGAATAATAAATAATAATCAATTATAAAAGTAATAACACTATATTACTTAGATACCAATATTTATTATTTGTGTAATCGTCAGAACAGTTTGATGTGACTGACATTCTTTCCTGTTAATAATATAGGTACCTTTGATTAGTTTCAAAATATGTTCGATGATGCTGTTGGTAGGTTACCAAATATTGAACTACCTATGAATGAATTTTCACCAGGTTGCTGTATCGTTTGCATTAATTTCTATAAACATACATTAAATAAAATTATAAAAATAAAAATATTATCTGCTATTACATGAAATTGGTCCCCCGATACTTGATTGAACAGATAGTATGGAGTAACATGATTTGCCCCCGGAGACTAGTAATTGTAAACTCTACAATCGAGACATTTACAAATAAAGAGAGATTCAATTTACAGTTGTTTACTATTAATTTACAATTATGTGTAAATATTTTCAAAACCATTTCATCAGGTCACGGGAGCCAATTTTATGTACCTCATGTCCTCATGTATCTATGATTATTGATTATATACTATAGTCTATAATCAAGAAGAATAAAAGAATATGTTCTATAGTATGATTTAACTATTCAAAAATTAAAAATTAAAATATGTTAATCAAAATCACATTATTTTAAATGCATCATAACACATATCATCAAAACGTTACAATATAATTTGAAACTTTTTATTTTCCATCGATTGTTCTGCAAATTGTTTCACGCATTAAACATTTTTCATAAAAAACTTTTAACTTATACTTTTTTTAATTTAAAATATTTTATTAAATCAGTTCCAAGAGATAATTAATTATCCGAGCCCCCAAGGTGTTATAACTGTGTCATGGCCTCTCCCCCAGTTGGCTCTTGGCCAGAGAGTGCAGAGAGCTGAAGTGGTGAGTGGTCCAGAAAATGCACCGATGACTAAAAATAAAAAACACTCGGTGTTTCGGTTGAACCCATGACCTTTTGCACTGTATAAGTTTACAATTTTACACTGACGGGTAAACACTGGTCCACCGCGGTTTTTAATTTTTAATATTGATGCATTCATTGGATCTATGCGCGCATCGTACAATTAGGTAAAGTAAAATTTGTGAACTCTGACAATTATCCACGATATATTAATTATAATAATATTATGTAATATGTGTTATACCTGTACCACTTGGATGACAAATACACCAAACATTAAAAATGACATAGTCATCATTGAACGTTCAAATGTCGGTTCTAAGAGCATAGAGGAAAACGACGGGTTTTTTTTATTTCCCTGTATCCTCTTATTGTTATTGAATAAACTCCGTCGTTCAATTGAGTTACGACGTTGTCGACAATTAAGTTTCAAATTGAAAAATGTCTGTTGCAGTAAATCCAACAAATAATCTATAGAAAAAATAAAATTAATAGTTAATATAGTTTTAACACAAAAAGTATTTATGATCAGATATTCAACAGACATTGGGTATCTGTTATTTATGAAAATATGAAATGTTAGCATATTATTTAATATATTGGTTTCAATCTTCGAATGAAAAATTATTATAGTTATAAATCTATGTTGCTGTATTATTTAATAGTACTAAATATCCAAGAAGGATTTCAAATTAATAATATAAAACTATAATTTCCATATAAAGTACCTACTACCTACATAATATAACACTGCACCATTTCTGTAAGCTAAATTTGATTTTATGAAAAGATTATATTCAAACAGTATACATACTACATGTATATATGCATATTTCTAACAGGAAGTGTTTCAGTATGGTATATATTGATCTGGGATGGTAAACTGAAAAATACAATCAAGCCACTTAAACTACAAAATAATAATAATAATTTGAGTTTGTTTGGGTAAATCGTAAATATATTGTTGAGTCAACAATACAAAATTACAATAAATTAAGAGTAGTAGCGATTAAATTAACATACAAAACATTCGCTGTTTTATGGTTTCTGAAAAATTTAAATAATTCGTTTCATTTGGAACATGGAGCCTAAAAAGAAATATAGGGCATCAATGCCATGGTAACATAATATACAAATTCGTGTTTTTGTCATACATTCTTGCATTTCAGGGGGCACTTGTTTCAACTCCGTGGATACGAAAACAAAAGAAAATTATATGACCAACGCTCAAAAAAGAAAAAAAATATTTAAACAAATGGTTATCCCTATATTTTATACATAAGAAAAATTGAATTATAGTTCTAAAATGAATACTTATAATATAAATAAAAATATATTACAATGTGCTATTATATACTACCTGTATAATTTTATCTAGATAGTTATTTTTTTATGTCTGTTTTGTTATTAAATATTATTATCATTACTTATTTGCTTGAAAAAAATACTTTATAAAACATGTTTATTTTAAACTTTATTTTGTTAATAACTATTAAACTAACTCTGTATCTCTGACAAAAACTATATGCTTAAAAAAGTTAGATGAAATCACATATCTGTATTTCTATACAATCTACTTAGTAGTTGTTCCACTTTTTGACTTAAATGAGTAAAATATGCTCCAAATTATCCACAGTAACTACCGAACTAATAAAGATAACTCTAGCAAATATTAAGTGATAACAATTTAAATACTCTTTAGACCATATCTTCTTAGATGTACACACAAATAAAATAATATCTCGAAAAATGTTTACTGAATACAATATATTAAATATTTATAACTTTAAGGAACTATAATTTGTATATAGTACAGTAATTATTTTATAGTTTTTAATATTTTGCAAAATAGAATACATTTTTGTAAAAACATATTTTTATTGAATTTCCTGCATGAATAAAACATTTTTTTATTGAATTTCGTGCATGAATAAAACATATTTATAAACTTTACCATATTATACACCTATTATTCGTTAACTCATCAACTCCATAAAAATAATTGTTTTGTAATCATAATAAATATTTACAAATACTACAGTCAACTTCATTATGTTCCTAAACCTTTTTAAAGCCATAGAGTAATTTTAATTTGCTATCAATTCTAATTTCTGTGGCACAAAATAAAAAATCTTTGAATTTAATCAGTAGACTAATTATAAGATTTATTAACTTTAAATAATAATATTATTATCATAGTAAACAGTTCAAAATCGTTAGACTTACGTATCTTGTCGTACAATTGACTTCGGGCATCCATCAGGTACCCAATCATCACTTTGGTCACGGCCGTACCACGTCGTCGATTGTTGAGTTGATCTTTCATGCCACTAATTTCATCTCCTCTATTTTCGGAATCACCTTCATTAGCTTCTACATTCAGGATTGTAACTTCTTCGTCGTACTTCGATTGACCTTCATCATCGTCACCACTATTGATTTCTACATCACGATCATCGTTGTCATCTTCGGCATCGGTGACTGCATCTTTTTCTTTTTCTTCGTCTCTTTCTTCTTCTACGTATCCGTCTTCTTCTACGTCTCCTTCTTCTTCTACGTCTCCTTCTTCTTCTACGTCTCCTTCTTCTTCTACGTGTCCTTCTTCTTCTACTTCTCCTTCTTCTGCGTCTTCTTCACTGGTCTTATTATTGGAGTGTTTAGTAGTCAAATCATCATCTTGCCTGATAGTCGATTCACTATCTTGTCTGTTAGTTAAATTTCCGGGGTGTTTTTCTGGGGTGGTAGTGTTTCGTCCACCGTCTAGTGTAATTTTTACGTATTCCACCGAATCATCTACCTCAGGCCAGCTTTCTGAAACGCCGGTATTGTCTTTGTATTCATCTTTAGGCTCATTACTTGTAACGTGAACGCCGCATGGCATAGTCACGTTCATTAGCGAGCTCCCATTGCTCGTCAACGTACACAACCTGATCCATTGGTCACTTCCGACACCGCTGACCCTGAAATCTTGCGCAATGTAAAAAACCACTGCAAATAACAATAGTAATTTCACCCCGACAACATGGGTCGTTTTCAACGACTGGGACGATGGGCGAAAAGACGACATCGTGTGTCTTGTCACCGCGAAGAATGTGTGACCGTATAATAATGCGTTCGTGTGACGAACAGTTGCTGAAGTTTAAGAAAAAGTTAAGTTGGAGATAATGAGAGGAATTAACAACATGTCCCAATTACCATCATTTCCGGAAGAAAAAAATAGGGTAATTTTAATTTAACTATGCCACACGGAACTGTACACATAACCACAGAGTACTTCTCGTACCTACACCGTTGCAGTAATTATGAACAACTCGCGGACGGCTGCACCACCATCTCATGGTCATGTATATGTTATAATTTATTGTACATGGTTATTTTCCGCTTCACACTACTTTCATTCCAAATTTATAAGAGCAGATAACTTGAGTCCACAAATTTTGGACATCAGTTATCTGTTAGCTATTAATTATTGCCATAGTATCTTGAAGTCTGAACTGATTGGACTCAATTTAATATGTACCATATTTATTGACAAGTGATTTGCGTACAAAATAATAATTACTTATATTTAAATTTATTATATTCTAGTTTTCAAATTATATTGATACGGTAGTTTTGATACAACTACTTTCCGCTACTGAAGAAGTTTTATATTTTTTTAATTAGAAAGGTACTATTATTTGGTATTTAGGTACTTACTTCAATTATTATTATGTAGTTATTTTATCTTAATTTTAAGGTAAATTGTTAATTAAAAAAAGTTTTTATTCATTTTATTTTTTTTGTTTTATTTTATCAAAGAAAATCCTAATACCTACTGTTTTATGTTTTAATTTTTTTTAAATGTTGCACCGTTCATAGTTTCATACGACATTCACTTTATGACACAGACATTGTAATAACATTACTGTAAATAAATAATAATCTACCTATCCCTTATCTTGACACTGTTAAATACGTAGGCCTAAACCTTGATCAAAAACTAACATGGTAAAATCATATTTGAAAAAAAGACTTATAATCATTACCCCTTTCCGTTCTCTAAGAAATGTACTCTCAAAAAATAAAGTCCCAACTTTAAAAACGAAATCACTATAATAGACAAATCTTTTCTGAAACCCATATGGACGTATGGAATCCAACTACGGGGACTAGCAAAACAATACAATTCAGCTATCCAAAATATTAGGTACACTTTAAAAATTACAAATGCTCCACCTTTTGTCTATTATATTAGAGCACCAAGAAAATCCCGTGATAAAAGGCTTACACGTCCCGTCACTTCCTGCAAATCCCCATAACCCCGTCGCAGGCTCAAAAGAAAATTGAGTAGAAATATTATAAATTAATCCTATAATAATGTAAGTTCAAAATTAAACGCTACTAATTGGTGACTCCTTATTTACGCAACCTCAATAATGTTCTTTTTTATTCCCTTTCTCACATACACTTATTGTGCTTAATTGTATAGATGGTAACTTTCTTATAAAAGAAAAAAGAAAATTAATAAAAGTTGTATTAAGTGACGGCAAATTATTTTTTTGCAGATATCTGCGAATTTGTTCATCTTAGAATAAGAAAAATAATGTTAAAATAGATTCAAGTCACCCAGATTGACTGTACCTCCATGTAAGTACACCAATGTACCACTTATTATGCATTAATGCATTGGCGCAACTAGACATTTTAACTAGGGGTTGCTAAGCTCCAGGTTTTTTTGTGATTCAATGAGACCTAACACCTAACGTTTTTTTAGGGAGTGCTAAGGACCCAAAGCACCCCCCCCCCCCTAGTTGCGCCAATGCTGTTATACCTACCTATATTATAATTGTTATTATATCTACTGTCAAAACTCAAATACGGGTTAAAAGTAAGTGATTCTCGGGTACAGTATATTGTACCAGTTACAACATTTGTTCACAATAAGATATTAAGACTTAAGTCAATAATTATAAAAAAAATGGTATATTACTATTTTTAAAAAAGTATTCTGCTTCAAATAACGAAATTAAAAATATTGATTGTCGCAAAATTGTTTTTCAAAAATTCTAAAAATGTGTATAATAATATATTATAGCCATACACAATTTGCCAAGACTACGAGCGATTCGTGTCAGATAAAAATATATAATCACTTTGAATATTAAGTTTTTTGGCTATAAATATATATTGTTTATTGGTTTATAGTATACTTTGGGAGTCTATATAATTAATGAACAAACTTAATGACATATCGGTAGGTATATACCTTATACTCCATAATACACACTGTACTCCAAACCTGAGAACGGAATGCTATTATTTGATCGGTATAATACTTTGTCCCCAGTATATATAACATGCAAAGTAATTCACTGTTTTTCCCCTAGTTGTTATTTATAGCTGTACGCTGTAATTTATTGTAAATTGGAGATTAGCCGATGATATTTAGTAAATAAATTATTAACCATTTTATGAGGTAAAATCTGAACTGTTAGGTAGGTCAAACTATAGTTATAACAATATATTGACCGAATAAAATTCCCGTTAGAGTATTTATATAGAGATGAAATCGGATTCCACAATAATCTAACGGAAATACCATAGAAAAGTTTATACGAGCCATATAGACAACGTCAATAACATTAGACCTTCGAAAAATAACTTAATTAATGTAATAAACTTTAAATTTTTTTCTGGTTTTAAAACGTTATAATAATGTTTCAAATGGCGAAACTGAAATGTTTTCTATAATTGGTACCTACTACGTATTTTACTATTTTAGGCTTTCGAATCATCTAATGGCAAAGAAAAAATACAGAAAAATGTTGAACAAACTTAAGAAAGTTTAGTTTTAAATTAATTCCTCTTTACAGAGTTCTCCTTGAAATGCTAAGATTTATTATTGTTTTTAAATTTTAATAATGAAAATAGCACTACTGCCCAATGGTGTCGAGGTAATTAAAACGAAATGATTTCTCAGAACCTATTCTTTGAATACCGTTAACTTTTTAAATAAAATCAAAATAACAAATTATTAAAAGACCTTGTTTAAAATAAGTTTAGAATGTATAGTAGTATTTTATTTTTGATCTTCACTAATCATAAATAACATGTGAAGCAAACTAATATATTTCTAACAGACAATATATATTGGAAAATCAATAGGGCACCATTATGATATTTTTAGATGTATGAAACAATTTGTTTTAAGTTTTAACTATAAAAATGTTAATATACATATACTATATTGTACATAATACAATAAAAGCAGTTTTATAATTGTAATAACTTATAAGTTATAAGTTATAACTATTACAACAGTTGTAAATACCTAAAATGTTGTATTTATAATTGGACCACTTATTTTAATTATGCAGTAGTAGTCATAATAATATAACAATAAATAAATGTATGACAAACTTCGCCATTTGAATGCAACTTCCCTTAGTTCATCAAAACTTGAAACTTCAATCAAAATAAATCCACTGAAATTACAGAAGGAGCGTCTGAACAGTATAAAATTAGATAAATTAAAAATTATTATTTCAATTTAATATTAATTAGGTATGTAACATGGTAGGTAATTATCAACATTTCTAGAACCATTCTCAAATATTTCTTTTCCATATAACAATCTTTGTATTAATTAAAGTTCTAATCTTTTTATAATATAACAATAGGTTAAATTACTTAAATTATTTTAGTAATACTAAATAAAGTATAAATTCAGTTTAACTGAGTACAAAAAGTTATAATTTGAACTGAAAAAATAATAAAGTATATTTTATAATTTATCTTCTCTAGTTTCTGTACCGGTATACTGTTTAGTAACTAAGTAATGATTAAAATTAAGAAATTAAAACAACTTTAAAAAAATATAGCTGAAAATCACTACTAGAATATTGTAATATAAACTTAATTTGTGAATTTGTGAATTTATCACCTTTCATTGTTTTAATAAATTTTATATATTTTCTGTCACTGCATATTTTAATTTCTAAATATTTAATAACACATATTATTTAAGGTAATGTGAAGATTTAATATTTCAGCAAAATAAATGATGATTATATTACCTGTAACCGATAATTATACAACACCCAAGGGTCTCTTAAATCCAACTCTAGTCATTTATGGTAATTTACCTTTACAAAAATGTGATTATTATTAACCCTTATCTGTTGATTATGAAACAAACGATAGCCATTTATTTGAGCCGTTATTTTTTATCTCGTATTTATAAAATAGTAAATATTCCCATTACTATTAGTAATATTATTTAACCCGTAGATTATAATATCTACAATAATTATGAAGCTATAAACGCAAATGATATTTTTCAACAACTAGGTAATTTAAAATTTACATAGCTATTGCAGGTCCTGATGGCCTCTTTCCTGTATTTCTGCATGCTTGCAAATTTGTTATTTTTACTAGTAGGTATTACGTTTTCTTTTTAATGGCTATTTAAGTTATGTCTCCTTTACCCATACCTATTTGTGTATGGTATATCTACATTTAACAATCAGATTTTTTTTTTTTAAAAGAGATAAATCACTAATTTCAAATTACCGTCCTATTTTTTTTAATCTTTATCATTTCCAAATTATTCTCTAACATCATTAATCCTAAGCTCGCTCCGCTTTTAAAAATTATTCTTTTTCCGCAACGACAGGGTTTTCGTAGTAAAAAAAACTACTATCGTCGATCACTAATTTAATATCCTTCAAACAATACATTTTAAACTAATTTTAAAATAATCAACAGACTGGTGTCATATAATAAATAGGTACTGACTTCGAAAAAAAAAATTATTTTGTTCCACCCAAGTCAAGGATCGAGGAGTAATCTTCAATTCCAAGGTTTTATTCAACCTCCATGTATTATAAATAACAAATGATTTTTCCTTAATTAGCATGATCAATTTTTAACAGCTCCAGTCCTAATGGTTTATTTATACGAAAACGTCTTTATATGTCATATCTATTATTCTTCCAAGTTCCAAAACAAGAATATGAGAAAATACAACCATGGGTCGTTGTGACCAAATACAAAAAGTTTAAAATAATATTCGTTCGATTTTTTGTTTTAAAGTAATTTATACTAACTCACTTTGGCTGTGAATATATAGTGTGTATATTTGCCATGCGCTGCAGATTAAAAAATCTATTCCGTACTAGTCCTTTTGGTCGTCTAACTTATGGGAAACATATCTGAAGTCAACTTTTATAACTATACCCCTGGAACTATTCCGTGCTCATCACTGTGGTCGTCTATAGTTGTAATATTTTAGTTGTGCTTTATATCCACTATCCAGACTAACCAGCGTTTAATATTAAGCATTGATTTTATAGAGATTCGGCAAGTGTTAATAAGGCTAATATGGTTTTATAATACAGTTTACTTAAATAGTTGAATGTCATAAATAAACAAAAAAAAAATCTTAAGGACTAAAATATTAGAAATAGGTAACAAATACATTATTGAAACATTTCTTTAGGTAAGTACTTACTTAATCCCTCTAGCCCTAGATGCGATGGCCTTACATAATTACATTAACTGCAATAAATTAGAAATTATTATAATAATGATAAACATTTATTATCTACCTACTACATTCCACAGCCGGATACTTGGAGTATACAATCTTATGCGATGTACTATGTAGATACCACGGACTAAGATATACAGGACTGGACACGAGATGAATATTGTGGTTACGAAATGTTTTACAACAGGCGGAGTTCGGGGGGATATTTTCCTTTTAGCATTACTAGCGCCGTCTTAGTGGATACTTATGGAACTAGAAATTTGTATGATGTGTTCTAGTTCCATAAGTATCCACTAGGACGGCGCTAGTAATGCTAAAAGGAAAATATCCCCCCGAACACTACCTGTTGTAAAACATTTCGTAGTCAACCCCTCCACACCCTCCAACCTTGTCGTGTCCAGTCCTGTATATCTTAGTCCGTGGTAGATACTATTTAATCATAAATCATATTTACCTATATAAAATACGTATTTCAAAGATTGTTTGATATTAAATTTTAACACAAGTTGATGCTATACTTTACAGAAAGTATATAGTATAAAGTTTAAATGAAAAAAAATAATTAAATTTGTATACAAAAATAAAAGGTACATGAATTTATTAATATAGGTACAAATTTCACAATGATATTCTGTTCATACTTCTCTTTAAAATATAATCTCACCCATTTCGTATTTTATTAATAAATTATTTTTTTTTTTTGTTTTTTAATTAGTTTTATTACACAATCTGTAAATATATTATTTTTACAATAAGTGTAAGTGTTGTAGATTAATAAAATAAAAATAAAAATACAAATAAAGAGAGAAAGACAGATAATTTGAGCGAAGAAACCATCCAGTGATGGTACTTCTTGAATAAATTATTAATAAAAAAAATACCCAAGATAAGATATTAAAATCCTACTAATATAGTTATTTAAATTATTATTGGAAAACGTATATGCTCTTATGTGTAGTAAAATAAATTTTTATTTTCATCATAAGTGTAATATGTGGTAGCACTGTTGTCAGAAAATGTCAACAACAGTGCCATGACTGTGTGTGTGTGGGCTAGTACCAGTAACACAGTTTCCAGTGTTAATGGCTAATAAAAAAAAATTATAATAAATTCAGTGTTCTATATTATTTAATATATATTTTATATATAACAATTAATATGAAATATAAAACAATAAGTACCTACTATTATAATCTTCTTCATTATTTTTTTTTACAGGTTTAGAAACATAATATTATTTTCACTATATTATCATATATAAGCCCAGGTTTAAGAATTTAAATTATTGTTCAAACTGTCATAATTATCATGACAAATTATATAGGTATCGTCACAGCATTTTGATACGCATCCTCCGCTCTTTACCTCTCCGATATCGTAGTTCTCCACTTCTTATTGGCTGTCAATCATATACATACATATATAACATAGAACAAAATCAACCAATGAGAAGTGGAGAACCACGATGTAGGCCGGAGGTGAAGGAGATGCGTATCTACTGCGCAAAACTAGTACAACTGTGATGATACCTATATAATTTTTCATGATAATTATTACAGCCATGATTGAAGTTTACAATCCTCTTTTGTATTTAGAATTCTATAAACGTATAACAAGAATTGTTCTATAATTAAACAATACTAAGTATAGACACTGCACAACAAATAATTGCAATCTACATAACTTCCCCTCAATTGTTCTCGAATTTTAATATTTAATTAAACTTTAAAATTTTAAAATATTTATTTTAATAAAAACGATATATATTTTATTTATATGGGTAATGCATTGTGTTAGATAAATTAGGCCGAGCAGTAGGGCCCTCACACTAACGTTTTCAGTGAGGCTCAATGAACCATTATCATATCGAAGAATAATTTTAATAAATAAGATATTCTATCTTTAAAAACACAGTAAAATAATATATGCAACAAGCTTACAAATATTTAACGCTATATGCATATAATATAGCTCACGGGAACTTCGTTGCACGTAAGTTATGTGCGACTAATTAAAAAGTGCAGTCGATGAAAATACTTTTTTAAAAATTTAAATGAGCAAACAGGTGTCAGGACGTTGTATTGCATGAAATAATATTTAAGTTTTTAAAAAGATGCGTCTAATTGAAATATATTTAATGATAGGAAAATCGATTGAATTACTACCGTTTTAAATTTACAATTACATAATAAAAGCAGTGTTTAGTGTTTACCATGGTATACGTTTTTAAAAAATATAAAGTTGACTGTGTTAATACGCATCTATAAGCACCTAGGTCGATAGACGAATGCCCGAGGTAACATACATAATTTGTCAATACTGGTTTAAATCAATAAACTGAAATCATCATTTGAAATTACAAGCTAGGGTGACAGTAATAAAATGTATGTTCACACGCGAGTTACAAATCCTAAGTTTCTTCTAATTTCAGACATATTCGTGTATAAGATTATTACACACGAACATGCAATATTCCAACGTTCGCCAGCGTAACATGACAAAATGTTTATTTTACTTATTACAGATATTTGTACACTATAATTGTACTACAATAGAACAATGCCTGAAAACTTACTCTCCCAGTTATCTTAAAAAACAGGTGGTGAGGTTTGGTGTGGTTAGTAAATTTAAAAAAACAAAACACACACCATTGTAAAAGCAATAGATATCTATATTCATAGATTCGTTTAGAACCTAAAACAGATAAAGGTGCTTAGTACACATCTTTTATCAAACAATAAATAAATATATTTTTTAATTTGATATTTTTAACTTAAACTACTATTGTTATAAGCTATAATTTCCAATTTATATTTTTTTCAACGATCCCAGTTTAGATTGATTAGTACGGACCAATTGTTTTTATTATTGTATGATTTTAATTATTCTGCCTCTATTTGAGATCATAGGATATGATTTTGTTCAGTTGGTTATGTATATTTCACTATTTTTGTTGTTCATCATATGATGTATAACATATTATAAATATTGTGTTAATATGTGTTTCACCGTTAGCTGTGTTTCTCAAGTTAGACAAGTAGCCATGAAGGAGGTTCAAAAAAATATATTTTACATAAGATAGTTTATACTTTCAATATCAGCGTCGAAATATTGCACTCAATTTATTTTCTTTAAGTTTCTCGACAGTAAATATATTTAGGTACTATAGGTACGTTTTTGTGGGGATTAATATTTCATATAGCTTCTATTTTCTTCTCCGATATCATATTAAATATGTTTTAAGTATATTCGTTGAAGATTACTTAATACTTTCTACGGGAGGAAAATAAAATAAGATGA
>CARXXK010000003.1:53770297-53816110 GCA_949089665.1 Macrosiphum euphorbiae
TTATAACGCGTTATACATCAACAAAAACCGTTATACTATCATAGATATATAATAGTACACTTTAGAAGTTTCAAGTACCCACGAATAATATTATTCAATCACAACAAAATAACTAAAATAGTTATTCTAGGTTTTTTAATATGTAATTTCGTCCAAATTTGAATTTAAAATGTCTGTAAAAAATAACTGTGTTCATATATTTTTTAGATTTTTTGGTTATAGTATGAACTATTTATGAGAACCATTGTGTTGAATTTGTAATCCTTAGCTATAAAAACTGAACATTTTATAATTTATTAATTACAAGGATTGATAATTTTCGAGATTTTGATAAATTTGGTCAAAATTTGATCTTTAAATGCTTATAAAAAAAAACTATGCCTATGTATTTTTAATATTTTTCCACTGCTATTGTAACAAAATATCAGGAGCCTTGTATTAAATTTTTACACTTTTTGGCCCAACAGATAAAACTTAATTGATATTTATAGAAAAAAAATCTAAAAAAATTGAAAGCTGTAAATGTCCATAAACAGCTAAAAAAGTGTCAAAATATTTTCAAAATTGTATGGTGTATTTCAAATGCTAATTTAAACATTCAGTGAAATTTTCATGTATCTACAGTTGTTCGTTTTTGAAATGCAACAAAATAAGGAAATCGATACATGAGTAATCGAGTGAAAATCCAATGTTGTAAAAATTTGAATTTCAAACGCTCATAAAAATTTAATTTGACTGTCCGGTAGAGATTTTTTTATTGATAAAGGTAGATAATCTTATAAGGAATCTTGTGTTTCATTTTCAAATCTTAGATTTAAAAAGAAAAATTTTTACGAATTCTTAACTCAAAATAATTTGCTAATTTTCGTGATTTTTCCATATTTTGTCAATTTTTGAACTTTAAATGCTTATAAAAAAAAATTGTGACTAAGGATTTTTAATATTTTTCAAATGTCTCGATAGTTTATCATATTGTGTAAGACATCTTTTGTTTTTACATACAGATATTTTTTTTAAATTTATTTAAAGTATATTCTAGTCCACCCAACCCCTCCAACACCTCCCCAATACCATGTATTTATATAGCCATCATGATTATTAGGTACACTGTGTTGTCTGTATAATATTATACTCATAATACGCGATTGTCGTGTAACCCGGTGTAGGTACTATTATACTACACGTAATATAGGTATATATTAATATATTATAACATTAAGCAGTAATGTAGTAGGTATTCATAATATACCTACATTTTTTTGAAACATTTATTAGAAATATTCTATCTATAAAAATGTATTAACAATAAGAAAAAGTGTTTGTTTAATTACTGATATTATAAGAATGAAAGAATACATTTAAGGGCCTGTCCAGCTCCAGCAGTTATACTTATGTATCTATTAGTGGTATAAATAAAAATGTATAATGACACACCTATCATTATAACCTATTATTTTGTGAACGTCATTATTTTAAGTATGAAAATCATCGAATAAAATAATATTATTTACACGAAGAGTCTAAAACAGATGTACCTACACGTACCTATTATGATTTATGAATATTGAATGGGTATAGGTACACTGGTACAGTATGATTTATATTAGGTATACCATATACCTAAATACAAGTATTAGGGTAGGTACCTATTTTACGATAATAATATTATAATAATGTGGAAATAATGGGATTAAGTTCAATGGAAATGAAAGATTTTTAAAGGATTCGTCAAAGAATCAAATATAATACCTATTAATTGTGAATGAAAAAAATGAATTTATATATATATATATATAACTTGAAATTTATGCAGAAACACGTTTGTGTGTAGTGTATAACAATAACCTGTTATACCTATGTATAACAAAATTATATGTATTAAAATATGTTTAAAAGTATAAATTATACTCTCTAAAACTCAAATAATAAATCAATTAATATTGTAATTTATTTTATTTATTTTACTTACCAAGATTCGCGTTACGTTTGCTACGGTAAAAATGTCTGACTTAATAATAACGAGTTTAAAACAATTATTACACTAATACTTTAATATTTCAACGAAAACCTTTTAGCATTATAATTTCATTATAATGCGCTCCCTTTTGTACTGGGGACATGCATATAATTTAGTAATAGCGTATAATTGTGAAGTAAAAATATAAGTATTGTACAGTTATAGTGGGTATAAAAAAATAAAATGTAGAATCTACATTTTAATATGTCACGACGATGCATAATAATGTTTTAAATACTTATACATTATGTGGGTATACTATGCCGTATTCAGGATGTACCTATACCTATACTGTGTTCAAAGTTAAAAGGGATTTTACATTTTTATTAAATGCCCTTCAATTTGAATACAAATAACTTTTTATCAACTGTTTTATCGAACAGTCTTAAGTTTTTTTGTAGTTTATAATATTTGTGTGTTCCACACGGATAAGGTTGTAGGTATAGTATTTGACCCATTCGGTCATACAATAATAAATATGTGTAGTGTGTATAGGTACCTATCATTGAAGTTATTCAAATGCTAATATTGTACTTTTTAAGATAGCTATACCTGACTGGCTAACTAAATAAGTACTTATTCATATTTACCTATTTGATAAATATATGATGTGAAGATGAAGTATAATTTTAAGTCCGTTTTACAGCCCTACATATATTATATTAATACCTACATCAATAAATCATACGCAAACATCTCTTCGTCGGCGCTTTAGCCACATTCCGACGAGTCGATCGCCAGTGTAACTACTAAATACTATATACTTCGTATACTCTCAAGTAGTTATAGGATTTTAATTTTTTTTTGTTTTTGGGTGGGGGTGTGGGGAGTCTAAATAATTTTGAATACAATTTTTATTTTTATTTTTTTACATGATAAATTGATATTATACAAAACTTATTTTTAATAATATTATAATACAATACAATCTAATTTTTTTAACTATAATATGACGTCTACCTACATTGACATTGACATATTGTGCAGGATCATGAAATGCGTTGAGCACACGGCTGGCTATAATATAACATACCTAAATACCTAATATAAGACTATAATATAATGTTCTGTTTTTTTTTTTGCCATTGTATCCAATACTTCGTATGTAGAGAATTAGAGACTTTCCAATGTACCGACAAAAGAGAAAGCCCCGTTAAACGTTTATTTCCAGTTTTATTTGGAAGTAATGTTCTTAAGCGTTTCAATGTTTAAAAAGAACGCTGCTGTTGTAGATAATGGTAGAGTTACCAAAGTTTTTAACAGAAAATTGATGTTTGGGTTTACAAAATTCACATCACATGCATCCAAAATATTCATTAGTTCAGTGGGGTTTTTTCTACATTGAACCATTTTTCACATCAAAACAAAAGTTCAGACATAAACCACTTTTTCAGATACCTACACGATCTTCGTTAGATATGTGGGTATAGATTTTTAAGTTTTTATGTATTTTTGTTTAGAGCAAATGTTGGTGATAGGATTTAAATAGGCGTTACCCACTGTCTAATACTAAAATTATTCACAATAATATCATAAAATATACCTACTTAGTAATATTATAGGCTGATGGTCAGTCTTCGCTCAGGATCGTTTTTCGTATGCAATGATTTTAATCATTGAATTCAAATTTAAGACCATCCATCACATTGACCCATTTGGGCCACTTGTAACCAACTGTACAACAGAGTGACATCCACTAACCCGCTTTTTTAATATTCGTTTTGAGGCTACATTTTGGGGCAGTAAAAATGATTTGATGTTTTACATCAGCATCTTTTCTGATACTTGGTACGTCCTATTGGCTATTTGTTACTTACTTTGTGGGGTCAAGAGTAAAAAGTATTACAATTTTTAAAATATCATTGAGTACAGTCGAATGTATAATATACGTAAAAGTGCCAAGTTATCTATGGTTATCTATTAATTATTATATTAAAATATTTACCTGACCAAAAATACCCAACAAGAAATATTAATACAATACTTTATTAATATATTTGATGAGTGACAAAAACATTGCTAGTAGGTTTAGTAGGTAGTTATTACTTTGCACGGGCCCTCACAGGGGCATGTTCATTGGAGCCCATTATTCTGTTGAAATAAATATAAATATACAAATACACTCTAATAAGTAAAAAAAGAAACAATATTTTATTTTTCTATTGACAATAATTGTATTGTGTACTCAACAAAATAAATGTAGTTTTACAATAATATTTATTATAGTTAAGTAATAAGTACATCAATCAAAAGTATTTTTTTTTTTGTTTTTTTACTTGATATATCTTATATTTTTTTTGTATTTTTTTATGATTTTCAATATATAATCGGAATATATAAGTGGAATATTTTTTGTTTTGTTTTTTTACTTGATATATCTTCTTATTTTTTTTGTAATTTTATATGATTTTTGATGTATAATTGGCTCAAAGTGGCCTTATGGGGGGGGGGGAAACACTAGACAAGACACAATAAGCAGGGGGGGACGGTACGTGATGGCGAGGTGCATAAAGCAATATGCTGGCTACTGGTCACCTCTATACGTTTTCGCGGCACATCCCGCAGGCATACGAGTGCAGTCGCCAGTGTGTTTGCTCGCGGGTGACGACCATCACGACGGCTGGTGAAGTCCCGACCGCGACGGCCACGGGAGCGATGAGACGATTGGACGGCAAGCTGCTAGTGCGCATCGACGATGCGCAGGTACTGAAGGCGACCGACGCGTGGCGACGGCGACGGAAACCTAAAAAACTGAGCGAGCAGAGGCAGCTGCGTCGGCGCTACGGAATCGGCCGGCGACCGGAGACGTGACCCGACCGATTGCCACTGAGCGAAAACGCAGGGAGAGGATCGTCGGAACTCACAGCAAAGCACGCCGCAAAGGTCCTGATCCTCTCCAAGCGATTTTCGCCCTGACTCGACCGAGTCACCGTCCGGTGGCCGTCCTGGAGTCGCACATCGCCGGACCCTGAAACGCTATCCGTTTCCACGAGTCCGGCGATGCTGACTTCCGTGTTCCTAGCTCTGCAGCTGTATCCGTTCGCCCGTTGTGTTTTGCAGTCTCCGCCGCCGTCACCTTTGCGAGTCGCCTTCGTGCACTCTGCCATCGTCGCGTGGTACCCGCGCCGGTACAGCTAGCCACCGCCGTCGTCGTCGTCCATCGGCTCCTGGTGTGACCGAAGCAGTCGGGCCCTCGCCGAGTCGTCTTGATGGTCTCACGTGTCGGCGACTGCGATCTCGTCTTTCTGCGGGTGACCGGAAAACGTATAGGGTGACTTACCGCCGGGCACCGGGGCACCGTACGCAGTGCTCTTTCAAGTACCACTCGCCCGTCGCCGCCGTCATGTCCTGGTGTCTTCATCTGGAGGGGGAGGGGGTTTCTATGCCGCTGGCAGTGGCGTATATAGGGGGGAGGCCCCCTAGGCCAGAGCCCATAGTGAAATTGCAGGTTCAATTAAAGCATTGTATATATATCTACACTGTTTACAATTTTTCACCATGATTAATTTAGCCAGTTGATTAAAATCGTTTTTGAGGTATCAACAAGGAAATGATTGTAAGGACTTGCTTTGATGACTTTGAATGTTAAATTCAAAGTAAGATAACATTAAAAATTAAAATATATACAGGGTGTTTCTGAAATGAATGAGGAAACTAGTATATGCGTACTCAGTGTGATGACCCAATGATGATTTTTTTGAAAATTTTTTTCTACCTTCAAAATCCGGGTTTTTTCAATTTATTTTTAGAACATTATCTTAAATGTAAAAATAAATACTCAAGTTGTATTTTTTGTAAAAATCTCATACGAATTGAGGTGTCACATCATTTTTGAGCTTGTCGCGCGTTTTTCACGCTCGAACCGCCAATTAAGAAAAAATGGTGTGGCACATCGATTTGTATGAGAAAACTACAAGATAAACAGTGGTGATAGTTATTTGTTGAAATTTAACATACACGATTAATTAACACATAAATTCGATCATTTAAGACTCTGTTAACCCTAATTATGTTATTATTTATCATTTTTATTAGTTGACAATGTAAAACAATGTGTTAATTATTAATACTGCACTAATGGTCGTATCTGGTCCGTTCTCTCCGTCTAGCATAGTCGTGTCCGTTTCTCCCACAGATGGAATAAAGTCTGCCTTTTGATGTTGTACTAATGTACTGGCACTTGCAGGTCTTCAGCCTGCTGTAGTCCTTGTCCCTGCTCGGCTGGTCCGAGCTTCACGAAGCGTCTCCGCTGCCTACCTCGACAGTGCATTCGACAGTATCATTTTCACTAAACAACCAAATTATATCGCCAAGTATATTGTCTTCGCCCTCGTCGTCATCTAGTTTTTCTTCTAAGTCTTTAATTTCAAACGTTAGTTCTTCGTCTTCCACTGGCATTACCCGCATGTTTCAACGCGTTCGACTACATTCATCATGGTGATTTCTCGAGCAAAGTCACTAGTGGCCGTTTTTCTTTTTGGTTGTTTCAAGTCAGACGTTTAATTACAAGTTAACTTGAAGTTCAATTCAAAATCAGTTTACTCGAAAAATTCAAACATTTCCCGGATAACGGGTAGGTACACAGCGACGCGAGTATGGTCGTTGCGAAGTCGTTTTTAAGTTTTTTCTAATCAACAATCGTTAAGATTTCGTCCCTTTTATTTTTCCGAGACCATTATCAATGATATATACCCGTAGTTATAATGTATTAAACTATAATATTTGAACAAGGATTTGTGTTTCGATTCGTATTATACACTGCAGACCTGCAGTGCTTATTTTATACTTCCAAGTTAAGTCTTTTAGAATCTTAGTAAAACAATGGATGTATTGACTTACAATGACTTGTGTTTTTTTGTGTATGCGTAGGTACAAGTTTTATAGTAAAAAAATGATTCAATCTTCAATTCTAAGGAACAAGGGTGATTTATGATACGAAATTGTATTTATAGTTGGAGCCCATTGAGAGATCAATATTGAAATTTATTTTTACCTACCAGCTGTCGTCGTTTATCTATTATCTGCAGTTGGAACTTGGAACAGTTCAATAATTCCAAGAGATATTTATTCTTCATATTTAAATATTATATTTTATAAGCCTATGACCAGATCGATTTATTAGATTTTAGGTTTCTGGTTAAATTTGTTCCGGTGACTAACCAGACTAACAATATAATAAAATTAGGTAGTCCTTAGAGTATTGTGACGAACATCTATTATTGAAATATACTAACAGACAATAGTACAGACGCAGCACTTGGACCAAATGCAGACACCACCACACAAATCCTTAAATTCTTACTCTAAACTAAACTGTATAGTAAAATTTAAAAAAAAATTGTAATTGTAAATTGTAACTAATGGCCATTGTAGCTGATGTTAATTAAGAACAATAAAAAAAATAATATTAATAATAATTAGGTAGGTACGCATAGACTATTAATAATATAAAATTGATTTAGCTAAACAAATAATATAATTAGGTATAAATAACAATAGTTATAATTTATTATGTTTGAAACTCCCCTTCAGCATAATGATACTGTTGTTGGCTATATAAGTTTGGGATATAAGTACCTACAATAGTAAATAGGTACTTAAGTTTTAAGCTAAGTGATATTTATAAAGAAAAATAAAACATTTTAACAAATGAAAATTTTATTTAAACGAATTAAATTAGCCTATTAGAGTCCATATTTTTAGCTCATAAATATAATGTGAATTATATTCTTGACCCCAACATATTATACATTTATACTTACGTCACAAATACCCAGGTACCTATACAATTATGAGACTGTCTATTGATGGTACAAGTATTGAAGTATAGTCGTATAGATGCTCTATAGCGTATTCTAAAGATGAGTTACAATTATAATTTTCCCTAGATGTTTTAAAATTTTTAATAATGCGAAGACTAATAAAATGTCTCAATCAAAATAATATTTTTATTTTAAATTTATTAGTCTTGTGAAAGGTATATGAAAATTATTTAATATAGTTATTTCTTAAATTTATTTATATTGTCATTAGCGTAGATCACAGCAGATGAAAAATCACGTCACGTGCCGGATTTTGTAGGTAACGCGAAACGGAAGCGTCAAGCGTAAAGTTTAAAAGATGTTCTCAAAGAGCAAACTAACAAAGAAATAATAAAACTACTTCTTCCCACTACAAAGAAGTAAAGAAGCACTAGTGGATAGGTACTGATCGTTTTGTTTCTTGAATATCTTGAAGAATGATTAAGATTGGTTTAAAAAGTTCAACAAAAACATTACGTACCTATAGTACCTACCTACCTAATACCACCATGGCGTTATATGAAACGCGTTTCACATAAGCTAACCAAAAGAGTTCTTTTAGATTCAGGAACATGCTTTGAAATATAATTTTTAAGAGTTTGAACGGCTAACACATTGTTTCTAAATAAATTTATAATATCCTATATAACGCCGAGGCTATTTTTTACACTTGAGAGTTGAGATTGACAAAGATGAAGATAGTGCTAAATGTATTCTATGAGACGCGCAAACATGTACAAGCATATTGCTTTTGGATATTTTTGAGGGATTGTAAACCGAGCTTCATTGAACCATTCACTCATATTTCCCGCACCATCATATTCTTGGCCAGACCAACTAAATGACTCATATTCAAACCTAATATAGTTCACACTTTTCTAAAATTAAATTTTTTAAATTTTCTCCTCTAAGATCGTAAGCTGAAATAAAACAAAACATTTTTATGTACTTGGTTATTTAAATTGATATATATCTAGCACACAGAGAAAGTTTTTCTATTCCAAAATCGTCTAAAGTTTCATCACACTAAATTATAACTCAACCAACTTTATTTATGTCAGTGACTAATTTGTTTGTTATTAAGTTTCTACATATTTCGATAATTTCATTTAGTACCTTGGACGAACTTAAGTAGGTGCCATTATCTATGCCAGTGAGGAAAAATTTTGGGGGTAGGGGTACAGACCACATGTATGAGAATATATTTTTAAAAAATTTCTTATGTTAATATAATATAATGTAAAATATGATCACTCTGTAAGTAAGGTTATGTGTTATGAGTTATGACTTATGAGCATTTTTAAATATTAACGCTTTACATATCTATTCAATTCATAACTGGCATACAAATTTAAATTTCCTAAAAAACAAACAATATCTTATCTTTAAATTTTTATAATAGGTCAATTATGTATTTCTTATATTCAAGCTAGAAACATAGAAGTGAGTTTGCTTAATGTACATTTTTCAATTTTTGATATGTGTTAGTAAGACAGACAAGTAGACAACCCACATATGGGTACAACATAGGTACAACCCCTTAGGAAGAATACATTATTTAGTTTATATTAATTAAATTCTGAATTAAACTGCTTGTAAATGTAAATGTAAATAATAAGTTACATAACATTATTATTTTTACATTATACATTTAGATTATACTTGTGAATTCTTATTGTTAAATTAGTTATTCACATGATATTATTTTAATTTACAACAGTATTAACTCTATACATATAACTATAAAATATCAAATATCCAAGTGTTAACCTATGAGACTATTCAGACTTATTGTTTTTAAAGAGAACCAAACAATTTACACAATATCAAATAACAACAATAATATTTTAATGTAAAAATATAATATAATGACAGACACCTATTAATTAAACCATTGAATTTGTTTATTACTCCACCTAGTTGAATGTTTTGAAGTCATTTATTGTTAATTCGTTCCATAGACAAATTGAATGATTAAAAATGATTTTGGGTCATATATTTTATCATATATTCTAAAAAAAATGTATTTGTTTTCGGATTAATACAGATAACAATTAATTTAAAAAGGTTAGGTTGTTTTTTTTACAAATAAAATTATTTCTATTTCTACAAAATTGCTTAAGGTTTTATGATTCATTTAAAATAATATATATAAAACAAAATTATTTCTTCAATAAACCTCTTGTGACTACATTTGATGGCTTGTCATATTTTTCGGTACCTGGTAAGTTATAATCAATTGCTACAGACTTTGCTAGATCAGACAGTGCCTAAAAAAGACATTTTTAATTATTAAAATAGTAAAAATAAACTATAAGAAGTAGTCAAAAGAAATAATTGTATACAAAATAAGCTCTGCTTACTTTAAAAGAGTTAGGTTCCCAAATAGCTAAATCAGCTAAAACTTTCTTGTTCAAGTGTATGTCACATCTCGATAAACTATCCTTGAAATTATTTATTTCTACCCCATGTTCTTCACACCCAGCTTTAATGCGAGTGTTCCATAACTGAAATAGTAAATGTAAAATTAAATTTTAAACAATAAAAAATGTTTCTTTACAAAATATTAACCAAGAAATATTAGTTTTGATTAATTTTAAATATTATAGGTACCTTTTTGGCTTTTTCACAACTACATAAATTGATATAGATACCTACATTTTTGCTATGCAATTAACTAATTCCTCAAATAAATTGATAGTGAACTATCAAAAATTAGCATTTGATACACACAGGTCATTACATTTTTACAGAAAATAATTAAGTACTATTATAAATCTCATACTTAGAAAGTATCAATCAGTAAATGGTTATTTGACTATTGCAAAAATGTATTTTTAAATTATTTGAATCATGAAATATTATTAATACAAGAGCTTAATATCTTCCTGGACATAATATAATGTATAACTTACTAAAGTGAACTTATTTGTTGATACTTATTACTAATATTTTGTAAGTATGAAAAAATATAAATAAGAGTATATTATTATTATTATTATCAGTGGCAATGTTGAATGTGTCATAGGAGGCAATGAGGTAACATAATAATATGTATTAAACGCACTTAGAAATTAGAATACAGACAAATAATTTAAATAATACATTTAATAAAATCACACAATATCAAACATGTTTCTTGCTATTAAACTTAATGTTTATAGTTTTAACTTTTAAGTATATAAATATAATACCTAATTAACAATATTATAATATTATTGGGGAAAAAAAAAATAATAATATAAGTACAGTGAGAAGTGATGACATAAACAAGAATACATCGAGATTTTGTGAAATTGATAAAAAGTACAAAAAGTTTCATTATTTATTTATTTTTGTTATCATTATGCAACAACAAAGAAAATAATTAATTTTGTTAATAAATTTAGGTTAGAATTTTTAGACATCTACATAAAACTTTTTACTCTTAGATTATCAATATATTTAATATTATAAAAATGAATGTTTGTTTGTTTGTTTGTTTGTTCATCCTCTGTGAACTCAAAAACTACTGGGTCGTTTTCAATAACAGTTATGTCAATAGTCTCCTTGAGAGTCTTGAGACTGGAAGGTTTTATAGCTTTGTTTTTTAACCTATATAAAGCGGCTCAGAATTGCATTTTGTTTCTGCTTGCGGAAAAACAAATATTTCTTGTTTATATAATATAAGGTGCTTATTATATGATGCCATTTATAAAAATTATTAATAGAAATATGGCATGAGCATTTTTTTACAAACAAATCTTAAAATAAAATATAAACAAAATTTTTTATAGTAACACAATATTAATACAAATACCAATTTTAATGATAACATATTTTAAGTCGGATTTTAAGCATTAATTGAATCTGTCCTCAGTTTAGTGTTTACATAAAAAATATGTCTAAAATTAAAAAGCTGCAAATCGTAAAATTAATCATTGTAATTGTGTTTATATTTTATATTTAAACTGAAGCATAGCAGAAAATGATAGAATGATAAAATTATTTTAACCCAGGCGAGGTCAGGTAATACAGAAAGTTACAAAATAAAAATTATGATAAAAGGAAAATTATATTACTATTTTAACTTTTAGTATATTCCTATAAATACCAACTTCGACAGCTTGATATAGTCTATTTTATTCGAATTTATTTAATGTTAATAATACATAATACCAATGTAGAAATATTGCTTTATTATTATTAATATTCACTGATTGTATCTAAGAAGTAAGGAGTATTTTTGTAAAATTGTATTTCTAATTTAGTTTAATTAACTTATACACATATATTTGCCTAAAACTTTAAAAGTTCCATTTCATTAATTAAACAATCTAACATGTTTTTCACTTTAATTAATTTAAGTAAAACTATTAAATTCCAACTATATACAAGTAGAGTTGTAGTAGTTTTTCTAATTTATGATAAGAATGGTATTATAGTTAATTTGCAAATTAATTTAGTAAAATACGATCATAAATTAAGAAAATGACTTCGGCATCAATACTTATAACTACGGTTATTCATATTCAAGTCTGATTGTCAACATTTTTTTTTATTACTTTATTACTAAATAAAACTTGAAACTAAATATCTTTTTTTTTTTTTGTTTGTGAAATTTAAAACATTACAATTTAATGGAACATAATAATTATAATTCAATTTTTTAAGAATCAGAATATATTTTTTTAAATTAATTGGGCTGATTTTAAAGGTTATTTTGTAGACAAATATCAAAATAGTTTTATACTGTTATGTTTTAATTTTATTTATTCATAATAAATGAAAGTAATATACTGTATTCCAATAAAAGTTGCAACTTATGGTTGAATACAATTATTATATTTTATTATTTTACTTTTATAGTTAAAAGTTAAAACAAAAGCTAATTGACAAAATACTATATTATTATTTATTAGTTTAAGATGCTTTAAAATAGTAATTATATGTTTTATATACCTGGTTATTGTACAGTCAATATCATATAATGTAGTTTAATTTAAACTACCCACTTCCGTCTGACACACACTGTCTATAATTATTTTATGAAAAAGATTTAAACCTTCATAATTTTATTTATTTGGAGATTTGTTGAAAAAATATTTTTTTTTAAGGACATTTCTCGTTTAAATAAATAAAACACTAATAATTTGTATTTTTCTCTTTTTCATTAAACATTGGTATCATAAAGTAAATAATATATTAGCATTTATGAAAATGATTTTTTATTAATTTACATAATAATATGTTAATTGTGAAAACTTTTTTGCTTAAGATGATGTTGTATTTGCAAGTGTTGTATCTGTCTAAAACACCCGTAACATAGGAAATCTATGTATTGGATTCTTAATACAGTTTATTTATAGATAATACTAAATAAAATTTGTAGAAGACAATACAAAATAACCTCAATGAGTTTTTTTTTCATATTTTTATTTTGGTATGTGTTATAAATATTTGAGTAGGTATTAAAATGTTTTTTTTTCAAAATCAAAATATTACATGTTGGCACTGCTATAACAGCATGCATTCAGAGATTGGTGACTGGCTGGTTTTGAAAGCACACAATTACAGCACCGCTGTGTAGTGCCTACATGCAATATCTATGAATCATATTTTATGATCAGTTACATTTTTAGGAGGGGTCCCGATATGGATTAGACTTTAGAGCTCCCAAGTGTCTAGTTACACATTGAGTGTAGGATGCATTGTAAACAAAAAAAAATTAAAGTTGGCATTCGCTAGGTATAATATAATTATGAATTTTCCTGGTAAGAATTGTAAAAGTAAAAATAAACTTCTTTTAACTGAGTTAAGTTAATATTTTTCTCTATATTATCTTTAGGCATTTAGAACTAAGTATATTGTTTCTTAACTATTAACCAATAGCTTAGTGTTCCTAACGTTGACTTAACTATCTCAAATAAATTGTTTTCATTGTTGTATGATAGCTGTGTTATCAATTGTTCATACAACATACATATAGTCAGTGTTAAGCACAAGTCAATGTAAGCCATAAGCACGTGTTAAGTTACAATAAATAAGTTACAAATAATAAATAATACGTTTAGTGTATAACATAAAACATGGCGCAGTCGAATGGTCAAGTAGTTCCTGCTCCGTCGCCACTAGATATTAGTGAACCAAGTATGGTAATACGTAATTTAAGGTTATTTAAGTCAAAATTTCAACTTTATTTATTGGCCAATGACTTAGAGGAAAAGTCAGATAAACTCAAAGTTGCAATACTTTTAAGTGTAATTGGTGATGAAGCATATGAGTTTTTAGAATCTATCAATATTACTAGTGATAATAATCCTGGCTGTGTTAAAAAAATATTTCATGAAATACAACAGTATTATGAACCTAAGGGTAATGTAATAATTGAACAATTTAAATTTTTCCGTCGTTATCAGGAAGAAGGGGAAGCGTTTGACAAATTTTTAAGAGACATACGCAATCTAGCCAAACGCTGTGAGTTTGGTAACCTGGAAGAGAATATGGTACGAATCAGGCTAGTACTGGGTGTCAAAGACTTGGGTCTACAAGAAAGACTCCTAAGAGCACCAGATCTTAGTCTTGAGAAAACTATAGATCATTGTAAATCCGCAGAATTGGCTCGATATCAACAGCACTTATTAACTGATAATGGAGGATTAGTTGAAGAGAAAAATGTTCAAAAAATTTATGGCGATAAATCAAATAATCTTAAAAATTGGAGGAAGCAGTCAAACTCAGCACAAGTAGAGAAGCTGTCAACATCAGATACTGACCAGTATAACTGTAAGAAATGTGGGTATAAACATGGACCAAGAAGCTGTCCGGCATATGGAAAGAATTGTGTCAATTGTGGAAGACCTAATCATTTTAAAGTGGGATGTAGAGTTAATAATCAACATAAGGTATTGAATATTGGTGAATATTATGAAAAAAATAATGTTAATAGTGAGCCTGAGCATAACTTATTTGATATTTGTTCGGTAATAGTGTCAAATGTAAGTGAACAGTGTCCTAACCCTAATAATGTGAATGGATGGTTTAAAAATATATTAATTAATAATTATGATGTACAATTTAAGTTAGACACTGGTTCGGACATTGATATATTACCTTTAAGTCTGTTTAATAATATCAAAAAGAATGAAATCGTTGAAAAAATTAATTATAAGATTCAAGCATATGGGGGATATGTTATTAAATTTGTTGGGGCTGTAAAAATGAATTGTTTGATTTCCAATCAAAATGTTAAGCTCAGGTTTGTTATTGTTGATGATAAAATTCAAAATAAATGTATACCTATTTTAGGACTTGACACATGTGTTAAGTTTGGTTTGGTTGGTAAAATAGAAGTTAATAGTATTAATAGTAATGATGTGGAGAAACAGTTGGTTAGAGAGTATAAAGATGTGTTTGAAGGTTTAGGAAATTTTCCAGAGGAGTATGATATTAAAATTAGAGAGAATAGTGAAGGTTGGATTAATCCACCAAGGAGGGTACCAGAATCAATAAAGGGTGAACTTAAAAAAACACTAGATATCATGACTAAGGATGGTGTAATAGTACCTGTAGATAGACCAGGTAAATGGTCTAGTAATATTGTTATTGTTGAAAAGCCCAATAAAAAATTGCGGATCTGTTTAGATCCATCAGAATTAAATAAAGTCATAATTCGAGAACATCATTTAATACCAACAATGGATGAGATTAGAATGAGCTTAAGTAATAAAAAGTGGTACTCATTGTTAGATCTTAAAAATGGGTTTTGGCAAATTAAGCTGTCTAAAGAGTCCAGCAATATATGTTGCTTTAGTACGCCTTTTGGATATTATAAATTTACTAGGCTTCCATTTGGGCTGTCATGTGCACCTGAAGAGTTCCAAAAACAGAATCAAAAGTGTTTTGGGGATATTGAAAATATAAAAATTTATTTTGATGACATATTAATTGCTGCTGAGGATGAAAGAACACATGATATAGCGGTAAAGTCTGTATTGCAAAGGGCAAAGTCTGTTGGAATAAAATTTAATGCAGACAAGTTTATCTATAAAAAGAAAGAAATCAATTATTTAGGTATGATTTTTAGTATGGAGGGAATGAAAGTTGATCCGGACCGAGTTGAGGCGATTAACAGTTTAAAAGAACCTAAAAATAAAGTAGAACTACAACGAATCATAGGAATGTTCAATTTCCTTAGGCAATTTATACCAAACATGTCACAATTGATTGATCCCATAAGAGAGTTGTTAAAGAAAAATGTGCACTGGACATGGACTAACATTCATAGTGAAGTTATAAGACAAGTGAAACACATAATTACTAACTCACCTGTCCTTGTTAATTTTGATCCAAAAAAGGAAATAAGTATTCAATGTGATAGCTCTAGTAGTGGACTAGGTTGCTGCTTAATGCAAGAAGGAAAGCCAGTAGCATTTTCCTCTAGGAGTTTAACAGATTCAGAAAAACAGTACCCACAAATTGACAAAGAAATGTTAAGTATTTTGTTTGCGTGTCGCAAATTTCATAATTATATTTATGGATATCATACAAAAATTTGGACGGATCATTCACCATTAACATCAATTTATAAAAAAAATTTTCATAAAGTTATATCAAATAGATTACAAAAAATGAAACTCAAGCTATTGATCTATGATTTAGAAATTAATTATTTACCAGGCAAAGAAATGCATATTGCAGATCTGTTGTCGAGAAATTATATTAATAATGAATTTGACAAGGAAATTAATATTGAAGGAGTAGTACATTCAATTAATAATACTATAAATGTTTCGAAAATAGCTGAGGCCACAAAGCATGACCTAGTTCTAGTGAAAATTTTAGAATACTATAATGAAGGTTGGCCAAAGGATAAAAATAAGATTAGTGGCGATATTCAACATTATTGGAGTCTTCGTAATGATATTGTTGTTGAAAAAGGAGTTCTTTATGTTAAAAATAAAATTATTATGCCTTACAGCCTGAGACGGTTAGCATTACAGCAGTTACATGAAGGACATAATGGTGTGAATAAAACTGTACTTAGAGCTAAGCAGTTAGTGTACTGGCCTGGGTTGGATAATGAAATAAAACAATATGTGTTGAGTTGCAAAATTTGTGATAGGTTTAAAAATTCTAATACAAAAGAGCCATTACAGCATCACCAAGTGGCTAAACTACCTTTTGAAATTATAAGTTCTGACATATTGACTTATGGTGGTAAAGACTATGTTGTTGTATTTGATCATTATTCAAAATGGCTAGAAATAATCAAAATAAATTTTAAAACAGCTCAAGAAGTTATACAACAGTTAAAAAAGATCTTCAGTACACATGGGTATCCACAAACAATATATTCTGATAATCAACCTTATAGCTCTGATGTATTTAAGCAATTTTGTGTAATGTATAATATAAATTTACTAACGTCTAGTCCTAGATACCCTCAATCTAATGGGACGGCAGAAAGAGCAGTACAAACTGCCAAACAAATGCTTAGGAAAGCTGATTTTGAAAAAAAAGAAATACTAGACATTTTGCTTGAGTATAGGTGTACAACTTTACCACAGATCGGAGCTTCACCTTGTGAATTAGTCATGAGTAGACTATTAAGAACTAAGTTTCCAGTAAATGAGAATACTTTAAAACCTAAAATTCAAGTTAATGATGAAAACAGAATGTTAAACTATCAAGCCAACTATAAAGAATATTATGATAAAAGAACTAAATCCAAAGATGAGTTTAATGCAAATGATGATGTGGTTGTAAATGATGGAAGAGTATGGTTACCTTGTAAAGTTTTAAGTAAATTAGATAATTATCCAAGGTCATATGTAGTCAAGCTACAAAATGGGCAAATAGTCAGGCGTACATCATATCATTTACGTCACACGAAGGGACAACACTATGTTGAAAATTATGAAGACAATGATGATATAATATTAGGAGTAAGTAGTAATGAAGAAGTGGTGAATGAGAAAAAAATTAAAGATAGTCAAAGTAATGAAGAAGTGGTGAATGAGAAAAAAATTAAAGATAGTCAAAGTAATGAAGAAGTGGTGAGTAAGGGATCGAATGGTGAAATAACAAAAACAAAAGTTGGAAGAGTAGTTAAAATACCAACCAAGCTAGATATTTATGATCTCAGTAATTAACTAAGTTTTGTTTTTATATAGTTTGTCTAACTTTTAATGTTGTATTATTAATTGTTATTTATTTATGTAATTATTTTTATTACTATCATTTATATTATTACTTATTAATGTAATTATTGTGCAAAACAACTGCTAATGTATCTGTTGTATCTTAAAGGGAAGGATGTTGTATGATAGCTGTGTTATCAATATTGTTCATACAACGTACATATAGTCAGTGTTAAGCACAAGTGAATGTAAGCCATAAGCACGTGTTAAGTTACAATAAATAAGTTACAAATAATAAATAATACGTTTAGTGTATAACATAAAACAATCCCTGTAAAATCTACACATCAACTGTACTGTATACTTGCACACCTTTATTTGTCGATTTTCCATACAAAATATTAAAAATACAATTTGTAGTTTGCTTACTTTTTCTTCAAATTGAACAGCAAGGTCATTAGAGGAAATAAGCTTCACCAAATCATCAGAAGATAAGGATAGAAAATCTTCGCCTTTAGCTACTTCTCTAGAAATAATAATCATTATTCTTATAATAAATTACCTACTTACTCTTGATATAGAGAATTAAAAAATGTCAATCATACAAAAAATTTTGTTTAATATATGCTTCAGAAATTGACAACAAATCAGTACAGTTATGTAAGTCAGCAAACGCTCTGATACCAAGACAATTTGATGGATTCAGTTGTTTTTGTAAAAACTCAGCACATACACCAATTACATAATCTAACTGCAATACATTTGCAGCTAGTAATAACACCTTAGAAATCAAAACAAAATTCACATAAAATGATATTATGTTGTTTCAAGTCAATATCAAATAAAATATTTTATTATACCTGTACATTTTCTTTTGTGACCATAATTTCTCCAGTATAGATATAATCTACTAATAGTAGTAAAATGGTGGAATCTAATTCTCTTATTTTAACAATAATATCTTTATTGCTCTCATCAAAATTATTAAACATTGCACGGAAATATGGACTAGCTGCTATTAAAACATTTTTATGTCCAATTACAATTTTACCATCATCTGTTTCAAAACTAACGTCACATAAAACTTCTTTACTAAAAACAAAAATGTGTTACTCATATCTATTTTGAATGATAGTAAAATCATTGTTAACATACTTGCGTTGGGATTGTAAGTCTTCTAGTATTCTTACAGAGTGGGAGTCATTCCTAAAATTAGTTGGTTCACAGTCATTTGATATCAGAACTTGCTTTAGATTATTTTTGTTATTTTCACAAGATGAAGCCTGAATGGTATCCATTTCTTCTACTGACGTGCCTAACAACTTTAAATATATTTTAAAAATTGTGATTAATTTTAATTACCATCATTGTGTTAAAACTTTAATATTAAATTTAGGTGCTTTAGAGTTTAGACAGGGTAAAAAACAACATAATGCTGATTTTAAGAAATTATTAAATTAATGGTTAGATTTATTAAAATATTAATGAATTAAAATAAGTATATTGAATAGGTACGAGACCTTTTATCTTACTTACTGCAGTTGAATTCATATCAATGAGTGAGTTCTAGACAAAGGTATGGTATTGAAATATGGGCTAATATACAAAATACCTAATCGATGTTGGTAGGGACAGCTGGGATAAGATAAAGTCAGAAGTTGTGAGGTAAGAATGTAAGATGGGAATTGTATGTAAGTCGTAATAAGTTGATTATATCTAAATTTATCCAACGCACATGTACTGTATGTTGAGCATATTGTATTTTGTTGTTTTTATTTAATAATAATATATTATAATAACATGAAAGTTGGTTATACTCATTATGCATGAAGACTAAACAGTAGGCACTAGAATACAATATCCTAGCATTGACTAAAGAATAATGTTATGAATTTCGCCTTCACGTTGTCAACTTTTCATAATTCCTGCTCTACCTGAATTCCTAGAAAGTCAAAGTTGCCCCAGACTACATACCAGTTTAAGTTCTACTCTCTGGGTAAACAGGTATAGCAGGAATTCTAAAAAGCTGTTTAGAAATTCACAGGAATCGAGCACTATACTTATCAATGCAATAAAAAAATTACAAAATTCAGATTGGGGAGGAAGTACCTAATGGTTATACAATTTGATACAGTCTACAATTTGCTTCACAACCGTATCAAACTTCATAAATCCGTACAGGTGCTCAAACACAAACAATTTATTGTTTTTTGAGACATGTAAAGGTAAGTTTTTAAAGAGACATACATCACACATTTGTATAGAGTACATTTTTACACGTCGACAGCTGCATTAGTATGACCCAAGCAGTCATTTTTTGTAGATTACATATGCCGGTATATAGCATACGACACGCGTACCTACCCGCAAACTTAATATAATTTGCAAATGTCTATGATTCAGACAAATTTCGTCAAAATTCTTACCTATAGACTATAGTCGCGTTTCGGTCGGTAGGTACGTGCCACGTGGTATGTAGCTGTGTCGGCGTAGGGCGTAGGAGCAGCGGTCGATCGAGGATTTGGCGGACGGCGGTGCGAAACGCGAGTATACGGCAACCGACAACTGACAAGTGACAAAGTTGAACTGCGAATTGACTATTGAGTAACTGACAAGTGAGTAGTGACAACAGTCAACAGTGACCACGCGACTTCGAATGACGACAACGAAACAAAAACGCAAGAAGCGGTGCCAGTTTGTGCGTGTGATACTGTGATCCTACTGCTTTGTCGAGGTTAACGGCGTGCGGTGTACAGTAATAGTTATTATTGAAAATTTTAATGATAAAATAAAAAACAATATAATATTATCAATTGGAATAAAATGAAAAATGTGATTTACCGAAAACGCGTATTATACTCAATATACTGTAATTTATAAACATAAGTGGGGATTTCCGGAGTTCTTTGAAAATTATTATTTTCCGATGACCATCGTTGGGTAATTGCGAGTTGTGCGTGCGTGCGCGCTAGTTGCGTGTTGCGACTTGCGACCATGGACCAATCCGACCAATAGATAAAGAAGTAATGCAGATAAAGAAGTGCATGGACCATAGACCTTTTACTCTCAAAAGGTCTATGCCCTATGGCATGGAGTATGGACCTATAAACTATATAGTTTATACTGTTTATTATGTATTTATGTCTATGCATGATATAAAAACAAGGTATGATCGTAACTATTGTCTATTTGACGGTCACATCTTTCGGTAAGCACATGACGTATAAGATGAAAAATATTAAAAATCCTTAGTCACAATTTTTTTTATAAGCATTTAAAGTTCAAAAATTGACCAAATATGGAAAAATCACGAAAATTAGAAAATTATTTTAAGTTAAGAATTCGTAAAAATTTTTCTTTTTAAATCTAAGATTTGAAAATGTAATACAAGATTCCTTATACGATTATCTACCTTAATCAAAAAAAAAAAATGTCTATAAGAAAGTCAAATTAAATTTTTATGAGCGTTTGAAATTCAAATTTTTACAACATTGGATATTTACTCGATTTCTCAAGTAGCGATTTCCTTATTTTGTTTTAATTCAAAAACGAATAACTGTAAATACATGAAATTTTCACTGAATGTGTTCATATTAGCATTTCCTATACACTGTACAATTTTGAAAATATTTTGACTTTTTTGAGCTGTTTACGGACATTTTCAGTTTTCAATTTTTTCAGTTTTTTTTTTCAATAAATATCAATAAAGTTTTATCTGTTGGGCCTAAAAAGTGTAAAAATTTAATACAAGGCTCCTGATATATTGTTACAATATTAGTTCAAGAATATTGAAAATACATTGGCACAATTTTATTTTATAAGCATTTAAAGTTGAAATTTTGACAAAATGTATCAAAATCTCGAAAATTATCAATCATTGTAATTAATAAATTATAAAATGTTCAGTTTTCATAGCTAAGGATTGCAAATTTAAAACAAAGGTTTTCATAAAAAGTTCATACTGTAACCAAAAAATCTAAAAAATATAATGTATTGTTGGTATTTAAACGAAGAATTACAATTTTAGTTATTTTGTTATAATTTAAAAATATTATTCCTGGGTACCTACTTAAAATTCTTAAAATATATTATTATATTTTATACTATATTACCACACACAGGCCATGGTACCGAGGTATCTACGGTTAAGACTATAATACGACTGCAACAATAGGACGATCGTATAAGGCCTATATCGTCAGTCCCCGGTCCGACAAATTCGTAATTTTTCACGACGTCATTATTTATCGTGCACAATATATAATGTTATATTATTAAATGTCCTCTCGTACCGAAGTGCAGCACCGCGAGTACATAAGTCGCTGCAGCATTGTTTGCCTTGCATATTATACGTAGTGCACGCTCATACTATATATACATCTATATATTATTATATACACATATAGGTATATATATATATATAATTATAATAATACGATGTTGTACGATCGTGTATACCTACATTATATACATATTATACACAGCCCTATGCGACTGTAATAATATAATAACCTTATTGTTCGTGCGCGAGCGGGTGAAAGCGCAACGGACGATAAATTTGCAATAGCTGCACACTGCAAATACAATATAGGCGCAAAACTTTCTACGCCTACGACTTGCGATTTATAGGTAAAATATACGTCGCGACGATGTAAAATATATTATATTATACTCACTACCGCCACCGAAACCAGATTTATAGACTTATTCCGTTTGGGTGCCCAGCGAGTATAAATCGCACGGTTTTCGCACTCGATGTTGCCGTGATTTAAAACGTATACGACGTATATTATACAGGTACCTACGCGTTTTCCAGACTTTTGAACTATCTATTTGACGACGACAGCTGCGAGTACGTACTTACTTACCTATACCACGGTTTATAACAGTGCAGTATAATATGCCTACCTAACTGCAACCGTATTATAATATAATATATACTGCTGATTGTTATACCTAGGCAACTATGGTATTGGATATACGTAATACGTATATTACACTACTCGGCTTAAATGTCCTATGCATAGTTTATTTACATTATCGGCCATTATAATAATATGCATCCATCGGGAGTATAGCAAAATAAGTGAAATTATATCGTTTAAAACCAATTAAAGGCGTCTCGATGTACTCGACATACTCGTATACGTATATAAATTGTAAGCATGTTACCGGTATATAACGATAATATTAACGACGTGAAACGTGTGAACCGATTCCAGTCGACAATATTGTTATTATTATTATTATTATTATTATTGCATGACGAAGACGCGAGTAGAATATAATAATAATATTATATACGACGTACGCCGAAAAATTAATTCTATTAGGCTCGGCCTCAGTAATGATATGTTTTATGTGGACGAGTATATTATACAATATATAAATTATAAGCTGTTCTGTGTACGGTGCGAGGTAAATGGTAAAACGAGCGTGCGCCCTCGACCCCGGTGTATACAGGGTGTCCCGTGAGGATTTACCAATTAGCCGTAGAGGGGGACTTGCCGCCCGGACAAAAACCGGTTTTTTGCCGTTTTACTTATTAATTAAAAAAATTATTAAAAATCAGGAAATTAATGAAATTAAAATGTTGAAACGTCAATATTTTCAGAAAAATGAACTCTACAAAATGGCAATCTTCAATATTTTTTTAAATAATTAATTTAAAAAATAATTTTTTTAACTTTTTTACCAAAACATAAAAAAAAAATAAAAAATTAGTTGTTTGTAGTGCTTACCTCTGTGAGTCTTAATAAGAAAACAGAATTACGATATCTCTATTATTTCAGGAGATATCGCAATGAGTAAATCCTCACGGGACACCCTGTATACCTGCAGCTACGTGTAATTGCTGTATATATCACTGCGATCGTCCTTATTATATTCTGCCCATCGTACCTAGTAGTGCCAGTACTCTGCACGGCCAAATGCCTTCCGCTGGGACTTATTGCGCGACGGAGGACCGAACGTCATATTATTGTTATCATACATAGTAGGTAGGTAGTGGGGTTTTTATACACATCCCTTGTGCAAACAAACGTGTAAATAAATACATATTATATAGGTACGCCCGCGATTGGACGGGCGCCGTGGAATAACGCTTAAAATACATATACGTTCGACATTATAAAAAAAAATGTTACACGTTACACGTGTATTGGCAGACATAAATAACGTTGCACTTCATGTTATATATATGCACGATATAATAAAATAATATTTTAAACTTTTGTGATTTCGCGAGTGTCGGATAAGTACATATTGACAGAACGCGGAGCGTGTGACTCGGTGACTTTAACGCGCGGTCGGCGGTGTAGTTGTTAAAATATATTGAACGTTTATATATAGGTAGGCAAAGGAACTCACCGTTTTAAATTATAGAATACAACTACTACGGTTTAAAGAAAAAGTTGTAATAATTACTGTAATTTGTGTTAAATTTTTTTTATATATTTATAACAATTTTAAAATCAAATTATTTTGTTGAAATGTCATTAATGTCACTAATGTACCTATACCTATCTATTTTAAATTTTAAATTAGTAGAGGGCCAAATGACATTCAGTTTTGGATCTCAACTAGAGTTTGATGACTGCCTACAATGATTTTATAATTTTCTATTGCCATGGTATATAAAATTAAATATATTTCTGATGTTTTGTGATTATATAATTATATATGTCTTAGAAATAATAATATAATAAGGTATGAGCTATTAGTATCAAAATATAATGCATAATATGAAAATCATAAATGTAATGATATAAAAAACCGATAAATGAGAACTAATATTGGGTATCATTTAATAAAACTATAATATTAGTGAGACCCTGCAAATGTGCTTCTCATGGCAATGTATACGGAAATTCACCAATATTTGACATTTTTGTCAAGCGGTAACATTGGAAAAACTATAAAAGTTCACATGGCGCTCAACCCGTTAAATGCATTAAACAATATTTCTGTTTTAATTTATAATATACTATTTGCTACATAAAATATATATGTAACACGTCATATAAACGGTCAATATATTTTTAATTTTGGTTTATTAAATATGTGCACGTCATACTATATAAGACATAAGTACCTACGTATAGGAATGCTAAGAAAAAAATGTAATTTATATTATTTGTCATGCACTATCGAATCAAATATTATAGGTAATAATCGACACAATTTATCGCAAATTTAATTTTTGTATTCAAAATATTAAATACTAACAGGTTAGGAGAGTTTTATTGTTTGTAATTTTTTTTTTTACGAGTTATTGTAACCTAACCTATGGTGGATTAATATAATCAATTAATACAAAATCCTAACCTAACCGTACTAATATCAGATGAATAAAAAAAAAACCAAATTGAAACATGTTTAAATGTTTAAATTATAGCCTGTCTTCTTCCCAGAGGTCTATCTACACACAAACATTAATTTATATATTATATATATTGACAAAAAATAATAATACAAATCAACAAACATTCCCGATTAACCATATATCAACCAATATATAATACACTGTTGCGCCACTGTTGTATTTTTTACATCCAGATTTCCTACTTTTCCGGTGGATTTTCTTAAGATGTTCTTTCTTAAAAACTTTCTACTGGCGATTACGAACATCTTACAAAAATTTGAGCCAAATCGGAGCAGCCGTTCTCGATTGATGAGGTAATGACAATTTTTCATGCTCCATTTATATATATATATATATGTATATGTATATATAGAAAATGTAAAAAATAATAAAACTTTGATATTTATTCACCTTATAAAACTTTTCTGGACTTCCTCAAATAATTGAAGACCAAAATTAGCCAAATCGGTCAGGCCGTTCTCGGGGTTAAGGGAAACTAACAAACAGCAATTTATTTATATAGGTACATTTATTTATATAGATTATAAATCATAATATTATTTTATACAATATTACTAGATGCTATTATTACCTACCTAGTCAATTTATAGTTAATACGGTGTGAATAGGTTTGTGGTATGCAAATAGCATAGAATGAATATAAATATTTTGAAAATTGCCTTGAGTACCCTATGTTCCAATCTGACTGGTACTCGATGTCTCGATCGAGTGTCAATAAACGAATTATAAGTCTGAATTCCATATTAGAGTAAACTAATGACATCATTTTAAATCCTCAAATATTTGGATGAAAATTATTTCTTGAGATAAGAAACAAATTATTGTGACGTGCAATATAGGTGTTTTATTAATAGGTATATAAAGCTATATTGTAAAGGTAGGTATTCCAATTATTACATTACAATTATACAAGTATTAGTGTTAACATGAATAATATGTTGAAATGTACATAATATGTAATATTGTAATGTCTTTGGAAATAAATTGACCGTATAAATGTATAATATATTTTCAATTTTGAACAATATAATATTATTTTGTTGTCATGGAGATTTTCGTTTGGATGTTTATGCGTACGACCGATTACACATTTTGAATCAGTTTATATTTCGCAACGAAACATCCCTCGAATATTATAGTAATTTTCACATAAATAATATATACAATGATCAACTTATGATTTTATTTTTATATTGTCTTATTGTTTAATAATTTTTCTACACCGTGCGTAAGGTACGCATAAAAAATCAAAAAAAACCTAACAACTAAGTACAGTTTTCCACACCATTATGCAGCGAGAGTACGTTGAAGAGATCCTCCGGGACTATTTTAACGTTTCCGTGATGGACGTTGTGGCAGCTCTAATGACAAAAATTGAACAACTATACTCTACAGAAACCGAAACCAGAGTCATTTACGACGGAGAGAAGGAGTTCGATGGAGCTGATTTGAGCGACTACGTCGTGTCGATGGTCAGCGCGGCTGTCATCGGCCAAGACCAGGAGATTTCGGAAGTGCAGTCTTGCGGACAGTCCGAACCGCAGCGTGGACGGGCTGCACTTCTGGACCTCAGCGACCATGCGAAGACCGGAAACGAAGAGGTGGACTGCACCGGGATGCGGCCGGCCGAGACCGACTGCAGAAGGTCGGCGAAGAGTGGGGCGAAGATCGACGAACCGGCAACACAAGCTGCAGTGTCTTCACGCGGGCGGGTGAGGCGATTGGCGGCCGCCGCGTGGAGAGGAGTGAAACGGGCCGGACGTGCAGTAATTTGCCTGGGTTGCTGAAAAGCGTCCTCCGAACCCGACACCTCGGTCGAGGGCAGCAGTCAAGGCGAAGCGATGTGGGGATCGAGGTATATGAGGTACGTACGTGAAAGTGCACTTCCGGGTTGATCGGCAGAAAGTTACCCACACATGTTCTCCGGCCACCGGCGGCAGGGACACGGGATCGTGGACGTCCGGAGACCCTGTGGAAGCCCCGGCCGCTTCGGTCCGAGAGTGACGACGACGACGACACGACGAGCTGGCTAGCTGTACCGGTGGTACCTGCACTTACGGTACGACTGCTGCAGCGTTGCACCGCGAAGACGACTCGCGACGGTGTCGACGGAAACCGCAGAGCGCAAGTCGGGCGAGTGACGGACGACTTTAATTATTATTATCGTACGGTGGCTAGGGACCGTATAATAATAATATTTTGGTCTTCGTCGCTCGCTCCGACGAGCCTCTTTGGTGACCGTTTTCGCCGTAGCCACAGTCGTCTTCGGCACCTGCAGCACAATATCTATAGCGCACGTCATCGCGCACTAGCCAACCGTCGCCGACCGTCATCGTCGCTCTCGCAGCCGTCGTGGTCGAGTTCCGCCCGCTTCCGTAGTCGTCTTCGCTTCCTCGAGGAAACGCGCCCGCGACTCTTGTCCCCCCGCAGGACCGGCCGCAAGAACGTTGTGGAGGTGACCATCTTCTGCACCACCCACTCGCCATCACGTACCCCCACTTCGCCTCGGCTTGACTGATGTCTTTTTTTTTTTTGCACCTTTTATATTTTTTTACATTTCAATTATTGTTAATATTATTATTCGAGTTTTTTGCCACTTTGAGCACCTTTTAATTTGTGTTAATATCACTGTTTACTGAAATTTATTCTGCCACATTGAGTACATTTTCATTTTTTTTTTAATATTATTATTCCAGTTTTTTTGCCACGTTGAGCACCTTTTTTTGTTGTTAATATTATTGTTCCTGTTTTTTTGCCACATTGCGAGCATTTTTCCTATTTTTCTTTATATTACTTATTAATTATTTTCGGCATCAATGTTTCAAAATTTTAAAGCACTCGTTAATTATATATCATTTATAATATTATTGAATTATCATTTATCTCACACCTCTAATGTTTTTTGTTTATTTTTTTTCAAAATTATAAACCACGGTGTTTAAAAATGATATTATTTTTATACTTGATATTATTTATTACTGTATTCAAATTATTATTATAATTTATATAATAAAATTGTTATATTAACTATAAATTATCCAGTAATAAAATTATATTTTTTATACAGTAAAATGTTATTTTTATATTTTTTGTATTAAACGGTATATACTATATACGTATGATTTTATTTATTACAACAGAAAAATGATTGATGAACATGATCGTGGTCATGTGGGACCTATGAAGAATATTAACCAATAACATTTTGGATACCAAACCCCAAAAAAATATTATATTGAAAGTTCTGTCCTCGTCAAAGTATAAGTGCAAGATATATTGTCATGCACCATATATGCACATTGCACACATCATTGTAATATCAATAAATTCATCGCCCCGCTAAGAGTCTAAAATAATAATAATAAAAACTATTGTTTTCGATGTTGTTGAAAAAACACCATAGTACATCACATTGTGCAGTTTACGTAAAATTAGGTACTGCGCTAACCCGTCCATCGATCCACAAGTGGTCTGACGATCGAATCCGCACACGCTGTGAATTATGACGATGATTCATGTTGTGTACACAATGCGATTAGTTAAAACATTCAGAACTCTATAAACTAATATTTTAATATACATTTAACATATAATAGGCAAATAAAAATTGAAATAAAAAAAACACACACACACACTGCATATACACTAGGTAGTAACATATTTTGTTGATGAGGCGAATTATTGATCGATAAGTAAAAAAAAACGCAATATTTTAGGTATGCACTGAACGTTATTTTCATAGCCGAAGATAATATATAGACGTCGTAGACCAGACTGGTTCACTATAGTACAACTATAGTGTTTCAAAAATATGACTCTAGCTAAAACTGATATCGACGTCAAGGTACACATACGTCTGAATGTCTGATATCCCAAAAAGGAAAAAATTAAATAAAAATTATTTCACATATTATTATATTCTTTAACTGTTGATAATTGTAATAAAATATGCCATTTATTATTACATGGAGATGTAATTCAATTATGATATAAATGAATGACAGTGAACAAATTAACAATTCAAAAATTAATATAATTTTCGGTTTTTAATCTGCATTGTCTATAGCTTGATAATACCAAAAAAGTTAACTACCATATAATATTATATATTTTTTTTTGAAGTGAAACTTCTTTACAGAGGGTACAAAAAAAATAAACAACGGTCGGGCACGGTCGGCCGTCACGAGCAGCCGTCACGAGCCGCCGTCACGGACCAGCTGTGCATCGGTTAACCGGTAACATAGAAACGTAGTTTATTATTTTTGTAGTACCTATGTAATAACAACTAATTATATTAATTAGATTTTTTTATATAATATATAAATTTTGTGTTTCTATATTATCTATGTTATCTATGTTATCGGTATTATATTTGTGAATTATTATTACAACAAAAAAGATTGTCATTTTATTTAACTTAAAGTTTGGTCAATAGACTATTACGTTGTCAACCCTTGGCCAGTGGTTTGTTTTATTTTAGTAGCCTTCAACTCTTCCCAGCAGTTTGTCGTTCTACGTTGTGTGAGTACTATTACATTTTACATAATTATTATATTATTAACTACTTATATATAAATTCTGTTTCTGTATGTTTTATCGGTATTATATTTGTGAATTATTAAAACAAAAAAATATTGTACATTTAACTAGTCAGCCATATCGGCTTAATGTGCTATTAAAATGCAACTGCTTATATAATGTAATAGTAATTTATTAACACCCGGTAGTCTATTATATTATTATATTATTAAAATATTAATTATTTTTATATTTATTAACTTAGCTAAAAACTTAGCTAAATCAAACATGCCAAAAGATGGTGTTAACTGTTAAGATCAAGTTACCGAAAAAAAAATTTAAAACTACAGATTCAATTGGCAACATTGCTGACGAAGCTTCTGGTACATGCATTACGAAAGAACCTAGTCAAAGTAACCGAGTAGTCGTTCAAGCTGAAGTTCATCTGACTGTATCTGATGCAGAACGTGCACGACAATACCGAAATCGACAAAAGGAAAAAAAATCGCAAAATAGCGTTAGTGGTTTATTAATGTCGTCACCTGGACCTATGTCAGATGCAGAACGTGCACGCCAGTATCGTATTCGGAAATGTGAAGATATATTACAAAATAACCCGGATGCTATATCAACGTTATCACCAAGTCCAGTATCTGATGCAGAACGTGCGCGACAATACAGAAATCGACAAAATGAAAAAAAATCGCAAAATAGCGTTAGTGGTGTACATCTCAATTTATCAATGAATAATGATCCAAAAATTCCAACAACGCGGTCAGGAACCACAATAGATGCTATTTTCACACGATATCTTAATAATGTACAATCAAAAACGTACATAACTTATTTCAGCTATCATAAGCCCATTGTATCATTAGTTAAAAATAAATAATAATAAAAAAAAACAGTTCTATTAAATATAAAATTGTAAAGTGTATTTTTTTTATTTTATTCAAATACCTCATATCAGTTGCATGACTGAAAGAAGTTTCACTTCATCCCCGCGTACTTGTTACACGCTCGACTTTTTTTTATATAAATTAATTGAATCTAGTTTTTTATCATTTTCATGTCGTAGGTACATTAATTTTATTTAAATACCTAGAACATTTAAAATAGTAAGTGTAAATATAAAAACTTTATCCAGATGCAAAATAAACAAACAGGCCCGTATTTCTTATAAAAAAGTTACTTAGTTTTCTGGTAAAATTTTTTTTTTCGTCTTTAACAGACAGAAATTACCTCTAGATATTAGGGCCCCATTTGGCCAAATGAAGCCCTATTGCCTACGCAATTTTACACAGTTTCATTTGGCGTAAGTGTATAAATTGTTAATATTGTGTTAAGGTTATCTGTTTTCTAAGTAAAGTTATTTGAATTTGTGTTGGGTACAATGTACCACAAAACGAGTAGGTATATTACCCTAAATATATATATACCATATACATTATACGCATTACGCAATATGGTCCAGAAATTTAAATAATTTTATCTCGAGCACTATACAAGATTTCCCACCTATATACACAGATCAGAGTGGCATATCTACTCGAGCAAAAATTGTCTACTTATATAACAAACGTGTAATTAGATAGATATATTATATTATTTGAAAAATATCACCTTTGCAGTCTGTTGACACTATATATGCCGTTTTATTCGTAGGAAATTGCCGCCAGATAGCTTGCAGCGCAGCCGATTGACGTCCTACGAAAACGCCTACAACCGTGGTGGTGATGTGCAGGGGGGCGTTGGTGTCGGTATCGGCGGCGGTGGCACCGGCGTCACGTCGGTTACATCTAAGTCGACGGCCGTGTACAATAGCAGATATGATGAACAGAACCGAGTTCCGCGACTCGTATTACCGGCCCAACGAACTAACGTCCAAGTTCGCGTCGTGGGCCGAACCATTCTACAAGAGCTGGTCGTCGTGGGACAAGGACCGGGCTTCGTTCAACAACAACAACATAGGTTCACCGTCGTTCTCTTGGGACAGGGAACCGCTCACCAGGGGAAGTGGGTCGTGGGACAGGGAGCCACTCAACAGAGGCGGCGGCTCGTGGGACAGAGAGCCTCTCGGCGGGGACGGTGGCAGCTCGTGGGACAACAGGGGATCGTCGTGGGACAACAGGGGCTCATCGTGGGACAAGGATCTAGTCGAAGTGCCATTGCAAAAGCCCTACAGAGGTGGTAGTGGTAGTGGTGGTGGCGGAAATAACAACTTATACAACAACGACAATTATCCGGAAGTGGCGGTAAGGGGCGATCGGCAGCAGTAACGGCTCACCACCACTCGCGCCGCCACCAAGGTTCACGATCATCGATGTCGATCTGAAACCTTACTACGATCAGCAGCCGCCGACGATGCGGTACGACGAGCGCAGCAAGCCGATGGCACAGCAGAAGCACATGCGGTACGAACTGCCACAAAAGCCGATGCGGTACGAAGCGTATATGCCGTTGAACACACGCATCGAACAGCAACAGCCAATGCCGCCGTCCATGCGGTTTGAACAGCAGTATCGGTCTCCACAACAGCAACAGCCATCGTCTACTCGGTACGGGCAACAACAACAAACACAGAACAAACCTCCGTCGAATGGGTATGTATTTATTATAATTAATAGCTAGAGCCTAGAGTAACAACTTTCATGCATATTTTGAAATTTTTTGAGGTTTAAGGTCATATTTTTGATTTTAAGAGCATATTTTTATACGTGGATCATTGAATATACTGATTTTATTATATATTTTATTTTGTTTTGTGTACATGATTTATGAAAAAAAAAAAAAAAAAATTTTTTATTTTTATTTTTAAAATATTTTTTGGCAGGAAAGTGAATCTATGGTTGGTTCATTTCAGAGGTCAAAATTAAAAATCCCAAGTAATCTTTTTAGCTATTGGGATATACTAAAAAAAAAATTTACAAAAACGAGAATCTTTATTCAATATCAGTTTTTCATATTTAGGTATTTAGTCCTTGCCATTTTCTCCAAATATTTATATTAGCATTCTTTATACATGATATAATTTTAATATGACGATTGAACAGTAAACATAGACAATAGTAAAACTCATATAAATCCTGGCCTTTTAACGCATTATGCATATTACCATTAATTGTAATGTAATAATGTAGTATACCGAATCTCTTGAGTATTCCTTGAACTGTTATTTGTAACAGTATTTGGATACAAAGAAACGAGCTCAATAGCTCATGTGATAACTACCTCATATAGGTGGTAGGTTAGTAAATAGTAGGTACTATAAGGTACTTATGATTTATAATAACGATTAATAAATACAATTTATAAAAAACAATTAATTACAATTATTTATAAGGGGGTTAATGAAATTATTAAACAATAGGTATTTTATTTATTTATTAAATATTATTTCCTTTTGCTTTAAATCTAAAAAGTTTATGAGGATCTATCACCCATATTTCCCATGGTTAGGCCCCTTACGGGGGTGCAAAGTTTTTTTTTTAAATTGGGGCGAAAAATGTCTAAACGCGGCACTGCAGAGATTGTGGTTAGTAGGTAACCGTGGTGGATAGTTTTTAAGGAATTCGTATTAGGTAACTTTCAAATTGCATGCATGCGGGTCTTGTAAATGTGTGCGTAGTAAGTGATAATTAGTGTTAAGCCCTCCCCCCCCCCAAAAAAAAAAGTAACAAAACAAAAAGAAGTATTCCTCCAGTCCCACCTAACTTGAAATTTCCTAGAGTTAGGGACTTGACACAAACGTGTGACCAAGTAGAACATAATATAGCACTAGTACATTAGTTACGGCACAATAGAATGAAAAAACGGGTCATTAGTATAAACTAAATTTAAATCTCTTAATAATGATTCAAACCAGCGAGTTTTAAGTAAATCCTTACATTCTATTGTCGCGTCAGGGATGTTAGTTCCATGATGAATTCTGCTCCTTGCACTATACGTATCCAGTACTCCATTGATTGGCGCCTTTCACTCACAGCACAGCTTCCAACAGTCTGGTTGGCTTTGGGTCTACAGTTCCTGCAAAATCGAATAATATAAAACACAATTCTCAATAACCGTTTAGATTAAAATGACGATTCAGCAGTTGTATACTTAGTGAAGTGCTTGACGTAGTCGTTATGGGCATACTGCATTGCACTGTTCTTTCTTCAATTGTGTCTGATACTGTTTTCAATATGATGTCCGGCCATTTAATTTCCAAATATACCTAAATACATAATACTTACCAACAAAATTAACCACTTAATATTTTTTTCGAATACTAATTTTAAAGTTATTTCAGTACAAAGGTACAATATTAAATTGGCATTTGCACTAACTTCTGATAATTATACATTATAATTAGGGCCTGGATTTAAATGCCCTAAATACTACCTAAAAAAATGGCCAAAAAAATGCATTTCAACCGCAATAATCTCCTGAAAAAATTACTTCACAATTGTTGTAACACTTACATAAGATAACACGAATAATATTACAATTTTAAACTAAATAATAGTTGTAAATATCACTGTTAATTATTCAGCACATAATTTTTCAGACTGATGTTTCCTTTACAAACAAAATTTAATTTTTTGTTAATTTTTCTGCCACCAAGGTAAATTTCCTATTCCCCCCCCCAACTTACAACCAGCCCTGTATGCATATAATGACGTTATTATAATCTGTATATAGCATAGCTAATCAGCAATAAGCTGTTTTATTTGTTGTGCAGTGGTTTTCAATAATTTCTTTTTGGATTTTTTCAGTATCTGCCATTGAATAATAAATACACGTAGGTACGAATCGAGACTTTTCGCAAAAATTTACAAAACATAATAGTATATAAGATACTAAGGTAGGTACTCACAAATTTGTACAAACAGCTGGTTTCATTTGTTACTTCACCAGATATGTTGCTGAGTCGTTGGTTTGAAATGAGAATCTTAAATATCTTTTCGGCGGACCTAAGACGAAGCGGACTATAATTAGTATAACAGCCAAGGGCAGGCGACTATGGCCACCACCGCGGCGGGAACTGTTATTCTTGACATACAAGCGCATCAACGCGTGTCAGAGTATTCTATTGACTCGCATATGACGACTTTTCAGACGGACTATACACACCGAATTATCACCAGACGTATCTCACCGGGGCGGTATAATCGTGCTACCAAGGTATATACGTACTACAACGGTGCACCATGTAGCGTAGTATTGCCCTGGTGTACCTCTGTTTAACGCGGTGTACCTATTGGGGCGCGCCGTGGGACGCCCTAGTGTGAGGAATACGAGTTCTAGCAGCCGGCCAAAAATATAAAATATTTTAAAACAATAATATTTAGTGTGTACAATTTATTATTTTTAGAATACATTTTTTAAGTTAATACAAAACAAATCTTAAAAAAACTATTCAATATTATATTTAAGTAATACATTTTAAAATTAAGTCTAATCATCACAACTACTTTCAGCTTCCTCTTCGTTAAACTCTTTATCTTTGGAGTTTTAAATAATCAATAAATGTATTGCTTCTGGAGATAATTCAGTTGATGATACTTTACTCTGAGGCCTTAATCCTGTTATAAATTTGGTCAGATGTTATCAAAAGAAAGTTAAATAAATCTGTATTTGTGTTAAAGCGTGACGATTTTCTTGAATGATGTTCTCGCATTCGTATATAGTCTTTGTTCCGTGCCTCTTGAGCTTCCTCAGATAACTGTCCAATAGGGCATATATTTTGATTGCTATAAAGAGCCATGTATCAAAATTTTGTGTACGCTTGGAAGCATACGGTACCAATTATATAACTTTACATAAAGTTAAGCTGTTTCTCTAGCATACTCATCAAATTTTTCGTAATTTATTTCATGACCACTAGAAATCACTGTTTTTATTATTGAAAATTTATGGATTGAACGAACATCAAATCCTGGAATTTTTAAAAAATCTTCGAGCAACATTCCCCGTATTTGATGTACCCATACCCTGAACCCCTCTGTCAACTTTTAAACCTAATTCTTGATTCTTCCCAAAGACGAGATTGTATTTCTTTCTTTTTTTCTGAAATTAAATTTTTTTGTACAGCAGTTGTTCTTTTAGTTGTTGGAGCCGATTCCAATTTATATGCAATTTGTAAAGTGCACTCTAAAAATTGTATCCAGGCATGCAATGTGGATAAACCGTACTTAAAATTATTTTCATTGATTTTAAATTTGTGTATTTGGTCTAAATTGTTCATATTTGTAGGGTTGTATTTACAAATAAAACAAACTATTGGCTTGAAGATCCAATTAAAGTGTTTATTACTTTGCCATCAATAATCGACATTACCATTGTATAATTAATAGACACAACATTATTATTTATATTTAATTTGAGGGGTTTTAGTTCTGAAATTTCTTTTTCCACTTTTTCTACTTCATTGTATGTTATTTCTACCATCTCTTTATTATACATAAATTGTATTGGTCTACAATAGCGTGTAGACGAAGGTGTTGGATTTGCTCTGTTTCTATTGACCCGACAGTTGGTGGCAATAGAAATATTTATGACTTTTAAATACATTTTTCTATTATAGCAACAGGGTGTTGAATAGAAACAATTATTGATATTTTTAAAAAATTGAACTCAACTTTTACTATTAAACTTTTTTTTTTATTAATAAAATACAACAAAATTTATCAACTGTATCAATAAATAATAAGAAAACAAAATAAAAATAACACCTTGTCATAACATTTTAGTCTTTTACTTTCCAGTCTTTAGATTAACTTATTTTATAATATTATGTTACAAACATAAACTATAACTCTTATAATTAACATTGGTAAATGTAACAAAATGTATACATATAAATATATCATATGAATAAATAAAAAATAAAAATAAAATTAACATTTTAGTCTATTAATTTCTAGTCTTTGGATTTACTTTTTGTATATTATACGGTAATTAATTAGTTAATAAGTTCAACTATTAATTTTTATAAGTAAATGGTTAGAAGACTAGATGGAGTTACAGTTATATGTGAACTTGAAAAGCCCTCTGGAATATGGTACTGATTTTTGCATTTTTCCAATAATTTGGGATCTATCAAATTCACAAATATCTTCAACAAACCCATACACAAAGCCTTTCTCTGTAAGTCATTTGACGTGTCTTTAAGCACCAAATGGCCGATTGTAAATAATTTGGATTAGGAATCTGGTATGTTTTGCTTCTTGGACCTCATTTTCTAACACAGCTCATGGTTGTGTCTATAATCACGTCATGTCTAAGAAGAGTATTCATGATTAAGAAGAGACATTTTACAAAATGTATGGTAAAAAAAAAAATAATGAATTTAAAATTATTATACTTAAGTTTCGACTAATGACAACAATTATGAACAATTAAAGTGTGTGAGTAAACGATTAAAAAATTATTACATTATAAACGGTGAGCTTGTTAATTCTTATACTCAATTATTTACAATGAAAGTATAATTTCTTTAATTGTATGATATATATTCTTATTATTTTAATTAATTATATAAATACGAATTAATACACTTACTTGGTACTATATGTTGATCCATTTTTGATTTAGATAACTACACAACTACTTGTGTTCATATAAAATATCGAAAAACTGTTAAGTATAATATACTACCATGTGGTAGAATGAAATTCATAAGTCTTTATGAACCATACCTACATTTATCGGCTCATTAGTTAATGATTATCGCATATTGCAGTATATTTGTTATCTTAAGATAAATGGCAACAAATATTGAAGTTTATAGTCGCTGATTACGTTGATTACGCTGATTACGCTGATTACTGATTACTAAAATTTACTAATTTTGACCTGCTAAAAGTTTGATTACTCCCACTGTGGGGCGTCCGCAATGTCAACGTGGTAGTGCACCACGCAACGCATAACCAGGTTCGCCATAGTCATGTACCCCGGTATATACAAATGGTGTACACGGTTACCTCGCACTTAGTAGATAGCGATCAGATACCGGTCGGTAACCGATTTTACGCCAGCGGCAACGGTACTGATCGACTCACACATTGTAGTGGCAAAACCATGCTACCGAGGTATACACCAAGCCTGTGCACCGCTAAGTGTATCCCGGTTACCACTGTTTGACACGGTGTACCTATTGGCGCCCGCATGGTTTACCTGGTGGTGCACCACGCAATGTATGACCTGGTTCGCCGTATAGTTCGCCCGGTTTACAATGGTGTACACGATTGCACCCAGTGGACAGCGGTCGGATACCAATCGGTGGAAAGCCCGTCAGATCCGTCGTCGACGGGTCATAGACTCTGAACTACGGAGGTTGATGGTCTGAAGCGGTCAGAATCCCAGTTGGTGACCGCGATGGTTGCCAAAGTGCCAAACTAATGTCTGGTTGTAATTATATTCAGCTTCGTCTTACCTGTTACACAGAGCGATCTCCGCACAGTAGGTACCTATATAGTTCAATATCCAACTAGATTCGACTGGAGGATATAGAAGACGACTCAGCTTTGGACATCTGCTCGCCTCCGATATCTTTGAATATCTGTTTGATAGGAGATATGTACGTCGCACCTACCTAATATTCCATAAAATTAAAAACAAAATGTAAGAAAAATGTTTTCAAATTTACATTAGTCGTAGTGACGAGGCCGTCAAAATATTAGCCATTTTAATAATTTGGAGTCGTTCAAAAATTATGTAAAATGTTTTGATCTGTATATTATATAATTTATTTGTTAACTTTAAAAATAGTATTAAATACTATGTTTTTAAATATAATATATTTTTGTTCTTCTTAATTTTATCTTTTACTCTATTTATAATATTGCATAACTATACTTTGCTACTTCTTAATATCGACAATTACTAATTTATTATTTTATCTATTAATTTTAAGTTAATATAATATAAGAACCGCTCCCCCAGCACAAGCTATGCTTTTTAGGGGGTGCTGCAACTAATTAATTTACGGATTTATATAATGTGTCTCATGTTGTTTTGCAAAATAAAGTATTATTATATTATTATATAACTATAAGTAATTTATTGCCTTTTTGGCTTTGGATAAATTTTAGCATTATTTTATTTTTAAACTATAAAACAGTTAATTAAATAATATAATTTAAGACTATTAGCTAATAGTTCACGACACGAATTGTAGTTAATGATATAAAACGTCAAACGACACACTATACGCTATTAACAAAATAACGAATAACTGACACTGAATTTAGATAGGTAATTGTTGTGCGATTATTAGGTACTAATCTAATCTTAATCGCAACTTTTATAATGAAGTTTAAATTTTGAATTAATTATTACTCGAGATATTTTGTCATGGAATATTTTTGTCTTGTAATATTTTGTCGGAGATATTTTTACCGGGATATTTTGTCGTGGAACCAAAAATACATACCTGAGTTATATTTTTTTTATTCCCCTTGAGATTCTGTGTATCGAAACATAGAATTCGATAGAATTATATTTTTTTTTCTATTGTTCTGTATTTTTAATGAATCTAAAACACGAATATTAGTGCGAATAATAAAATAAATGTATCAAATAGTACAGTGCGTATTTAATAATATAGGTTCTCAAGTCGAAACATATCTCATCGCATCATGACCTGCTATAGGAAACTAGTGTATTATATTTTTAAAATTATTATTAAACATCAATTCAGTGGGTACCTAGGTAGGTATGAGTAGAATTAATGTAATTCCCAGTGTTTATAATTCAGAATTTTGTCTTATAAAAGTGAATATGAGTAAATAGGACGACTTATTATTATGAGTTGCGAAAATCGTGATGAGAATAATATTAGGCATTAGTGTGAGAATAAATACCTACTCGTTATATTAAATGGTATCATAATAATATGTTATTATTATTTCACTATATCATTTATTTCATTATTGTGTTTGACCGAGAACAGAACGGATTTGGTCACGAGTAAAAGTCGGTACCTATCATAATATTTGTAAAACCAATTTAAATGTGCTTAATGTATTAATATAATATAGTTTATCCGTTATTTGTAGAGATAATATTTAACATAAAACAATAACGATATAGGTACATAATAAATCATATTTAATTTATATTTATAGTTATATTTATAGTGTACCCACTCTGTAGGCATAGGTACTTGAGTAGTATTCGATTTTATTTGTTACACTTGTATATGTAAAATATTGTAATATTATCTATATCGTGTCGACTGTCGGCTATGCAGGAGTTAAGAAGAGTCAACTGTGTAAGTGTGTGGTATGCACTTTTGTTTTTAATTTGATTATGTTTCTAGTTTTGAACAAAATAAAAAATGTCTAGTAACTATGTATAAATTGTATAATACACTTTGTATTTTAGACGGTATTATATTTTATGTACTATGCATGTCTATATTGTGTATTTATTTATTTATTTAGGCGTACATTTGTATTTTGTAAAATTATATTTTCTATTGTTATTATTCTATCTGAAAAGTATTTAAAATATTTTTTCTGCTAATTATTATTTAGTCATCTCACAGTTTTAAACTACATATACCATACCACTTGCACTAAGGCACTAACAAATTTTGTTTAGCGACAATACTAAAAAAAAAATAATAATCTTTTATAGGTACGAATAATTGGGCTACATACATAAGACGACAACATTGGAATATTTGATTCCATTTAAAATCATAAGGAATACACATGGAAAGTTTTTTGAAACTCTCGCACTGGTCAATTTTTGTTTAAAACAATTTATTTTAAGATAATTTTTGCTACCAACGGTCATCATTTTTTAAATGGAGTTTCTTTTCTTCGTGAATAAATAAGTTACAACTTCAGCTTTTTTTAATTTTCTATATAAATATGGGTTTCATAGTACTAACAAAATTTAACAGTATAATAATAAACTGTCTAACGAACAGCTTCAATACATAATATAAAGAAACCTATTTAGTAAGTAACCCTAACGACAAATTATGACTAATTAAATATTGATACTTTATATTTTGCACTTAAATTTTTATACGCGTTACTATACGGGTTGCATCGGATATTTTAAATGCTGCCTATGGCTCTCCAAAATTACGTGCCATTTTTGCTAAAATGAGCTGTCAAATTAACCATGAAAAAAATGTAATAATAATATTAATTATTATTATTTAACTATTGAGTATTTAAAAACTAAACTCTTGTGATATAACCAGGGGTTAAAGTGGGGGGGCAGTCCCTCTACCTCTGACGGTAGTTAAAAAGCGTCCCATTTAACAAATTGTACAAACATAAAATTTTATATGGAACGAACGCTTAAAACTATATGGAGACATTAGTCCCCTCTGGAATTTTTTTCCACTTTAACCCCTGGATATAACTGTCGTAGAGCGGTAGCTTGTTATACTAAACATATTATAAAATATTTAATATATACACAGAATATCATATCTATATAAAATCATTAAATTTTTGATACATTTAATAAACTAATAAAAAAAGTACATAATAATTGTAATATTTATCAAAACTATTGTTACATGAACAAACTATTTTTCATCTATTTTTATTCTTTTTTGAACAAAACTGTGCCTAATCATTTAATACAGGTACCTAATCATTACAACGAAATAGATAGAAAGAAAAAAGTTAAACTTAACACCTACTCAAATTGTATATGATATAATTAGTGATGTAAATTTGTATGATACAAATGTATAAAATCGTATTATACTGATAATATACACGCTGTATAGAATTATTTTATGCTGTATAAAACTTTTTTTTCGCTAAGTGGTTAAAATAAGAGGTTTTCCTTATCTTTTTTTTTTTTTTTGTAACAACCGTTAACTACAAACTTGTATTTACATTGTACTGTTAATAACTCTTAACTCAAGACTACTAAGTACTAACAACTAACAAGTAACAAGTGTGAAGTAAAAGTTAAAATGGGACGGCCTAGTAAATATAAAGAAGCTGTTACTAAATATTTTAAGAAATCACTGACAAAAAAAGGTAAATCAGAATACTTTGAATGCACGTTTTGTTTAAATTATGTTTAATTTATGTCTATCTGATTCTGATGACGATTATTAAAAATCTATTATTTTATATTTACAAACAAAAAAAGGTTTTATTTTATTTTCTATTATTTTTTTTTTTATACTAAACAGGAAACTAAAAGACTTAAGTGTTAAAATTGTTACTATAACCTATAAAGTATTACTATTTACTATTGTTACTTTTTTTACATTAAACATTTATTTTAGTTATTATTTAGAAAAAAAAACCAAAAGAGTTATTTATGTTTATTAAAAATTGTTAATTATTACTTTACTTTGTCGTATATTGTAGACAGTCGTCAAAATGTTATTGTAATATTTGTAATAGAGGTGGGAACATTTTAAATTGTAAACTATTGACATAGGTCAGTGAAGCATATGTGCTGAGACAGCGATAAGATTAATATATAAGACCGCCGCACGCGCAGGCAAGGGAGTCCCGTTGTCGCTGAGTGAATCGGCGAGAACGTAGGTACTGTGGTCGTGCGTGTGAAACGTCGATCGTAGTACGGGCTAGACGATTTGGATTTGCTAAGTTTTTCATTTATGTTTGTTTTAATATAATAAAAGTGTTTCCGACCTAAAAACCCGAGTTGAGTTTTATTTCAAAGTCTTCTTCGTTCTTACCTTTAATATTGGAACAGTGCTCAGACCCACACACCTATAGTCAATGAGGTTTATTACAAACTGAACAGTGCTCTGGTTGTGGCGTCCTAATAGTCATTCCAATTTAGGAAACGAACGAAGAACTGACAAAACGCTACCATCGTACCTCAAAGGTTAACAGTGCTAATCTGAATTTATTCTAGAGACAGTCATTAGCCTAGAGCGTACGAGGGTAAGGTATAAAGTTGGTTTACCGCGTATTATCCAATACGGGTGATACCACAGAGTGGCGCCCAACGGGGTTACTTACCTACGGTCGGAGACATTTTTTTGATTTTTTGTGCCCTGGTACCTCAACCTTGGCCATGTTTAATTTTTGAAAGTGTTTACGTACTAGAAGTACAACAGTTTTTACGTGTAGTCTGGGAGAGATTCCCTTGACACACCATTTTTTTTTTTTTTTTTGGTACAAGTGAAGTACAACAATTGTGCACGTTTCGGATAGTAAAACCCGGAGCGAGTTTAGTGATTTTTTCCGCTAAAGTAAAATATACCTTTTGTGTTTTGGGTGCAGTGTAAACCCAGAACGCAATTTTTGTGCGTGTGTATACCGAGTGAGTAACACATACGCGTTCGATTTTCGTCCGACCGACAAGACAGCAGTTTTGTGCCGCGTGGTACAATTTTTGCAACCGTGCGTCTACAAGTATACGCCAAGGTGAGCAACGTTTTGTAATATACTTAATACTTATTTTAGGATTATAGATTAGATTTTTCTTAAAACAATTTAAATAGAATTTTAGTTCAATAATTTTTCAAAATTTTTTTTTCGATTTTAAATAACCGCAAAATTTTAATTTAAGTTTTAAACAAGTAGATTAAGTTTTTAAAGAAACTATTTAAATAGGATATTTTTTTTTTAGTTCAATTTTTTTACTCTCTATTTCTCTCTTTTACTTTTCAAAATTTTTATTCGATATAATTATAACCGCAAAAATATATTAATTTAAGTGATATACTTACGTATTAATATTAGGATTGTAGATTAGTTTCATTATAAATTTAAATAGGATTTTTTTTTAAAATGTTTATTCAATATTAAATAACCACAAAAATATTTTAATTTAAGTTTCAAACTGTTAAAAAATTAATTATTTAAGTGTTAAGCAAATTAAGTAAAATAAATTTTATTATGATATGAATGACGAACATCTTATAGCTTTGGGAAAAAAAATTACAAAATTAACCGATATTTATATACAAAAGAAACCAGATCTTATTGAATTATGCAAATCTAAACAATTAAAAAGTGTAGGAACCGTAGATAACCTAAGGGCTAGATTATCTAGATACTATAAGGGGATCGTAGAATTAGGCGACATCGAAGAAACTTTAAGTGATCTACAAAAAATCAAAGTTCAAAAGGATTCAATAGAAGATAGAATTGATATTACAGAATTACTCACACAGAGCAATTTAAGTGATTCAAGCCCAGAAACGAGTAATAGCGCTATAAATAGACCAAAAACAATTAATAACGACCTTTTAAATAATTTATCCAAAGATTTAGAAGAAAACGCAAACAAATTAATAATCCAAGCAGAAAAAATTGAAAACCTTACTAGTAATTTATATCAAAACGATTCAGTACAAGCCCCTAATAATAGTTATAATAATTTAATAAACTTAGATCCTAACGAATCTACAAAAGTAGAACACATATACGAAGATATCATAAGTCCAATAAAAACTGATTCAGATTTAAATACCACCTTCTTTAGCAACTCAAAATTCGTAATAGACAATACACCTGAAAAATTAAATATATTGGAAAATAAAAATCCAAAACACAAAATGGAAAAAATGATAGTAAAACCAGATAGTTTTTCCGGACAAGGTGACATAAAAACTTTCATCAGACAATACGAAAAGGCAGCACAGATCAACAATTGGAACGACGACGAAAAAATTAAGTTTCTATCAATATTTTTGAAAGAAACTGCTAACAAATTTCTACAAAATTTGGAAAACAAAAGAGAAAACTGGTCATGGGAAAATCTAAAAAGCGAGTTCATAAACGAATTTCAACCCATAGGATACTCAATAATATTAAAAAACAAATTAGAAAATAGGAAACAGAACGACTTAGAGTCAATTTCTAGTTTTGTTACGGAAATAGAATACCTGTGTAGCCAAGTACAAAAAGATATGAAAGAGGAAGATATTTGCGTGTACATACTAAAAGGTATTAGGGAACCTATATTACATGCCATCTCACTGCATGATAATAGTACTTTGAAAAAATTGAAAGAAAATTTAAAAAAATATGAACTTATGCAATTTAGAATTAATTCAAGAAGTTCAGGACTCAGCGAATACACGGAAATCTTAAATAAACAAGTAATGCAACTAAATAATGAAACTAAAGACAGCAATCAAGAAATAAAACGATTAAATACAAAATTAGAAGGAATAGACAGTTATCATAAAAATAAAATCGATCATCTGTGTACCAAAATCGATCAACTATGTACCGAAATGCATAATATTAAAAAATACGACAAGACAGTCAATTTTGAAAATAGATCACGCAATAGAGACAAAAGTCCATATCCAGGAAGAACAGATCACGAAGGCAGGAACAATTATAGGGAAAAAAGTCCTTATCCCGATAGGTACGACAACTATAAGCTCAGAGACAGTAGTAGAGATAGATACAATAACAATAAATATAGAAATAACAGTAGAGAAATGAGCAATAATAGAGATAGGTCTGATTCAAGAAATAGGGAAAACTCCTACGACAGATCCAGAAATAGAGATAGTTATAAGTTCAGAAATCGTGAAAATGACATAAGTAGGAAACAGCACAGTAGGGAAAACATGCAAGAGAAAGTTATTCAAGATCCACGACGCCGGAAGGATTTAATGGAAGAGGAAAAATAACATGCTACAAATGCAATGGTAAAGGACACTATGCTAACGATTGCAATTTTTCAAAAAACGAATAGCACCCGAGCTAAGAGAAAAATCGGAATATCTAACTCGGGGAACAAATATAATGCTAATACCAAAATCGATACCTCAAAATTTAACAAAGAGAAGCAGATTGAGAAAAATAATTATATACATTTTGTAGAAAATTGGTACAAATCAACAAATTCAAACAAATTATAAACTAATGAAATAAACGACGATGATGAAAAATCTATAGAAAACATCGTAACAATAAGTAGTTTGAACCCACTAAATGAATTCCAAAAATTCCTACTCAGCAATAACGATAGAACCGATTTCCTATGCGATTACAGTGA